>VZRE01007719.1:87686-103040 GCA_013396775.1 Cephalopterus ornatus | reverse complement strand
GAGGCGGAGGGCAGCGAGGAGGGCAAGGCGGCCGCCGAGGAGCCGTGCGCGGCCGGCAGCGCCGAGCCGGCGAAGGAGGAGGCGGGGGACTCGCAGGAGGCCAAATCGGACGAGGCCGCCCCCGAGAAGGCGGCGGGAGAAGAGGCCCCGGCGGCGGCGGCGGAGGAGCAGCAGCAGCAGCAGCCGCAGCAGGCAGCGGAGGGGAAGGCGAAGGCGGCGGAGGAGGCGGCGGGCGCCGGCGCCGCCACGAGCGAGGCGGGCAGCGGCGAGCAGGAGGCGGCCCCCGCGGAGGAGCCGGCGCGGCAGGAGCCCCCCGCCGAGAGCAGTCCCGAGGGACCCGCCGCCGAGTCGGCGGAGTAGTAAGCGCCGCCGCCGACCCTCGCCGACGGACTTTTCTTCCCCCCTGTTTGTTTGTTGGAGTGGTGCCAGGTACTGGTCTCGGAGAACTTGTCTACAACCAGGGATTGATTTAAAAGATGTCTCGTTTCTTTTTTTTCTCTCCCCCCGCAGCTCCCATCTCAAATCGTTGTGTGTTGCCGCCATTCCAACGGGCGGAGGGGGGCCCTCCTCCGCCCTCCTCTCCCACCCTCTATATTTTGGGGTTTTGGTTTTTTTTTTTTCATCAGTATTAACGTTTTGTTTTGGTTGGTTCGGGTTTTTTTTTTTTATTTTTTTGTTTTGTTGTTTTTTTAATTTCATACTTTGCAACTCTCTTCATATTATAAAACTTTTGCCGATCGGTTTATGGACATGCCCATATATGAAGGAGATGGGTGGGTCAATAAGGGATATCAAATGAAGTGACAGGGGCCGCAGTGGGGAACCCGGGGCGCGCAGCCCTTGTCGGGAGCGCGCCCCACCAGAAATGATGTAAGGGGTTAGTCTCTTTTTTTAAAAGAAAGTTATTACGATGTATTTTGTGAGGCAGATGTTCTATAAGGTTTACAACACTACAAGTCTTGATTAAGAAGGAAAGGAAAAAGGAAAAAAAAATAAAAAATAAAAATCAATACCCAGATAAAGAGATCATAGTCTTAGGAATTCATTTAAACCATAGGAACTTTTCACTTATCTCATGTTAGCTGTATCAGTCAGTGATTAAGTAGAAATACAAGTTGTATAGGCTTTATTGTTTATTGCTGGTTTATGACCTTAATAAAGTGTAATTATGTATTACCAGCAGGGTGTTTTTAACTGTGACTATTGTATAAAAAAACAAATCTTGATATCCAGAAGCACATGAAGTTTGCAACTCTTTCCACCCTGCCCATTTTTGTAAAACTGCAGTCATCTTGGACCTTTTAAACACAAATTTTAAACTCAACCAAGCTGTGATAAGTGGAATGGTTACTGTTTATACTGTGGTATGTTTTTGATTACAGCAGACAATGCTTTCTTTTCCAGTTGTCTTTGAAAATAAAGGAAAACTCTTCAGATGCAATGTTTTTTTTTGTGTAGCATCTTGTCTATCATGTTTTTGTAAATACTGGAGAAGCTTTGACCAATTTGACTTAGAGATGGAATGTAACTTTGCTTACAAAAATTGCTATTAAACTCCTGCTTAAGGTGTTCTAATTTTCTGTGAGCACACTAAAAGCGAAAAATAAATGTGAATAAAATGTATAATTTGGTTGTCTTTCTTTTATGGATACTCTGGTAGCTTAAAGGGACTAGCCAGTATTGCCTAAATTTGTAGAGAGAAAGTCATGTGTCCTGTTAGCACTGGCTTTGAAAACTTCCTGAATCCTGGATTCTGTAAGACTGTGCATCTTACAGAGAAACTGTGCAGTGCACCAGGTAATTTGTAGGTTTTCTGGCTTTAAAAAGAAGAGTGGAAGGCAATCTGAGCATGTACAGTGTATGTTTCTCCTGTCCAGGGTTCATATTGCTTTTAAGACCAGAGGTATCCAGCATATGAGAGAGTCTTGCCTCTTGAGGAAAATAAGATTTAATTTGAATTGCTTAGGGTGGGGCAATGAAATTTTTGTGCCGAGTTGCTTAAAAATTAAGCTCTAGAACAGATGCCCCACTTATATCTTGGTATGCTGGTCCTACTTTGGTACCTAGACTATTAGCTTGAAAACTTTAGCCTGGAAGGAGAAAAGGGAAATTAACACTGCCATTCTGCTCAAAGTAATTAAAAGCAATATTTTCTTTTTTTCCTCAAGTGCTACTCCCAAGTACAGGTGAGTTTCAAAACTGATTTCCAAATTTGTCTATAAAAAATCACTTGGTGCTTGCTTTTTAATTGTTAGGCTTTTTGGCTAATTTCCAGCGTATTGCTCAGGGCATATTATGCCTTAATAAAACAGTGAGTTCATGTAAGAAAAGCAGCAGTGGTGTTTGGAGGGTGGAAATTGATTCAAGAAAGTGTTGCTTCTAAGTTTATAGGAGAAAGTTTAGTGTTACACTTACTGGCTTCCACCTACATTTTCAGCGGAAACTCTTTGGAAGCAATTATGATTCATTTTATGAGAAAATGGCACGTTAGCACCTTGTTCCCTAAAGAACAAAGCCTAAACTGAATGAAGTATAGTAGATTTCCTGCTGAATGCATACTTCTTTTTGTTTTGGTTTGGGTTTTTTTTCTGTTGTTGTTTGTTTGGGGCTTTTTTTGTTTGGTTGGTTTTGTTTTTGTTTTTGTTTTTTTTTTTTTAAATTCAGCTATCTACCATTTTAACTTTGGCTTGTATGTACTCTAGTTGCCCTGGTATTTCTCTATAGCTTTAGAAATGTATTGAAACTATGCTATAATTGCTGAGGGACAAAAATAAATGGATGTAAAACAAGATCCTCCACACCAGTGTCATTCTTGGAGTACATGTGTTTGAAGTCTAGTGCATAACTTCTTTGCTAAGGGGTTTTTATAACATGGCTGTAAAAACCTGTTCTGAGACGCATGATGTCTTGGCCATAGAGTCAATGTCTCTTTTTAATAAATATATATATATTTAAATCTAAGGATTCTTAAAGAGAAGTCTGAATTTCTTCTTTTTTAAATTTTTTTTTTCCCAAACTGTATGTGTTCATATGAGGAAAATAATTGCTAGTGAAGTTCTTTTTCAAATTTTTCTTCTCAAACTTTCATGTTCTTTCCTCACCCAGCTGGTGTTATCTGAAGTGCTTCCTATTCCTGGGGATGCAGAATCGCTCCTGCCCTAGGAAGCCATGCTTCTGGCTTGGGGCTTTGTCATTCCATGGCTTGGCTTGACTTGAAATATCTTTCCAAGTCCTAACACTAGTAGAGTTTTGAAAATACATCTTAAGAATACCAGTTGCATCTGCTCTTCTGGTCCCAGCAGTCGGGTGAGATTTGATGATACCAGTTTTCCACTGTATGGTTTAAGAAGATGGGAGTCAAGGCTTGGAGTAGTGGCAATTGTGGAATATCCTTATTTATGTGCAAAGAAAATGAAGGAGCTGGGTGTTGGTGACTGGTCAGGTGGTTCATATTCTTACTGAGAAAGCTTTATACTTCTTTTTTTTGTTGCATTGATCGCCTCAATGAAAATGCTAATTATGATGAGTATTGTAATTTCAACAAATTCTCTTGGAATGTATGTGGGTTTAAAATGTGTGATTTCTTGGGTTGCTGTGGTTCTTTTTAAGCAGAATGTTGTTATTGCTGTGAACAAGGTAACTTGTGTTGTGCTGAAACAATGTCATATTTTTCAGTAAAACTTACTCTGGAATCCAATTTTGCCTGACTAGGGATTCTAGAGATTTACTTCTTTTATGTTTATTTACTTAAACCAAGCCAACAGTCTTCCTTGTTTAATAATATAACCTGATTGTACACAAGTCCTTCCAAATTTCATGCCTATCATGGTAATATCTAAACTTCATTTCAAACTCCAAATAACAATGTCTAACTTCAAGTACTCCTCTTTTGTATCTGGTCATGATATATTCATGTAGAGACTTCGCCTTCAGGCAAGGAAGCAAGGCAAGAAAAGGGAAAGGCCAGCTGGGTGAGGGAAGTGGAGCCTAGGCTTCAGCTTGTGCTGGAGTGCCGTCACCATCCTGCTTGAGTACACAACCCCTGGATACAAATCAAGTCTTCATGTATCAACTTCTGACATACCTAAAAGCTCCTGTTGGTTGTATTAGATGCAAATGTTGCATATGTGAGTATTTTATGCCTTTATTATGATGTTGTCTGTGTTTTAAGAATGTTTTTTGTTACATACGACTGTTTGAAACAGCTAACCCCTAACTTCACTTGGAGATGATTAGATGAAGGTCAAAGGTTTTCATCTGTTTTGATCAGGTTTTTCTAAGTTGTAAGTCTTTTTATATTGTCTTTTTTTAAAAAAATCTAGAATAATACATTTTCTAGTCTAAAGATGTAATGCTGGGTAATGATTTCCTGCAAAATTAGTCCTGTGAATTTTGTCTTTGTGCTATTTGTATATTGAAAGAGTAGTAAAAGGTCATCATTGGTGATCCTGGACTCCTTTCAGTGTTCGTTTGTTTTAAGAGACTGAGGTAACATGTGTTTTCGATAATGATGTAGCTTAGTTGAAAGCATCTTGATTCTAGCTTATGACAATTTTTTTTTTTACCATGCTCAGATCACTGAGATAGAATAAAGCAGGTACTTTGGTTCCTGAGGTAAGCAGCAAGTAAAAAATGGTATATTTTTTATAACATACTGTAGACAGTGGGGTTAATTTCTTCTCTTTACAAACCTGGGGGCTTCAGATAGTTGGCGATGAATGGAAACTTCTTGGCATTGCAAGGAGTCCAGCAGGGCGGAGGCAAGCAGGCCAGGCAGCCTCCTGTTACTCTAAGAAACGAATGTAAGAGGTCTTACTACAAACTGCTTGCCCTAGGGACAGCCAGTGCAGCGGTAAGCTTCTAAGGCCTTGTTGCTTGTTAGAGGACTGTTAGGGAAGACGCAGCAGCATGTTTCATGATGCGTTTACTGAGACAACTGTTGAGATCATTCTGAAGTGGGAGCACTGCCTATTGGGAAGATCGGAGGAGGGTTAGCAATGGGATCAAAATGGCAGTTATACCTAAACAGATGAGTAACCGAAATATTGACCTGTGAATAAAGTACAGGGATAGGAATATGTAAGTTTGTCCTGTATTATTGAGTACACTTTCTATATGAAAGCAAGAGGCTCGGACTCAGAATGCCCCCTTTTAAGGATATTGATACTGTTATCTGATGAAAGTGACATAAAACTTCAGTTAATCTTTTTAGAATGTTTTGAAGTCTTGAGGAGGGTTATAAGTATTATTTATGCATCTTTGCCCTCAATCTTTGCTGTAGGAAGAAGGCATGTTTAACCAGAACAGGAACAGGATTATCAAGATACTAGGTGAAACAGGACATAAATATTTGCAGTTAGAAAGTCCCAAACAAGATACATGGAATGTTAGTTCTCAAAGATATGATGAATTTAGATAAATAGCAAAGACATTATTCAATTATATTCAATTAAAAGGGGAGGGAGGGGGTTTTTTTGTTTGTTTGTTTGTTTGTTTTTGTTGCTTTTTAATTAACACAATTCTGTTTTTAGAACAGCAAGTACAGGGAAACATTACTGGTGGTGTATGCATTTTTATCACCAAGCAGGTGAATATTCCAGGAGTTAGGATTCTTAGGATAGTTCTTGTGGCCATGTATGTGATAACCTGCATTATAAGAGTGCTGGAGAGGAAGTGTTTTGAGTCAAACAATGCTACCTTCCAGCACCACAGTTGATACTATTGGTATTAAAGTATTTGATAGCTACTCTTCCCAAAGACCCTAGTGACTAGAGATTTATTTTTAGGTATAGTCCAAACTAGACTTTGTCTCCTGAAGTTCACACCTTAGTTTCTAAAAAATAGAGAGAGAAAATAAAATACCTATGGATCTATTGGTTAGGTAAATTGTTCTTGCTGAGTAGCTCTAATAGCTGCAAGAAATTACTTGCTGGCCTATACTGGAGTAGTTCTCTCTCTGAAACTTGATATGAAGACTCTGAATATTTTAAATTAATTTGAGGACCCAAAAGCCCTGCTTACAAGGGTCATCTTCTGTTCAAAGAGAGCAAAAACCATCCATCTTCACTGGAAAAGAACCATTTTAAACCAGTAAATTAAGTCTTGTATAGTCAGAGCCTTTACAGAAGAAGAGTGACAGAAAAAAAGAAACCGACCACCAAACTGTAGGACCTAAAGGAAGAAACTGCTGTTTTCTAGCCCTTTGGAGCAGCATTGTCATAAATGTAAACTACCCCCTTTCTGTCTTTAAAAAAATATAATTTAATTATATGAAGGTAATTGAAGGTAATTATATGAAGGTAATTTAATTGATGAAGGTAGCATTTTTTCAGGAATGAATCATTAAGCCATTCACAAAGTCCCACACTGCAGTTCAGGAGCTTGTAAAAGCAAACTTACCAGATATGGCACCTCTGAGGAGACTGGATAGCTGATATTTTCCATCTTGGTAAGCAATCAAAATGGCAGAAATTGTGGAAGAATATTCAGAATAGAGGAAGGAACATGACTTTTTTTGATTTTTTTCCCCTGGTACTATTTTTGCATATACATATGTTTTTGCTTTCTAATAAATATCCAGGAAAATAATTTAAAACAGTGGAATGAGAATAATTCCAACATTTCTCTAAATCCTTTCTTCTGGATGTTTTTATACAGGTATACTTGAAAACTGTTATTTTATTCTGATGTTTAACAACTTTGTGAGTTAATGCTTACATGGAGAAAACAGTGTCAGATGTATACTAAATTAGATAACAAATTTTGTAAAGGACTAATTTTGACCTCATTCTGCTCTCATCAAGATCCGTGAGAGGGAAGTTAAACTATGCAATGTGGTTATAAAATTCCCTTGTAAATGTTGCTAATTATAAGAGAAATACATTTGATTCTTCCATGCAGCATCCACCTGGAATCCACAAGAAATGCTGTGCAATAAAGGGACAAGAAAGTGACTGTGTTTGCATGAAATAAGAGACTGAAGACCCACAGGACCACACTGGCAAAATGGACTGGAGCACTTTCATGTGTTGCTGTCATGAATGACAAAATGAAATGCCACTGGAAATTTAGCCTCATTATTATATATGTGAGAGTTTATACACTGGAGATTCACACCAGTCCTGTCTTTCCTCTGCCTCCATCACGTAGAGTCTGTATAATACTTAACATTGAAGTGATGATGAAGAAATGTATTCAAAAGCTCATCTGGATAAGTTATCAGGAAAGTTTGCTATTTTCAATGTAAAAATAATACTTTTTGGTCATCACTGATGTCCACTGGGGAATTTTTTACCCTTGTGTTGCCTGCACAGAAAATAGTCATTTCGAGATCATGAAGTTTCTGATGTTATTATAAATGTGGCCAAAGGGGAGAAAGAAGGAGAAAATATCCTTCAAGTGATGTTAGAATAGGACCATCAACTTTAATAAGCAAAGAGATTCAAAGCCAACTGTACTCTATTTAAATCCCAGTGCAAATCTAATCTAATCTAAAGAGGCTTTAGGGCCTTAATTTGCACTTTGTTTTTGTTATTGCATACATGTTATGATAGCCATTAGTTTAACAGTCTGTGGATGTATAGAAGTAGAAACAAAATAGCACTTCTGAAGTTTCCCTATTCCTGAGTACTTCATAGCAGATGTACCAGGTTTAACTGCAAGAAGCAATTGTTGGAGAAACATTCTGCGTGGCGCTGTCACATAGAGATGCAGAAGAGGGAAGTGCTAAGCTGTTCCTGAGGACTTTAGAAGAAATAATACACTGTTTATCTTTTGTGATAAAGATAGAATGAGGACACTTGCAAGCATAACTCTTCAGGAGAGGCACACAATTTCAAAGTAGACTTGAAAGAGAGTCGAACATCACACGTTTCCAGCAGCACTTGAGTGAAGCAACATACATGTAAGAAATGTACCGTTTGCAACGGAAACTGGACAAATTTCATAATACTGCAGGCTTCCTTTTGCATGAATCTGCTGCGTTAAAGGCAATCGAATTGCAGATGACAGTGACGTGGACATCTGGGAAGGAATCCTGAAGGAGGAGCGTGGCCAGGGACCGCTTCTAAACAGCGGCATAAACAAAGGTTCATTTCTGTAAGACTACTACTATTAGGAAATATTTATATTGTGATACAGGCTCAAAAGGCCAAGATTAAATATGAGTCTTGCTTGTGCCAGGCACTGTGTAAACATACATGAGAGACAGTCTCTACTCTGAAAAAGCTTCCAGGCTAAATGCAGAAAGGTTAAGCTGCTTCGCTTCCTACTATTGTTAGAATCACATTTCTATTTGTCTTGTTCAAGATTATGAAGGGAGAGGGAATAAATTACCAACTTCCTTTTTTTTGGCTTCTCCTTCCCCTGCCTCCCCCAAAGATGTTATTTGCAAGTTTCTTTTCTCACTTCATGCTCTTTGCCTTCATAAAAGTCGAACTGTGATACAGAAAGCCTTGCCATCCGTGTACAAGTAGCCAGGGCATTTTTTTGGCCACACATAGTTATGGGCATTGTAAGCAATAGGGTGAAGTTAGGAGTGGCTCTTGAGTGGAAAGATCAAGCAGCCCAGAAAACGTGAAATGTTTGAAACCGATTATCAATAGCTCTCTAGTGACACTTTGAGGCCAATTTTATGTACTGAAACTAAAATACTTTTCACTCGGAGTGGATGTTTGGAACACTGGCGCAATTCCCACCATGGGAATAGTGTGGGTTTTTTTGGAAAGGAGGGAAGGTGCTTATTTTAGGGAGAATACTTGCATTTAGATCTATGATTTTTCTTTCAGAAGCTGTTCATTCTTTATCAAAAGCTATCCTCAACTTTATTAAGTATTGCCATGTTCAAGTACAGAAATGAAGATTCTTCATAGATTTTGTTTTCTATTAAAAAAGTGCCTTAACATCCTAAATTTTCCAGTTATAGTTCGAGATTCCTAAGAGTCTCTATAAGAAAAATTCACTCTGTCCAAATTTTAATAATAAGAAATTCGCTCTATCCAAATTTTATTTCAAAACTACAGATATATGAAGCAAATATGGAACTTCTTAGAATGGAACTACCTGGAAATTGGTTCAGACGCATGATCTGGAATGCTGTGAGTCCTCATGAACCAGCACCCTGATAAGCTGAAATGCGTGTGTATATTGTGCATTAAATAGAAGAAAAATGCATTAGAGATTTTTGATATTTATTTTCACGTGGCATTGAAAAAAAGTGGCCTCATTGGTTTGTAAAATTGATTGTATTCACTGTATTTTCTAGCACACTATGCCAAATCTATCAGAGACACTTACCTGAAAATCACAAGTTTAAACACTTCTCCAACCTTTCCTCTAATATAGACAGGAATGGTAGTTCCTGATGACATTTTCATCATGATGTTGCATAAATCAGCTAAAGTGGTAAAAATGCTTGTGGTTTGGCTATATTTACAGTCTCTGTATTGCTAACCACATGGGAGAGCTAAGGGAGGGAATTTCCCTAAAATTGTTGTAGCCAATGTAACCACTGAGACATCTAGCCCTTGTTGCTACCAAGAGTGTTAAACTTGGAAAACTCTATCTGCAACATGCCAAGGTGTGTGAGTGTAGGGAAATAAGTTAAAAAGAAGAATTTTTTAAAAAGTAGTTAAAGGATTTCACACAGCTTTAAGAAATTAGCCAAACAATTTCTGAGTCATTAGTGAGAGCTTTTGGCAACAAAAAGAAAGGATAATCTGGACAACTAGAGAAGAATAAATACCATACCTGTTTTAGATATGGTTTCACAAAAGATCTGGGGGAAAAAAAATAGAGGAGTGAGAAAATAAGGCTGAGGAGCGTAAAAACAAAAAGAGAGGGACTAGCAGAATGACAGAGAGACATGGGTGTTGAGTGGAACCAGAATACTGAAATAAGGACTAGAAAAATTACAGATAAAGCAGCCAACTAAGGTAAGTAAAAATATACTAGAGGAAATGTATTTTTAGGTTGATAAAATAGTAAGAAACAGTCAAGATCAGCTTCACAAGAGTAAACTATTTCAATTCAATGTTATTTTCTTTTCTGACAGTATACCCAGCCTAGTAGTTCCGTGGGAGTCTGGAGCTGTAATAGATCTTTATTTCAGTAATATTTTTTATGCTGTCCTGTGCAGCGTTCTCATAAACATAGACAGGGATCTTGGAAGATAGATGTTGAGCAATTTCAACACCTAAAAAATAACCTCAAGATATAACAGTCAATGGTTTGCTGCTATACTGGGAGGACTGGAAGTGCACACAGAAGGGAACTCAGAGTACTACTGGACTTAACATGGCAATAAACATGAGACAGACATGATCCAAAAATCAAGCAGAAGTTCAACAAAGGACTATGCTTCAGGAAAAGAACTATAATTGAGAAACAGAATATGAGGACTACCTAGGCAACAGGAAAGGAGCCTGGGGCCAACGTGGTTCATAGGCAATATCATTCAAGCATTAGTGCAGTGGCAAGGGCCCAACAGGGTTGTTTTAAACATCTTTTAAGAAAGATACACCTTAAGGACAATCTTAGGCAATATGGAAATTGTATGGGAAGGCAACACACAGACTTTACATAGAAAAGAGGTGGTTTTATGTACTACAGGCAAGGAGAGGTTTGGAGGACTAGGATTTCATTGTTTTTTCATCACGTGAATGGTTATAATAAAAAGAAATCAGTTGTTCTCTATGTCAACTGGAGGCAGGTCAAAAATTAATTAGTATAGTTTGTAAGAAAGAGGATATTGCTTAAGTTTTAGGAAAAGATTTCTGACTACGAGTATAATTCAATGGTCTAAAAGATTGCACAATAGGAATGTTGTGGAAAAGCTTCTTCCCTGTGGAGGTTTGAGGTTAGAACAGATAATCTGAAAGGTACAGTCTGTCTTTATCCTACATTAATGCCAGTGGTTGTCAAAACGTATAGCTCAAGATTCCTTCCCTCCCAATATATCTTTGCTTTAGAATTTTAATTCAATGTAGTGATTTCCAAAAGGTCTTGAGAGACCAGGGAAAGCTTTGTCTTGTGCTTCAGTAGAAGTTAAACTGTTGTACAGGAAAGGGAGGGAACAATAACAGTTGTCCAGAATTTATCTCATGGGATACATATGTATAAACATCCAACTAAATAAAAATACACATGCACTAACAGAGCCACATATTATTCTTAATGCAATAATCAGTAAGGTCTCTAAGCAGAAACAGATTCTGGAAATAAATCAATTGGTTTTAATATTTATTTTATAAAGTAATGGTATAATATTTCATTACATGTTAACTATTTAGTCTAAGAGGTGGATTGTGTTGAGTTAGGTGTTATACACTCGCAGTAAAAATTAGAACCCCCTTAAAATCTATAGCCTACATAGAAAAAGAGTTGCAAGCAAAACAGCACTAAAGTATTACCATTCTGGTTTCATGAGAAGGAACTGGTTTTCCAGTAGGAATGTCCCTATCCTTTAGTCTCACATGGAACCATTTGAATTTTTTGTGGTGACCAAAGGTACAAGGACTGTTTGCTAAATTTAGCAGTTCACATATCTACAAGTGTAGATATATATTATAATCTATGGTGGATATGCAGTAAATGTATTATATGCCTAAATGGTAGTGTAGAGTGTAACTGTGCACAGTGGCAAACATGTCCGTAACATGTTGCCCAATAACAGAGGTTAATAAGAAAATAACCCTTTTAAACAAAGAGAAAGAGAGATGCTCATCATTTTTCATTGAATTCTCCCTTTTGGTCTGATCTTCAGGTACTAAAACTGATCCACTTTTTCATAAAACCTCTCTTATACATACACACTATAAATATAGTGTATATACATAAACCACTGATATATATATATACACATATAAAGACAGTCTACAACCAACTTGCTTACATCTCTGTACTAACCAAATTTGAACAGGCTGTGGGTTTCAGGTTACATTTTGTTAGGTGTCTCGTCACTACTTCATTTTATGCATTATGTCTACCCGGACACACACTACTTCATTTGATGTTTTCTCCTAGTGTATACATTTTAACACTCTCTTCTGAGTGTAAGTGGTCTTATTTCAAGGGAAATTTGGGCACCTGCTACTGTGCATGTATTTTCATTATTCGCCAAAGTGCCAGCAGGGAGAATGGTAGATTTCCATCACTCCGTGAGTAGTAATCACCATGGTCTGATCAAGGTGGAGACAGAGATCAGATGATCTCAGATTCCTGTCAGTCTCAGCACTTTGGAATAAACTTGTTTTTCCCTTTCTTTCTTTTAAAGTACCAAAATTTCTAATTTATCCACTAAAATAACATACGGGAGTGTGAGTTAAGGATCTCTGTTATGAGCCCATGTAGCTGTTTTACCCTGGCTGGACACCAGGTACTCATTGCAGCTGCTCTCTCACCGTCCTCTGCAACTGGACAGAGGAGTGAAAAAAAAACAGCAAAGGATTCACGAGTTGAGTTAAGATCTGGGAGAGGTCACTTACTGATCACCATCACAGGAAAAAGATACTCAAAGTGGAGATATTAATTGAATTTACTACTAAGAGGGTCAGAGCAAAAGAGTGAGAAGTAAAATAATCTTAAAAATACCTTCCCCCATCTCTCCTTCCTTCCATGTTCTCCCTCCTCCCCCACAGCAGCGCAGGGGGATGGGGAATGGGAGTTACGGTCAGTTGTTGTTTCTGGTGCTGCTCAGGGAGAGGAGTCCCTCGCTCTGGAGACAGTCCTTGATGGACTTCTCCTGCGTGAGTCCATCCCTCAGGCAACAGTTCTTCACTAACTGCTGTCCCATGGGTTACTCCTCCTTGGAGTGCAGTCCTTCACGAATGAGCTGTATCAGCATGTGTCCCACACAGGGGCCACAAGTCCTACCCGGGAAAAACCTGCTGGAGCATGAGCTTCCCTCTCCATGGGTGGCAGGTGAGTCTCTGCACCCTGATGGCCCTCCACAGGCTACAGGGGCACAGCTGCCCCACCAAGGTCTGCACCACGGGCTGCAGGGGCCTCAGCTCCGGTGCCTGGAGCACCTCCTGCCCCTCCTTCTGCACTGACCTTGGTGTCTGCATTGCTGTTCACATGTTCTCACTCTGCTCTTCCCTGGCTGGAATTCTTTTTGCACAACAACCTTCTGTTCTTAAATAGGTTATCATGGAAGCGTTACGATCACTCCTGATTGGCTCAGCCTTGGCCAGCGAGAGGAAGCCTGTCCTGGAGCCGGCTGGCATTGGCTCCACCAGACAGGGGAAGCTTCTAGCAGCTTCTAACAGAAGCCTCTTCTGTAGGACCCCCCACTACCAAAACTCACTACAGCCCAGTTTCTTCTTAAAACAAGGAAACACAAAGTACAAAGGTAAGTCTAGAAACCGTCAGAAATAAAGTTACATGTGAAAACTTGAGTTCTTTTAACAAACACAGTTTTCATGGAAACTTTCATAATGTCATCCTAAACACTAAGGTCTCTTTGTAAATGTACCTGCAGCAACCAGCACAGGAGTTTCAGTAGTACCTACCCCTCATGTGCCTATAACCATCTGAGACATGGTTATTTATGAAGTAGATCAGCAAAGAAAACAGTAATGCAGTGTTCCTCAGAACTGAACAGAATGAAGTTGACATCTCTTACATCTCACATCCCTATAATTCAGGTAACAAAGTAGAAATGAAGAAGTGACAGGACTGTTCTGTGCTCAAGGCACTGAACTGAAGTCCTGGGGAAATGTGCTCTAATGCTGTCTCTGCCTCTGGTTTCGCATACAACCTTGGGCAAATGATTAACCTGATATTTTAGAATTTTTCTGGGTTTTTTTCCAGATTCTGTGAGTATTTACCACTCTAACCTAACCAAATGGGAACAATCAGTCCTTTGGTATTTAAGGTTTTTTACACAAGAATGAGACGTGCTGTAGTGGACCATTTAGAAATTTTTTTTTTAATCACTCTGCAGTGTAGTTCTCTCTGTATTAAGGGGAATACCATGACTCCTTGACTTCACACATGGATTTGATGTCTAGGGTCCCTTTATAATGTCTGTAAAAAGTTAGCTACCTGGGAAAGACATTTCCAGTGCCCTGCTCCCAGCTGTCCTGTTTAGCCAGGGGGAAATGCAGCAAAGGGGGAAAAGGAAGAATGTGAGGGACTTTTGACATATGTTTTAATATATTTATTTTTACAATAGCTGAACGTTAGCGTGCTCTCAGGAACTGCTGGCAGGCTTCCGTGCCTGCCTGAAGAGATTTGAATACCCATCTCACAAAGAAGTCCTTCCCCCTCTCTCCACTGTATTCACTCCTGAAGGAGGGAAGGAGTAGGAAAGGGATAGTTTAATATCACTCTCATTGAGGTCATCCCATTGGGCTCCAAATTATTGGATACTTAGGGGAGAATGAGCTACCTTAATCTTACTTTTTCCTGTAATTAAATACTTGAATTCAAAGGCTTATTCTTTTTCTAAACGTGGGGTTTTGTCAAAGTGGGTTGTAAGCTTTATAAGAACGTAAAGAGAGCATGAGGTCTTAGCGTTGTAGCAACCTCAGTCTCTCTGATTTTCTGATTTTGAAGTGGGTAATTGTCAACTTTTTAGCCTACGTTTTGTACGCTAGTTCTATTTTTAGGTTAAAAGAGCATGAAACAGTCTGACTGTATACATGAAAATTGTCACCGTACTGACCTAAGTAAGATCATCAGGTCTGATGTTTAAAATTTTATGAACTGGGAAAGGAAGCTGACAATAGACTCTAAACCTTTTCATCCCTTGTACACTGAAGCAATGGCATCCACTTCGACTTTTTCATCAATTGGTCTTAACAGCTGGGGTGATTGTCAAATATATCTATAACTGAGTTGTCATTAAAGATATTCTTGGTAAATGAATCCCTGGCAAACTCATTCTAAACAAAGATCTAAAAGCTAAATTAAGAAAAAAGGAGAGGGGAAAATGAAAGAGGTCTACATAGTATGCAGAAAAATGACAAGTTGATTTAAAACTACTTAACCAATTTTCTTCAACCTGAGTGTTTTCTCGAAGAGACAAGCCAACATAAAGATTTCTGGCCGGCCATTTTTTACTTAAACAGCTACAGAAGATTTTGATAACAACATATGGAAGATATTATTTTTTTCACATTCATTTAGCTGAAATGATTTTGTTCAAACTTGTCTGACATAATCCAAGAGTAAAACCAAATATGGAAATCCCCAGTCTCAGAAGAATGTGAGAAATTAATAAGAGGTGCTAAGTTGAAGCTAAAATGAAAGTTGGCACTGAACTCTAACAAAGCAATCATTAAGATGGAGTTTTAATAGATCTGCAGCCATCTTGGGCACTTTGTTAAGAAAGAAAAAAAAAAACAAAACAAA
>VZRE01007719.1:59074-87656 GCA_013396775.1 Cephalopterus ornatus | reverse complement strand
CCTTGTCACTCATGAATCTTTTAAAGGGCAGCCTTACCAAACCTGTTACTAGAATTTAAGATGTTTCACCAGGCCTTTAAAGAAATATCACTTTTGCTATATATGTAGAACCCCATATGTCTTGCAGGAGATGAGTATTGGCATACAGCACAAATGAACATCAACCACAATTTTGAAAACCAATATTAAGGATGGCTGTAAACATTTTGGTGAACAATGATAATTGTAAATGGTAACTGTCAGAATAGAAACTGGTAAAGGCATCCTCCTCACCATCCCTATTGAAACCATGGCCTGTTATAATACTACAATCTCCTCATCATTTGTACACAGTAAAGGTTTTATTTATATATTTGCTCTGTATCCTCTATCACTGGGTTGCCAGTTTTATCAGGTGAGTTTATACAGTTCATGGTGAGAGCACAACTATACCTGTGTGAAGCAAATTTTTCCCCTCTATGGAAGAATGCGAGCTGGGGATGCGGCCCATTACAGGATGGGGGTGGTCACCTCACAAAGCAGGGACAGAGACAAGACAGAGGTGCTTTAATGCTTTCTTTTCCTCTGTCTTCAACACGGATGACGGACCAAGGGGATCTCAGTGCCCTGAGCTGGAGGACCATGGCTGTGAGAATGATCAACTCCCAGTCGACCCTGAAACTATGCAGGAACTGCTGCTCCAGCTGGATCCCTGCAATCTATGGGGCCTGATGGGATTAATCCAAAAATCCTCAAAGAGCTCTTTGATGTCATTGCAAAATCTCTCTCTATGATTTTTGAGCAGTCTTGGGAATCTGGAGAGGTTCCAGCTGACTGGAAGCTGGTGAACATTAGCCTGATTTTCAAGAAGGGCAAGAAGGAGGACCTGGGAAACTACAGGCCTGTCAATCTTACTTCAGTGCGTGGTAAAGTTATGAAGAAGACTATTCTGGGAGGTATTGAAAAACACCTGAAAGACAACACAGTTATTGGTCACAGCCACTATGGCTTCTTGAGAGGAAAGTCCTGCTTATCAAACCTAATTTCCTTCTACAACAAGGTAATCCACCTACCTGATCAAGGAAAACCAGTTGATGTAATCTTTTTGGATCTCAGCAAAGCTTTCGATACTGTCTCTCACAGGATCCTTCTGGACAAAATGTCCAGCACACAGCTGGATAAACACATCATGTGGTGGGTGAGCAATTGGCTCACAAGTCGAGCACAGAGGGTGATAGTGAATGGAGTAACATCAGACTGGTGACCTGTCACTAGTGGGGTTCCCCAAAGCTCCATGTTAGGCCCTGTGCTCTTCAACATCTTCATAAATTACTTGGACACAGGACTGGAAGGGATACCTAAGCAAGTTTGCAGAGACCAAAAAATTGGGAGGAGTTGTTGAGTCCCTTGAAGGAAAGGAGGCCCTGCAGAGAGACTTTGACAAATTAGAGGACTGGGCAGTCACCAACCATATGAAGTTTAACAAGGGAAAGTGATGGATTTTGTACCTGGGATGGGGCAAACATGGATGTATGTACAGACCGGGGGATGAGATGCTGGAAAACAGTGCCATGGAAAGGGACCTTTCTGCGGCCCAGAAAGGTCCCATTTTTGGCCTCACCTTGAATATTGTTTGCAGTTTTGGTCACCACAGTATAGGGAAGACATTAGCATCTGAAGGAGGGCAATGAATATGATGAAGGGGTTGAGGGGAAGCCGTATGAGAAGTGACTGAGGTCACTTGTTCTGTTCAACCTGGAGAAGAGGAGACTGAGGGGAGACCCCGCTGCAGTCTACAGCTCCCTCGTGAAGGGAAGGGGAGGAGCAGTCACTGATCTCTTCTCTGTGGTGACCAGTGACAGGACCCAAGGGAGTGTCCTGAAGCTGTGTCGGGAGAAGTTTGGGTTGGATATTAGAAAAAAGTACTTCACCCAGAGGGTGATTGGACTGGATGGAACAGGTTCCTCATGAAGGGAAGTGGTCATAGCACCAAGCCTGACAGAGTTCAAGAAGGGTTTGGATGATACTCGCAGGCACATGGTGTGAATTTTGGGGATGGTCCTGTGCAGGGACAGGAGCTGGACTCAATGATCCTTGTGAGTTCCTTCCAACTCGGCATATTCTGTGATTCTGTGTAATCAGTCCAGATACTTCCAGGAAGGGGTGAAGGGGAAAAACAGTGCCCAGGGTCTTGCACCCTGAGCAGGCCAGTGCCTCTGACCTGGTGTAACCATGAAGACAACGCTCTAGGCAGCGCCTGTATCAAATGTTCCCCCAGCCCATGGGGACAACCATGAGTAGACAGGCATGGATGTGGTGGCACCCACACTGACACCGACATGTCCTGCAGGAGCAGCATTGGTGACTGGAAGAGGTGAGGCTTCAGCAGCCCTGGAGGGGTCTTCTTCTGGCCACCACCCCAGCCACAAGTTATAGCACAAGCTTTCTCCAGCTGTGGACCAGACTGTGCAATCCTGGGTGGCGTCTGCACTTGGACTCTGCTCAGAAAAACCTCCTCGGGGATGCTGCATGTTGCCAGCAGTGTAATGCAGTCTGGCTCCTTGCAGTTGGGGGAGCAAAGTTAGCTGGATTTTGGCCACTTCTTTCACAGGAGCCCAGTAGGGGACTAAGGGCTTCCTCTGCAGAAACATATTTCTCTGTGGCTTGCTTGTAATTTGATCTATAGCTATCGAGTGAATGCTGCCTGTACTTACCAAGTTGCATAAAATAGCATGTATAAGGATGTCCCTTGTTAAGGAACACCCATTGTTTAAGCGCATTAAAGAATGGAACGAATCACGATTTTTATACAAACAGCATTACACTAAATTGCTAGCATAAAAATATTTTGTGTGCTAATTGATTTTGCCTTGCTGTGCTTTATTCAGCTTTTGCTATCGTGGCCTGAAATAAACAACAAGGCTTCAGTTTTTCGCCCTGTCAAAAACAGTTCTGTGTGTTTGCTTCATGGGACCCATGTAACTGACTTCTGTGGCAGTACATGGAGCCCCTGCATATGACAGGATCAAGAGCTAACTCTCATCTACAGCACTGTGGTGTGGTAAATGCTGATTTAAATACAACTAATGATATAATTAATGGCCAGACAGGTTGGTTTCATTATCTTGTTCATCTAATAAAACATATTTCAAAGCTCTAAAGGAGTCAGTGAGAGTCCAGAAGAGTTGATTTATCAGTAACAGGCAGCCAAAGCTGTTCTGTATCCCTTTCAAATAAGTATTCCTTTCCAAAACTAAATAAGTATATGAACTGCCATGAAATATGTCTGTGCATTGAAAACCACAAGACGTAAGATGGTTTCTGCTGCTTTTTCTCCTTTATCCCTTCAGGTTTGCTATGTTGTCAGCAATTTTAAATCTTAAAAAAAAAACCCATCAGATTATAAATGATCCAGAAAACTTCATTAAAGATTTTAATTTTTACCAAACTGGCCATATAAATTGTCTAGTATGGAAGTGAAAGAGCTGCAATGTAAATGTCATGTCGTGCCATTATACAAATTAGGAAGCATCATCAGAAACTGATTTTAGTACCCTGTTAACTAAAATTCTAATTTCTTCTCCAAAATTTATGTTCCTTTGTTTAAAAACTCAATAAAGAAACTTTAGCAATTAGCCGTATGTGTTCAGACCAAAAGGCAAATGTCTGTAAGAATAGCTTTGCCCTAGTATGGTATGTCAGCCCTTTATACGGGAAAAGCTGTCTCTGTATCCTTGAGATGTTTCCATTTTGACTTTCAAGAACCATCAAACATGATTATTTTAAACAATAAAGCACTTCAAACATATTTCAAGTAGGGAAACCATTAAATTAAAATTCTCAGAATCACAGGTCATTTTTTGAAGTGTAGATCATTACATTTAATTGTCCCTTACAAGAACTGGGCAAATCAAGCTCCTAGGATTTAAAAAAAAGATCCAGCTGCTAAGCTTGAGAAAGATATAAATCTCAGATTATTTGTTTTTTATTGCACAGTAGTAAAGTATACTGTGTAGTATTTTAGACAACTGTTATTTAACATAATGCTCTCTGACTGTTTTTGAAATAGAGACACTGTCATTTTCTTTCAAAATAATTTAAGCAATGTAGATCCGAGTTAATAGAAATTTTTTTCTAGACAATAAGACCTGTAATAATTATCCTTCTCAGGACCAGGACTTTATTTCATAAGGGCTTTAGGACTGATGTGCTTAGCAAAACAAAAGGCGTGGACTGACGTTTCAGAGACGCTGAAGAAAGAAGAGCTACAGTCAGCTAACTGTCGGGTTGGTAATCCCAGGCCAGTGTAAGGCTTGTCTCCCCCTCAAGGTGGGGTCTGCCAGCTGCTCCATGGATTGGTATGCCAGCAAGGGTGTCACATCTCAGTGAAGGGGCTTTTCTCATGAATTTATAGGGCATCTTGACTGCCATGGGCAGGAGTCTCCTGCACAGTATTTGGGTCACCCCAGGAAAACATCTATCCCCAGCTCATTACAGCATTCTTTAGAAAGGCTCTACCTCTTTGTATTTGCTGTAGGCTATCAGTCCCATGCATAGCCCCTGACCTACTATCCTGGTTTGTTTAGCGTCCATGCTTATCTCATAAGGCTGGAAAGAAAGGAGTAAGATCCAAAAGTTTCCCTGATGGCCACAGAGAGGGAGAGAAAAAGCTTTAGCAATGCTTAGAGACCAATCCCTCTCAGTGTTACACTGGATGGGTGGAAAACCCTTTGCTGTAGGCACTCAGGGTTAGCACTGCTCCAGGGACCACAGTGCCCTCCAGATGTGAGCTGGTCCACCTGAGGCTGACCATTTCAAAACCTGAAAGACCTCTCCATGCCAAAGTGAGCTCCAGCCCTGCAGAACAGAGTACGCTTTCTGACCCAGCAGGGCTGCATGGTGTGCTCAAATGCCTCTTTGATCACCATGGTCCAGCTCCATGCTGTGATGCACCCTAGTCATGTGCTTACATCCCATATGTCTTTGAAACTAGTGTGTTTCAAAGAGAGACACTGGCCAAACTGAAAACACTTGCCGTCTGTTTGCCAATTTTTAAAAAATCTCTGACAGGGAGGGGAGGGCGAGAGAAGAGAAATACTCATGCTGCATGGGGACACACCATATTCCCACTCCACCACTCAAAAAAACCAATTTCTCAAACATCATTTATCAGGAGAGATGGAATATGGATGTAGCTGTACTCCGAGTTGGCCTTCACATCCTCTTGGAAGTTCCCCTATGCCCTTGCTCCCTGGTAAGTAATCAACCTTCTTATTTTGGCCTGTCGGTGTGGGTAACAGGCTGGGTGGGAAAAGCAGTGGACACAAGGGGATTGTATCAGATGATCTGCCCCTAGCCTGGCAGGAAGAACAGCTAGCTGCCTCCCATTCCTACCACATATCTATGGTCCCTCAAAGAACACCCTTCACCCATGAGTTATTTGACTTCAGAGACAGTTTCTACTTCCCCAATTTTTATCCCTCCTTTGACCTCTCCTAAGTCAATGCTTGGAAGCAACTCCTCTCCACCCAGCCTGTAAGCCTCCCTTAATGTTTATAGTAGTAACCATGTTCTAGAGAAAGGGCATGAAAGGGTGATGTCTTCATCCTGTATGGTATAAAGGGGAGGGATAGACCTAAGGGCCTTCCCAAACAGCAGTTACTCCCAAGGAGACACACTGTGAAGCGCAAAAATACTCTATTGTTGTCAAGTGCAAACAAATTTTATTGGCCTCACACAGAGAAGCTGCTGGCAAGGAATTAGCTCTGAAAGCTAGCCCAAGCTTCATAGCTTTCAGGGACTCTCTGCCCCACTGGGACACTAAAAGAAGAGAAAATATGTATACACAAGCCAGGCTTTCTAACTAGTCTCAGCCTACATTGCAATGTTCACAACTAGAAAATATTTTCAGATAGGCCACCCTTTTTTGTTGGGGCCATTTGGATATCCTTGGAATCTGTTCAGATGAAATGCATGTAGAGGTCCTTCTCAGGCTGTGGCATGAGTTGGGTTACTCAGAGAAAAGCAAACATAACACAAACAGGCTATGTTCTGGCGTAGCTCATGAAAACACCTGAAAGACAGAAAGGTCCCCATCCTTCTAAATGACAACACATCCTTAGAAACAGAGTAAACAAAGGCAACTGCCAATAGCCCTTCCCACCATGCAGTTCTGAGGCACAAACCCAGACAATAGGCTGTCTGTCCGTGCACTCATTAAAAACCATCTGTTATTACAGGCTATAATAACACAGACAGGGCACTCTGCCCCTGGAGATGAAAGCAAGCAAAAGCAAAAGAAGCCCAGGAAGAGAACTTTACATCCCACAGTGATCCTCCACACCCTTCTCTTGACTTCCATAGCCATGAGCTCCTTTGCTCCCTAGACCTACTGATTCATCTGCCTCAGGGCAGAGGCACACACTGCCAGCATTCAGGAATCTGCAGCCTCTCACCAGTGACTGCAGCACTACAAGCATTGCCACCACTGCAGCCATTTACCAGCTGCAAAGTGGACATGCTGGGAGTATCCAGCAGGATGACGCCTCCTTGGAGCAAAACTATGGTGCTCTACCCTCAAAATACCCCTGTTACAACCCCCCTCCTTGCTCACTGTGATTACTGGATACCAAGGTCACAGTCTTCCCACTTAACATGGCCTTCCAAGGGGCCTGGAGAAAGTGGTTGTAGACACACGTAACATCTACAAGAGCTCTGGAGGCAACATATGTGAAGTGCTCTGCTGGAAAGAAAGCGAACAAGGCAAGGTCTGAGCTGCTCCTACCCTTGCTCTGTTCATTCAACAAAAATGGGATTACATGTTAGAAAAGATAACAGGAAATATGTTTTTGAGGAACAGTGTAAAGACAGCTTGTCTGTCTCTCCGTATTGTGTGACCTAGAAAGGAAAAAGAAGCAAATCCTTTCTTTAGCTGTTGCAATTATAGAGCTTGGAGCAGTCAGGCTGTCTACCTTCCCACAGGAGATGTGGCAGCTCCCAGCTCCAGAAAGCTGCATTCCTCTACTTTGAAGACCAGATTTATATTCCATGAGCTGCAAAATCTAAAGGGAGCTATAAAGGTTTTCTCAAATAGTAATAAAAAAAAGAAGCAACTGCTACAGCCTCAATTATGGAGTTTTTGGATCTGTTTTTAGTATTTTCACGTGATAAAAGGCATCAGCTGAACCAGAAAAAGATGACATGGACCAGATGTTACTGTGCATCATGGAAGATTTCTGTCACTGCCCAGCGTCAAGCTGTCCTGGCCTTCGGCAGACCCATCCTCGGATCAGGGAGGACTCCGCTTTCTCCTTCCATACCACACTCTCCCGCAGCCAGTGTGGCGAAGGCAGGCAGGAGCTACAGCAATGCCACTTCAAAGCAGCCAGCCTCACTCAGAACTTGCCTTCGGTGGCTCGAAACAAGGAAGAGGCTAAAGAATCCATTTTACCTTTCTTCCTTAACTGCTCCATTTTGTACAAGTCACATTAATGGATCTCTTTGAGTTCAGCCAACAGGAAGAAAAAGTCTCCAACAATTTTAACAGAAGATTTTGACAGTTGTCAATGCTCCATACAGTTTTTCTCCATACAAATAAAGGAATTGCAGATTTAATTTTTTTTCTTCCCAAACAGTCTAGGAAATTCATCAGGCAGTCACAGAATTCTCTCTGAGGCTGTTTTCCTTGTAAGGCCAAAAAGCTTTTAAAAAGGGGCTGAAATGTAACAACTGGAAATATTCTGGTTCAAACTAGTGTCTTGTTAGTAGATTACATGTGCAGTTTGGGGCACACACAGAGTCCTTTCCTTTCTCTCATAGCTCTTTTCTTTTAGTGTTTAGCCTACCTGTTAAATTAATGACATGACAGACTTTAAACTTGACCTTTTCTTAATGGCCATGCAAGAGCTCTACAATCTTGATTTTCCTAACAAAACCCCGTGCCTGTAGGGAAGTTCTTCCTGCCTTACTGTATGCATAATGTACAAAGTAATCATTGCTTTTTACCCTGCTCTGCAGTCCCATGGGATCAAGCTCCTCTTTGGTCCCTGATGATTTATCTCCCCCTTCTTCTCAGAACCATCAAGGACTTGCATGGAAAAAATGGACAGTGAGAAGGGACAGGTCCTCCCAATTGCTTGGCTCCCTCCTGTTCCTTCCTCAAAGCACATAAAATACAAAAGATGCCAATAGCATTGCCATCTGCCCTGTCTATAACCAGTCACATAGTCCCTGTCAGGTCACCACTGTATTTTAACCAGAATTTTGCACACGAAACCACGTGTGCTTTCTCTGCACAGCACATACACAAGGTCTTGAGACACCCCATACACGTTGCCTCCCTGAATCCTGCATGTCAGGAAAACTGTTCTTCGTAGCTGTGATTTGTCCAGGAAAACTGGATGCAAATATTCACTAATCCTAAATAGTAAACAAGATATCTTAAATTGTACCTGAAAAAACTTTTTTTTTTATTTTCTGGAAATACTGTAGTTCCACTACAGATTCCAAATCAGGAGCTCAATGACAAGCAGAAAAAAGAACACATATTTCTATTTTCTGATTTTCCAGCTTAGTTATTTTCTCTTTATTAGTTTACACAATTTTACTTGACCTCAAGGTTCTTCCAAGCAGCACACTATCACAAGACTGCTTCTCTTGCAGCTGTTTTTAAGTAGTCATTTGGTCAGAGAAGGGGAAGGTAATTAAGTCTTTAAGCATTTCTTCCCAGTTGTCAACAGGATCCTGTCTTCAAACTAAAGGGAAGCAGCCACAAATTAAATTTGCCCTTCCAGAAGGAAGAAGACTAGACTTTTATGATAACTGCTCAAAGTCTTCATAAGAAATAAGAAGACGTAAAAAATAAGGTTCCATATGGGTGTTCGTTCATAATATAAGAACTGCTAAGTCTGTAATACAGTTGAGATAAATTGTGTGTGGTCCTTGGGCAAGCCTTCACAGAGAGATGTATCTGAGAGGGATTTTAAAGATGAAGTGTAATACTATGAAATTTGTATGACTAAAGAAGAAAACACAGATGTAGCTGCCTTGTAGAAATTTTCCAGCCTCAAGGGCATCTGGGACTGGTCTGGGCCCATTTCAGCAGAGCCTACTGTTACATGCAGGTATGACACAACCTCTGATGCCTGCTCCCTCTCTGGAAGTTGGAATTGGTCTCCTTTCCCCACGGTGGAGTGTTTGCTGTTCTGGTTTCCTGCTGGTAGCTTTACCCATGCAGACTGCTGTCTGGGATGATTGTCTGCCTGCAGCAATGGCTGGAGGTTGTCCTTAGTGTGAGCCCCTGAAGCTGTCACACTAATGGCTTTAACACAGTGCCAAAGAAAGAAAGAAGAGCCCTCAACAGTGTTTGCTATGCAATGCTAGTATGATGGAAATAATCTTCTCATTGGTTTCTCCTGCCTAACCTAACACCTCAAGACAGAATGGACCCTGTCTTCACAGTTGTCCTGCCTGTGTCTCTGTAAAACGCTATGGTCAGTTCACCCTTCCTCGCCCCACTGAGGCAGAGCAACCTGATTTTTTTCTTTATGTTACAGTTTGCTTCGCCACTGTGATGTCTCTTAAGAGGCAGTGCTACGGAGCCTTTTAATTCCCTTGGTTTCAGTGACCGTCCCTCACCTCTCAGGTGAGCCCTGCACAGGGTCAAAATAATTATGATATTCAATGCCAACATGAGATGCAAATACAAGCAAAACTATAGTAGAAACTCTCACTCACATATTCAGGCAATGTTACCTGCTTCTAATATCTTCTTTTCCTTCCAAATATTATTTTCATTTCATGCAGTTCTGTTGTGAGTTTGTTTCTGCTGAAACAGATCCTCTCACGTTTGGAAGCTAAAGGGATAAATTTGCTGATATTCGTGGAAGTCATGAGGCTGAAACTGTTGCTGCGCTGGCTCCATGCTGCCAAGCCGCTGCATTCCCCACCCAGCAGCCAAAAGAGCTCCAACCCTGCGTCCCGGAGAAGATTACTGCCTTCCCTGTTCTGTTGGAAGTATAACACTGCTTGGTATGTAGCCATAAAGGAGAACCTGAGCCCGAAGAGCGTGAGAGGGACTGAACAATTTCCTTCGCACTTAACCTCAGCTGTGTTATCTAATTACCATTTCACTCACATAATGCTGTTTATTAGACTGGAGCTGCATAGATGCAACTAAGATCAAAATTTGATTCTTATTAAATTTCTGCAGTCAAGAGGGACAGTTTGTGGTCCCAGAGGGTTGGGAAGGAATGGTCATGGAAACAAAAGAGTAAAAGCTGGGTCATAAAATAGCCCAAAGAATTTTTGTAGTTTTTCTTGAGTCATTCAAGGACATGAGGATGATATGCATAAAGAAGGGATAGAGACTTAGCTGAAAGGAAGAGAGAATTTAGTACATTCTGCATCTCAAACTTGTTATCCTGGGAACCGGCTTCATCAGAAATGTATCTAGTCTAAATCTCTATATTTCTGATTAAAATTTTTGCACAACTTGCTATGACAAAATCCATCTCTGTGTAACCCTGCAAACGAGGAGTTCTCCATGAAGGCAAATTTTTCTCTGTTGCTGCTTTAACCTCATTACTTCTGTTCTATTGTCATTAACTAATGATAAGAGTTTGATTGTAGCCTGTTCTTTCAGTATCTCTTTAAAAAAATCAACAATCACATTCACTTCTTCTTCCCCCCCCCCTACACCAAAATAAACCTTCATAAAGAGGTAATTACGGTTGCTCAAGCAATAAGCCACCACAACAACAACTGAAAGTATGGACCTTTCCAGATCATCCTGTCCCCATAGGTTTTGGCTTATCTTCTCTGGAACACCTCATCTGCATCCTCTGTTCAGACCTTGCAGGCTTCCTGCAAGACTTTTCAAACCTCAGCAAATATCATAATTTTATCTGTCTGTATTATTTATCTGTAATGAAAAACTGGTGGAGTTTTGAATGAGTCATGAACAGCTTTGAGTTTCACTGATCAGCTATTGCTAAAGCTTGTCATACGAGAAATAGAAGCCTGACATTGCTAATGGACCCAAGTAGCTATGTTGGTCACGGCTAGTAAAATCCCATCAGACAAGACTAATAGAGGAACAGCTCTTTGTATGACAGATTCTTGCACTGGTAGGTCAGTGTAGCCCTCGTGTTGCTTTAGGCTGAGTGAGAAATGGTCTTGCTGCTTTCAATACTGAGGTGGCCAAAGGCTTTCTTTATTAGAACATTTGTACATTTAAAACTTTATCTTGTCAGTGGCTGTTTAGAAAATTCCATTGTGGAATTCCATGAAAAAGAGAATTTTACAGGAAAAACCTACCCATAATTAATAGTCGGGGCTTTATATTTTATTTTATTTTACATATTTAAGAGACTTCTTCCTTTTTCTGGGAATATTTGGTGCCTATAGCAAGAATTGTAATTCTCAAATTATCTATACAGTCCTAACTTATCTGAGTAATTACTTTTTTGCAGACTATAAAGCTCCTCAGGGAGACTATTCCTTTGCTGTTGGGCACATGAATAACGATATCCTGTCTTCAGCTTTGGACTAAGGTGCCTAAAGAAGGACCTTCCACAGAATAGAAGTATTAAAGTCCTGTTCTGGATCTGCTTCTGAAAATGACCAAACTTAAGGCATAACCCTGTTTCCCAGTTCCAATTGGTTTACAGGTCTGCATCCCAGTCTGCAGACTTGCTTGCTTTTGTAGGTCTGATTCTCTGAGCTCCCAAGGACCATATTCAGACATCCTAAATCCCACCGAATCCCGTGTTTTCTCATGGCAGTGTTAATCTCTCCGTTTCTTGTTAGCAAGAAACTGTGGGCTCAGGACAAGGCTGAAATTGAGGCCACTGATGGCTCTCTGTATGAGGCTCTTACTAACTTAAGTGAAGGTGGGGTGCCTGCAAGTTAGGCACTACATCACCCTCGTCAGTGTATTACCTCCTTTCTTGCCAGATGTCTAATAAAATAGTCTGAGAAAGGATATCCTCCTCGATCAGTTTTAAAGTAAAATAAGAATCTCATGTTCTAAGGAGGGAAAATCCTGGGCTATTAACTAGTACTACAGAAAATAAAACAAAAAATGTTATATCTAGGGCATACCTATGAGACTCTGTATCAGAATAATTCTGGATTCAGCAAAAAAACCAAAAATAGATATTGCTGGAAACAAATTTAGTGCTCCTAAAGAGAAGTACTTTTATAATTATGCTTTATCTGAATCCTGTCATTCGGAGAAGGATAATTTTCAAGGTAGGGTAAAAATACCAATCTACATGAGCTGTTTCTGGTCCCTTCTTGTCTCTGGGGAAGCACAGGTAATGAACAATTATGGGTACTCTTCTGTGCAGAAACTTCGGTGTTAGATTACTGATGGAGAAAGTGGAAAAAAAACCCCAGACTTTAGAGAGAGTCACATGGCAAAACTCAAGCCAACTGAAATATTTCCAGTCTTTACAGACGTTTTCCTTCTGGAGCACTATTGTTACAAGCAGTATATTTTCATTTACCAAAATGCAGATTGTTTGCCTTTCCCTTTCACAATTACAGTCAGACTTTTTTTTTCTTCCATTTGCAAATCCTTGTTGCATACTTTGCTGTGCTCTTTGTTAGCTGGTACTTCATTGCAAAGCCTAAAAGACTAAAAATTATCAACCACAAGATAAAATTATGTTAGTATTGATCAGATCACCCTGTATATTTAAAACAGAGGAAATGTGCTGTAAGGGACATTTCTACCACTTCAATAATCAGAAGCTTCTGTAAACAAAATTCTTTTTGCTATAACTATCAAAAAATTAATTTGGGAAAACTGTAACTGAGTAAGTGGAGTTAACCTGTATTTGCCCTCTTCTTTACACATACATATATTTACAGAAAGTTTCTGTCTCTTCTCGTTGTGAAGATAACCTTTCAAGTATAAACTGAGGGGAATGCTGGCTTGAGTCTGGAGCCAAACACATGGAAACAATAACACTAGACATAAGCTGCCTTCATTCATCTCAGTGGGATGCTAGCAATGAAGTCTCCTTATGACAATGTAAAAGCCAGACCTGTTAACTATTTCACTGCTACATTTTGGTAACAGAAGGTCTCATGCAGCTGATCTATCCATTATAGCCTGACAGTCTTTGAAAGAATATGCCACGTAATATGTATTTGAAATACATACATAACCCATCTTTATTTTTGCATTGACCAAATTATACTTTATTTGACTGTTTTAATAGCAGATGTTCTGCATATCAGATTCTACTCTGTACTAAATGAGGAACAAAATCCTTTTGTTGAATAACTTCTTTTTCAAGGATCCTTTTTCCCAAGGTTTCCTTTTTTTTAAAATGTTTTTCCTTTCCCTTCCCCCAAAGGATAGTTTAGGCCAAGCAGTTCCAGGACTAAATTTAATCATCTTAAAGGTATAGGGACAGATACATCTGTCCAAATGCCCATCTGTCCCATGTTTTTTCCAGAGAACATTCTGTCAGCTCCTAAAGAGAGAGAATGAACATAGCGTGTTCAATCAGCAAGCAGGTTCAGCCAAAGGAAGATTCCTCTGGTTCTTTATAGGATTCACTAACAGGATCTGTACAATCTGAAATCAGTCTGCCTTAAGCCTCTGTTAACTAGCGTCTTTGGTTGTAGCTACCAGGCTGGGAAAAGTGAAGTGTGACAAACCTCAAAGCTGAGCAGAAAGCTCTCATGTCAGAAGAGAAATGTAGGGCAATGTGCTTTGCAAAAGAAAATAACCTCTGTTTTCAATTAAATGCATCATAAGAAGAAGCAACTGCTTGCTGTTCCCAAGGAGGCATCTGCTCTTTCCCTTGGTCTGCCGCAGCTGGAAGAAAGTGCCCTGGCAGAAGTCAGGAGTGGTAGTTCCTCTTATCATCTTGCTCCAGTTTCTACTGAGATTGACAGGAAACAAATATATTTACTAATATAATCCTTTAATGTTATTTACTCTCTGTTGCTATCTCTGTCCTCTTTCCTCTGTCCCTTGCAAGGGAAATGAAGCTAAAAGGGAATCTGATAGCATCACTCCAAGGACTGGGCTGGGTAATAGCATCAGAGGGATACAAGAACTTGGAGCAGCTAATGTTATATCAGGTTAAAAAAACTCACATCCTGGATTCCTAAAAGATGCTGACTCCCTAATGGTGAAGAATCAATCCTTAATGGTGAAAAATCAATGGTGTCTGGCAGTTTGTTCCCAAGAAATCCTCAATAATCCTTTACATCTTTCTTAGCCATTTATTCCAGTTGCATAAAATGTTCCATCCAACTCAGTCCCACTGGAAAATGACGAGTGATTTGGTTATTTTATTTCAGCAGATTTTTGATCAAGATTTTTGTAGTGGAGATACGAAGGGCTATGTGAAACTTGTCTGAGCAAAAGCACTGACTGTTACTGAACCCTGTGAAGCCGAACAAGTTGTAACAATAATAAGAAAGTTTTGAAATTACTTAGCCTTATTAAAGACATCTGGTAGACTGGGTCTTATTTCCAAAAACTGTGAGTTCTTTCTTTTGAAATTTTTCTTCAGGAAAACTGCACTTTCTCCCCATCAATCTGTTTAACATAATTCTTAATGATTACATATAAATGTTGTGGCATTTTCTTTCTCCAGCTGCAAGCCACTGTATTTCAGAAACTGTTTAAATCTGTAGCTAGCATTTATAGAAAAAGTTTACTTTCTTAGAAGTATCACTTACCTAATTGTTTTTTCGAGCACAAAACATACTTGTGATCATTGTTTAGTTCTGGGTTTGTGTTTTTGTGAAGGCTGCTGTTGGTGGGCCTGGAGGAGGCTCTTTGGGTTGGAAAGGAGGTTTAGAAGGTTTTGCAGTTTCTTTTTTTGACTTTTGATCTTGAGAAGTTACCCTCTGAAGATAGACCCCCCTGAATCCAGTTTGGAATGCTGTTTTAGGTACATTAGAAAGTGAATGTCGGGATGGCTGAGGAAGATCAGGGAGATAGGAATGGGGTATGATGCCTTCCTACACTCAGGCTAGTAAGATCCTACCCCTCCGGCAAACCACTCAGAGCCCTTATCTACGTGAGGGTTCTTCAGTAGCTTATGTGAAATATGTGGGATGTGCTCAGCCTAACTCCCAAGGGAAATACATCTCTCTGAAAAACACATGCTCCTTTTCACTCCTTCACTCAACACAGATGGACGGTGGGCTGTAAGTTTTTACTTCCACCTGTGACTTCTGTACAGGAATTTGATGGGCGGGTGATCCTGTTCTTGGGCTGCCTAAGGGCTGGCTGCTTATGTGCAAACCCATAGAGAGGAGCAGCTGCTTTCTGAAATAAGCTGAAACAGCTCAAAGTAACTAGTGTTGAGCACTGCCTGTTGAAAGCAGAACACAAGTATGCCGATGCAAAATATGGATTTATATCTATTGTTTTCTTTCAAATACCTTCTAGATGAAGAACAGAAGCTGTCATTGCACAAACATTAAAACCAAATTGTTCACTGAAATAGGTAAATGCAGGCACAAATATCAATTCTAGTGGCACAGACTTACTAGCCTCACACTATGAGAAAGTACATTTTCTCACCATTTGCAAGTAATATTGCATTCCCTGAGATCCAGTTTCATTGTTATAATTACTACTATATACCTGGATAAAATGCCAGGGCTGACAACGTTGGAGAAGTTCAGATCTGTTAGGCTGTCAGTCAGTAAGTGATTTTCTCATCAGTCTGGGAGCTGCTGAAGAGCCATATCAACAGGTCTATTCCATATCATTTTTCTTTTGTCTATTTTATACTTTCTCAGTTTGTTGACTGGGCTTGTAGGAAATTAAACTGTAAGCTCGTCCATCTAAAAGGGTTATTATAACAATGCAGTCCTGGCTGAAACAACCTTTTTCAATTTGTGTTGGGAGAGAAGCATATGTGTGTACACATACACACACACACACGCACATGCTTATATGGATGACTAAAATCTCATTCATAATACTGGTTTTGCTATTATTGTGATGGGAATAAAAAAACCCTTCAACCTCCCTCTAGACTATTAAATAATGTATATGCAGCAATGTGATGTTTTCATTCAGTCTCTCCACCCTTGCCTGCAAATGTGATTTGTCCTCAGCAGTGAAACACCTACCAGTTTTTCCCAGGGTGGAAGAAATTTAAATCTCTGAAAATTTGGAAGAAAATTAAATCTCTGAGCTGGTTTGTTTTTCAGGTGAATGAACATCTGAGGGAAGTATCTTACTTTCCCACATAACAAGGTTTGGCTAAATTAATTTCTTCTTCCTCTGTCTACTTGAAATCCTTGGGTTTCCATTCCTTCTCCAGCACTGACGTGGACATTTTTGTCCTGAAACCCAAGCTCTTGTGGTTGAATGATCCTTACTTTTATTTTTTTGTATGTACATTAATTTGTGATTCTCTCGAGTTTCCTCATGCTCATAATTTAGGTCTCTATCACTATGGGGCTTTCAACTTATGCATTGCAAAGGAACGGTATTACAACAAACTAAAAGAATGTTTCTAGGGTTTACAAGTTCACCGGGCCACTAAATGCTCCCTTAGCAAAATTGAATTAAGTAAAATTGTATTTCATCCATGATGTTTGTTAGCTCAAGGCCTGGTCGTTACACAGTATAGGAACCATCATTTATTCTAATAGCTGTGGGTACCCGAGAGAACTTCATTAACTGAACCACTTTGGAAAATGATTCATCCACAAAATTTACTACAGTAACTGTTTCCATAGAAGATTTTCTTCACTGGAGTGTCTGTGCCCCGGTGCAGCCCACCTGCTGAACTTGATTATCTCAAATCAGAATTAGCCTGAAGTTGGAAACAGCACAGAGCAGTTCCTGGGGCTACTAGGCATATGTGTGGTGATGCATAAGCAGCAGCCTTGGGCAACTGCAGAGAGTGCTCCGATGCAGGGCATAGTGACAGTGCACCATCCTCTGAGCAAAGGCTCCTGTAACGGCCTCAGAAATGCTTGGATTCCATCATGGGAATTCTGCGAGCTCACAAGGTTGGTTGCAGTGTTTGTGGCCTTTTTCTCCTGTAGGTAAAGCACTAGAGGAAATCAGGAGAATACAAAAGTTATAAAGGAGCAGATTGTTTGCTTTTAACCTCTTTATGGTTTGCTTCTCCACACTGCTCTGTTAAACTGAACCAGAAGCTACCAGTGCAGTCAAAACATCTTGAAATACTCCTTTAAAAGTCAAAAACTCTGCTGCATGCTTAAAAAACCCACATTCAGGTTATGGCACCACTGCAGCTAAGGGAGAGGGCGTGAGCAGGACTGAGCCCAGCTGACTACCCAGCTCCCTGGATGACAGCCCAAAAGCTGTCTTCGATTGGGCTGCCTGGGTGCATTTGAGAGCACTTGGAGACACTGGCAGGGTGCAAGGGGGTCCTGAAACATGGAGTCTCACCTGCACCAGGGGATGGTTCAGCTGAGAGGGGACAAGGCTTACCCATGGCAGACCTCTAGGAGTGAAAGAAAAATATACTCTTTTTTTTATTTGTATGTTTTTGTTTGTCTTGTTTTAGGTAGGAGAGCACTTTAGAAAGCTGACACTGATTTAGTCACCTTGTGTTCCCTCTTTAAACTCCTGGCACTTTGCTGGGGAGAATTCCAGCTCAACAAATGCATGTTGCTTTGCAGAAGGGATTGTTCTCCATTGGGGCACGCTGGAGGACACCTGTGGGAAAAAAGAGGCACCAGGACTTTCTGCAAATGTTACTGCCACAGGCAATATTCACTCCCTCGTGAAATTAGAATCAGGAAGATACAAAAATGGGCTGCAATGTATGTAACTGCAGTTTTTCATAGCAAAAAGACATTTTCCAAGCTTCTTGCGCTAATGGTGATTCTTGAACAAGTGAGTAACTTCAATTTATAGGGCAGGCTTTGGCTGTGTGGGTATGGTTGGGATTAAAGAAAAAGCCTTGGCACTTAAGAGGCTGGTCAGCTGCAATGCATGGTTTCTGGGGCTCAAAAGCAACTGGGCTTTGATCCAGAAGTGTATATTTTAGGATAAAGTGACCTTCCCATCATGAAAAACAGAATGAGGACTCTTTAATGGAGGAGACTTTAGTCTGCCTCAGACTTCTTCATTTTCAGCTAAATCAGAGACACACACAGTTTGAAATGCCAAAGCAAAACTTCATAGTTACTGCTATCTTTGAAATTCTTCTCTCATGTCTTTGCAGAGACAGGGAATGTTTTCTGTCACCTACATGTAGACAGCTATTATGTAGAGGAAAAAAAAATTAAAGAAGCAATAAAAATAAATCCTCTGTTGGGTTCTGCATACACCAGAGTTTGTGCCTGCAGTTTAAGCATTTTTTTCTGCTTGCATAAGTAAAAGGAGAACTGTGACAAGCTCTTTAAAATATGAATATTGTACACTCCTGGGATGATGTAAAGACCTACTGAGGTTGTAAGCTTTTCTCCAAGCTCCGTGTTATTCCATAAAGACTGAGGATGGCACTCTAATCTCTGAGGGGAGACCCTGTGATAATTTGTTATATTTCATGCTTTTGGAAAGAAAATAATGCATCAATTCTCTCACACCTTTGGGTCAGTTTGAAAACCAGTCAATGGTTACTGTTGTTTCCTTGCAGTTACGTGCCCTCCCCATTATAATGTCAAATAGACATTGGACTTTAAAACTGTTTTTCTAGATTTTAATCTGTATAAGAAGTTGATGAGGCTTATAAATTTTAATACTTATTTATCTATCAGTATCTCCCCATTCACTGTCATGTGTATACTCTCGGTTTATGCTTGAATATCTCTATAGGTAATTTGATCACTTTATGAGTGTGAAAGCCTAATTTTAAATTCAACACATGTAGACATTAAATGACCAGCCTTGTTATTGCATGTGTCTAACATTAGAGTCCCTGTTTAGCAGATGAGACAGTCACATGTGGCCACATGCATAGGTGAACTTCAGGAGCTCAGTGAGAGCCTGGTGGTTTCTGAACTCACCAGGACAATTTAGATTTCAGTCTTATGCAAAAAACCCCCACTACTTAGTACTCTGTGTTTAGTAGACTAGCATTGAAAGGAAAAAATCAATATATTCCAGTTCTAATAAGAGAGTTGACATCATCATCCACCATGCCCAATTTAAAGGTTTGAAACATCTAAATATTGGCAGGATGCATGCACAATGCCACTCATTTCTCACTCCTCTGTGTGAAAACAGCTTTATTCTGAGCACTCCTAGACTGGAGAACAGATAGGATAATGGCTTTTCTAAGGCATAGGGTTAGGGTTATCATTAAGTTACTTAGAAGTGCTGAATGCTGGGCAATTTTGTCTCAGCAGAAATGGGGCAGCTAGGACTATTTTTCTGGAATAAATTGAAGAATTAAGAGACTTAAACTAATTGTTTATATACAAAGAAGCAATCTTTTGCGAATGCTCACCTTGGCCTCCTCTCTCGCAGAAATATATGCAACAATAATAATATATGTGGACTCAGAAATGTTCCCTGCTCAACCTCAAAACTGAGGCTACTCATGTCTAAGTAATTAGCTATATTCCTGCAGAACATACTGTCATGTGTTCAGAGTCACTGTCCCAGGCTCTGTCCTGGGGGAAGCAGACAAAATGTAATGGGAGGGTGCTAGAAAAGACCATGCTGCCAAACTTTTAATATTTTTTTTAATGTCTCATTTTAGAATATTCACCCCTTTACAGACGCCTAAATTGACCAGGGCTGCAACCCTACACATTCAGGGGTTAAATCCTCAGAAAAGATCGCTAAAGCATGTTTTTCATTTGGCCTTAATTATGCAGGAAGGTCACTGTAATCATAGTTATTATTTACACATCTCTTGGCATCTGCTCAAATCCATCTTTCCTGCTACTTCCTTGAAGCAGTTAAAGTATTTTCGTTTCTTAGTAGAGTAGTGTTCTGTTGGTAGTTTCAATAAGAATGGATGTTCAGATTGCTGCCTGTACTATTTTGGATATTTGTACTGAAGCATCCTTTGCTCTAAATATCCCTTACCCTCCCATCCCAAAAAGTTTGGATGTTTCCAGAAGTACCACTTCACTATTACACTAGTATGAAAAGCAGGATAACGAACAAAATACTTCTTCGGCAGTTACTGTTTTCCAGCCATATTTTAATGTTCAAGAGGAGGATGCGATTTACATTCAGGCTCTTCCCCTTTCTTTGGCTAGAAAAATGGTATGATCTGTTTCAGAATTATAAACCCCAAAGTCCCATTGCACTTAGAAATATTAAATCCATCCAACAAATTATCATTAGGATACATGAACACACTTAAGGCAGATTTCAGAAGACTATCCAGGATTCTCGCAGAGACCTAATTTCAAAAGAGTTTTGCCCTTCCCCTGAGATTCATATCTATTTCTTCAAGGCGGCTAATTCCAAATGTCACTGTAAAAGTATGTACCTGTCCATAAAAACATTCCTTTTCCTCTTCAAGGAAAGATCCTATTACATATACTGTCACAGATTTTCAGCTCTCAAATCAAGAGATTACATAACATCTAGAAATCCTGTCACATTTATTCATATGTCTGCCTTCCACTCAAGAGGCAGGCCAGTTCAACATCTGGAGGGCTAGTGTATTTGTATGCAGTCAATAAAGACAGCAACCTGGAAATGAGATGCAGCTGCACAGATATTCCCGTGTAGTGACTACCCTTATACTCACATATTGCATATGATGTTGCTCTTTACCCTTGTACAGATCCTCGTATGTCTAACGTGTCCAAATTTTGACTAAGAGAACAAAATAAGGAGTGACCCCCGTGCTGTGGGGAAGGGTGAGACAATTGTGCAGTCTCCAGAAGTGGCTGCAGAGCTGTGCTGAAGATTCCTTGGTTTGCTTTTTCACTCACTAATCAAAGTGAACATTTGCTGGAGGGGGGTTGTTTGGGTTTTCATTTTTTCTTGAAAACAGAAAGTTATAAAGGTAGGACTCATCACTAATTCAAGTTTACTTCTAGATTCAACACTTACTTAGAGGTAGTTATTTGTTAAAAAGAAGATTAAAAAAAAGAAAAAGAAAATATTTTTAAAATTAAATATTTGACTATTCTGCATAGTTCTAGCTTTTGTAAGTTCTCAAAATGGTTTCAGTCAATACTAAGTGACATATTTTGGGAATAAGATCTGAAAAACTTAATCTTATTCTAACTCTGAATGACCTACTTTACAGCTGGAACTAGGATAAAAAAAAAAAAAAAATTAAAAATCTGGAAACAGTTGACAAGTCTAAGAGTTTAAGTGAGGAGTGTGAGAGTGGATGAGTCCAGCATGTCATGCAATGAGAAAGGGGGAACAGCTTCGCTGTGTACAGAGGACTGAAATCTGTAACTTGTTGCATGTCTAACCAGTCTACTTGAAATAGCAAGTAGAAGGTTTGCTGAGATTGCGGAAAGCCTGTAAAGAATTGGCTCCAAAGCAGGAAGTGACTGTAAAATATTTTTGATTTTACAAAGAAAAATGAAAGAGAACAGAAAACTTTTCATAATGCAGAATTCTGGGCTCAGTTCCTTAAGTGAACATTATCAACACAGATATTGGAAAGCTGCATTTGCTGTATGTGGTGCACTCTGCAAATAATCAAGCAGAAAACATCATATAAAGAGCACGTGCAGGTTACAGGTTTTGATGCGTCAAACAGTTTTGCAGCACTAATACCTTTCCTCTCAAGAACAAACACTGTAACATCAAAAAGAAGCAAAATTGTGAAGGCGTTTGGCCCAAAAAGTAAAGCTATCATTTTATTTCATAGAGACAAACATCCTCCTGCTAATATAGATTAACTGGTAAGAGAACTGTGTAGCTTCTCTGCTAACTCCCTTATTCCAAGCTCAATAAATGAACTTGATCAAGGATGAACTGTTTCAGTAATGGCACAGCATCACTATTAGAAGAGACATATATGAGTGTGTACACATAACCATATGAACTTACAGAAAACTTCATGCCTTCCAGAAATGCACAAATCTTCATTTCCCATGCAAGGCTGCAGAAGGTAATATACACCATCTGCTGAGTCACCAGGCTATAAAGAAGGATATTGTGGGTTTTTGGCAGAGAACAACAGAGAGCCTCAGATAGATTGGTAAAGCACCAAATGCCAAAGGTTTAAAAAATTACAACAGCCAGAAAAACAAAAGGAAAAAAAAAAAAAGAAAAAAAAAGAAGGAAAGTGATGTTTTTCAGGATCGTGCGCCAGGACACATTTTCTGAATTGAGACAAAGGCTAGAAGCTGAGAATTTTACACACTGCACTTTTACCAGCCCTTCTCAAATGAGGCACTTCCTCATCATCTCTGTTTGACCTTTTAAATGATGTTTTTATGTAGCTTCTGTATTACACAGATACTTAATTTTGAATTATTTGTCCCTTTTTTTATGGATAGTTACTTGGAAACTGTGATCAGTTAATGCAGAACATCCTGAATGCTAAAATAATACAGAGTGAATTCAACCTGAGCCTTGGATTGGTGCAGACAACTTAATTAACTGGTTGCTCTGTCTTGATCCTACATGAGGTTTAGAATTTTTACTTTTTTTTTAAAGGTAATTTTCTTCAGCTTGGCCCTTCCTGGGATGAGAAAAGGGAATTATTGATTTTATCACCAGAACTAATACAATGATTTTCATAAACTGATTTTTCAAAGTGTCTGTTTAAGCCTGTTAAGACCTCTTTTTCTGGTTTAAAACAGGAACTGAAAGATCCTATGAGCTGTGCAGTGGAATGCCAACTGAGATGCACGTCTACAGCACTGCACAGAGACTGTTTTATCAGCTAAATACAGGGTCAGCCATGCCCATATGGTTCTGCACCAAACAAGTTCTGTCCTTCAGCAGAACATTAACAAATACAATTATATTGCATCTAGCTCTAAAGACAAATCAGGAATGTCCCCGTCCTCACTCTGGGATGAGATACTGACATACCCTAAACTTTTTTCTTGAAGTAGAAACCCTTCAAGTATTTCCATGTCCTGTTGCTTCTCCATGTCTAGGCAGATTTGCATTTTCTGAAATGCAATCATGGCCAGAATGTTCTCTTTAAACGCAGTGCTGAAGATTAAGTAAGTAAATTTTTCGCTTTTTTAAAATTTGAGACTTGTGTAACTACTTTCAGGAGATCCAAAGTGAAGAAATTGGAGGGAAATGGAGCATCTCTCTGTGTCTCCTAAGGGGTGCTTGAGAGGTAGTTTAAAACATACATCAGCTTTTATTAAGGCCTACTTTAAGTAGCTATTTTTTCAGTAGGCTTCCAGTGGAATTGCCTCATTTGCATCATAGAAAATTTAGGTACAGCATTTCAGAATCTGCATTCTTGTGGGCAGTCAAAACTTAGGTACAGACACGCTAAAATTCAACACTTAAATCTAGTTTACCCATGTAACCCTCAGCTACCCCATGCAGAGTACAGTTTCTTGCCTGCTGAGCAGAAAGGAAAAGTTTACCTGATATAAATCGATATAATTAAAAAAGTAAAATCTTTCTAATGATTTTTACAGAATTTTATAGGGAATCATTTCACTAGAGCATTCCAAAGGATAGATCCAAACCACGCAGATCAATCACCATTGTGCTTAAGGTTATTTGGTCTGCTATTTCAATATCAGTTTTCCAGAAGACTTTGGGGCTTGGGGAAAGGGGTTCATATTGCCTAAACCAGGCCTTTTAAAATCTCCAAAATGCATTCCTACCTATGTGTATAACGTGTTTCCATTTCAGGTCAGTGACAGTGAGCTACAACTTCCTTATTCGTTTTGTGAGGGTGGGGTTAATAAGAATTGATTTATTTTTCAATATGCTGCTTTCAAGTAGCACAAGCATTCTGGCATTAAAGGGGAAAGGTCAGCATGAATGTATGAGTTGCTAATATTTTACCTTGTTCTACACATGCTCTTTCAATATCTGGCATTTGTCATGTTCGCAGATATTTTCACTGAATCTTTGTCTATTGTCTGCTTCAGATCATAAAAAGGAGACTCAGTGGTGGTACGAAAACTTAAGAGATGGGATGGAAGGAAAAAAATCAGTAAAAGAATGTCTTCAATTTGCACTGGGTAAGTAATTGCTAACTGTTGCCTCCTTGCTCCTATCAATAAGAGGAAGCAATAGAAGTCAATTCCTAAGGGCTCATTCAGAAGTACACAAACTGCCAGATCACCCCAACAGGTTTTATAAAGCAATGCAAGAAGGGACTTTATATTAGTAAGTAAATAATTCTACACAGTCTCCATGACTGTTAAAGTGGGATTTTATGATGAATCAGAAAAAACTCAGCAGTAAAAGTAGGAATAGAAAAAAAACCCAAAACATAAAAGGAGCTACAAGAAGCCTAAGGCAATAAATATTTGAAGGATGCGTCCAAGTATTTTTGTCAATCACACACTGAACCCTCACCCCTACAAAACGCATCAAGAGAAACTCCAAAGGAATTTACAAACCCTTCATCCATAACAAAACTTCAGGCAGAAGTGAAACAACAAACAGGACTACGCATATAGTAGTAGGACCACAACAGAGCTGTTTGTAACAGCTCTTCAGTGCTCCACTGGTAACATACGCCAGCATTTCCCTGCCTTACTAACTGGGGCTGGAGAATGTGGACAGAAGGAAAAAGAGCTGAAACGGTGAAAAACTCAAACAAGACAATTTATTTTGTGGATAGTTCACATTTTTGATGAAGTATGTAAGGTTTTACCCTGATAAACTTGTCAAGTTTTTATCACTGACTTAACTAGATGTCCTTGCTAGAGCAGTAGCCTAGGAACTCAGAGAGATTTAAGCATCAAATGCTCAAGCTTGCCTTAAATTGGAAATGATATGTTGGGAGGAGAAAATCCTTCTAAAAATCAGGTAATATTTTCCAGTTTTTTTGTTAAGCAAGAACTCATTTACTCACCACTTGGACATCAATACTGAAAAGACTGGTTACCTTCAATATAGAATACTTCAGTAATACTGCTTTTAAACTGGTGCAATTTATACTCTGAAAAGTGAGGTCTATATTTAAGAAGGAGAAGGACCACCAAAGAAAAACTGATAAATCTTTCTTTCAGTACTGGTACCACATTAAGTGACCTCTGCCTCTTCCCACCTACCCTCAACACTACAGTGGTGCCAGCCTGTAAGAGAATGAGTGCACAGAACCTTTTTGCTTGGTTTTTCTAAGCCCCAGAACAATTCCCCAAAGCAGCTTGTTATGTCAACTTTGACTAGGTTACTGGCACAGGCTGAGGAAGTGTGAGGGCAAGAGAAAAAGGAGAAATAAAGAAAACAGTGCTTGAGTTGACACTATGGAGAAGAAAGTTCATCCAGTGCTTTCAGTCTCTGGGACTGGGATCTTATTGCAGCAGGGTGAGAAGGGGATACTCCGAACACATTTTTGGCCTTAAGAATCACACTTCAAATTCCTTAAACAGGGCAACAGTGATTTTAATGACCATTCAGGAGTTCAGGAAAAAGGCTGCAGGATTTCACTGGGTGTTTTCTGAGTTTCTTTTCAAAGAAATCAGAAGCATGTTAGTTAAGTGCTTGGTAATGAGGGTTTTGGCTCTGTTGTTTTGCTGAACAGTTTCTCAAGGGCCTTGCACATCTTTTATATTAGCTGTGTTTAGATTAACAAAGAACTATCACATGCAGGCAGCCCTTGTTTACGGCATTTCATTGCAAAGGACAGAGCTGACTGAGGTCAAACCTTCTCTGTTTGTCCTAGAGAGAAGTGTCCCCACCAGGGTGACAGCCTAGCAAACTCCCATATAACTTCCTGCACGGGGAGGAGGGAAGAGGTGGAGCCCCCGACTACTCTTTTGCTGGCTCCCAGCCCCTCAGAGGCACGGACTTGTGCTTCCCAGAAATGATTCCAAGTTCTGGTGGGGCACAGAAAACTGGTTGTTCCCACGGGCCCGAACAGCAAAAGGAGTGTGTGCAGACCTAAGCTACACGGTGCCCCATAAACAGAAGTGATCCACCAGAAGAAAGGGAAGAGAGGAGTGTGCCCTCACTAACCGGCAGTGACTGAAACTCTGTAAATACCTTTACCCAGGGTTCAGTACTCCTGGTAGCCCGGAAATACCGTGGTTGTTGGGCCTGCACAGGCAGGACCTAGTTGTTTTTAAACAAGCACAGATGAGGCTGCTGTGGGGGAGACTGAGGCAGCTAAGGTGAAGCAAGGTCTCCGGGACTAAAAGTGAAACTCGCGTTGTTGTACCTTCTGATATGACCAGCACCAGCAACAGATTTCCCTTCTATCTGTTTCCTTTTTATCACATATCTTAGTTTCAGTCTTAACATTAGAGTTCAACGCCCTGCTGCTGGAATGCATTCAGCCAGCACCTCAAAAGCATTGTTTCATTTATACACAAGCTCAGCCTACCTGAGACCTAATTTTAAATCAACCTGAGCTGAACTCTCTCCTGGCAAGACTGTTACTGAAAGCTGGGCAAAGTCGTTTCAAGCCGGCATGTTAGAAGAGACGCGCCTTTATTTGCGGTCTGTCTCAACACTTGTCCCTGCAGGAGCTACCCCAACCATTCATCAAGGTTTGCATTGCTCTGGGCTTCAAAGAGCCAAACCAGTCATGGTATCATGCACTGCTACTCCTTTGTAGCGTGCCTAGGCATGTTTACCACACACTAACAATGAACCCGATAGGGACATGCCAAGACCTGCATTACAATTCTCCTTGCCTGCTTTCAGAAGGCAATTTAGCAATCTGAGAAAAGAAAACAAATAATGAACTCATACTGAAGTGGATTTGTAAAGCACTGTAATTATTTTTGATATTAAAAATAGAAATTTGTAAAGAAATTTTTCATGTAATTGTGTAGAGGAACCATGAGGGGCATGTCTGCAGTAAGTAATCATTGTTGCTGTCACATAAATGCTTAATTCATGTTCCAAAATTTCAGTTCATCAATTTAGAAACTACAAAATGTCAGGCTCTGCACAGTAACTTTCATTTGGAGGTGCTGACTTGCAGAACTGCTGCTTATCTTCCTCTCGACATCAATCCCAAATGGCTCTTTCAGATTAAGTACTCAAAATAGCTCATATCTTGAATTTAACTCATTGCTTTCAGACTTAAGGCATCATCCATCTGGGAATAGGAAATACCTGTTAAGGTAAACAGAACAGAAAACACTTTTGTCAGTCTTTACAGATATCAGGGGTTGAATTTTTTTCTTCCTCCAAGCTCACTTCCCTCTGATACAACAGATATAGCTTTAAGCAGAGGCATGAAGATGGTTTCCAAAATAAATCAGTTTCAGAATTTACGTGGGCCTTAGAACTGTCCCACAAATGCAATCCAGGCTAAGCAACACCTGCCTGAAAAAGGGTAAACATGAGAAAGTTTAAATTAGGCTGAATAGAGACCCAGATCAGACCCCTCGGACTGCTGCTGAAAGCTGAGCAAGCGCTTTTAAAGGTATCACATACAGGAGACCTTCACTAGGGTTTGCAGAGTAGCACAGGCTTGCAGTGGTGCTTCTTCCTCATCTCGTAAGTCAAACACAGGCAGCACAATTCCTTACTTCTGCAAAACAGAAAGCTGTGACTGTTTTTCTTTTGCTCTGTGTACACATGGTGTCATGGGCTCCTCCTGGCTGTGGGTAGAGAGATCAGGCATCTATGTATTATTCCCGTGTTGTCAATGGTTTAGGCCAACACCTGGTCTGATGAGAATGTACCACCTTAACTGGTTTTAATGTTTCTCTCTAGGTAGAAGAAGCATGTAAGGATCTGCAGGGCATAGCACAATTTTTTAGACTGGTAACAAAAGTATCTGCAGTTACAGAAGCACTGCCTATTCCCCTACAGGAAGTGGATTCCTTTAGTGTTACCACTCACTGACCATGGAATGAAAAAACCCTGCCAAAAGTAGGGGAATGAAAAAAAAAGGAGGGAAGTGAAAGAACCAAAAAACCCTGCACAGTGATGTAAGTAGAGAGGCACGGCTCTTTCATTCACATAATGAAAAGGTTAACGTGAAGATTGTTAGCACAGAAAAGGATTCCATTTTAAAATCCATGGTGTTTGAGTATTTTTCTTCCAATCTGAGCTGTCAGAAATCTCCTCCATAATTTCATTCTCCACAGAAAGGTACTAAGTAGACACTTTAAAAGTATGTTGCTATTGTGTTTGAAAACCTTCCTGACCAAATGAGGTCTCAGTCAGCCACAAAACACTAGTTTTCTGACTCATAACCCTTCTCACTCACTCTGATCTTCCCTCCACTTTAATTCCACATGTCGATTTGTCTGTCTTCAATTGCTCACTAACCTTAAAAAGAAAAGACTGCTTTTAAAATATCGAGTTCATTTTGTTCTAGGCTTAATACAACAGCACGATACAATCTGCAATGATACAGACTTTTTTTCCTCCATCAGGTAAGTCTCTGGGGCATTATGTGGAATCAAATATCGTTAAAAGAGCATCACATAAAGAAAGTTTTTAAAATAGATTTAAAAAACAAAGAGAAATTCAGCTTATGCATTACCCATGTGGAGCTAGTTTGGCAAATGCAACATGGAATTACTTAAAGCTTGCCCACAGCTTTTTCCTTTCCTTTTTTTTTTTTTTTTTTTT
>VZRE01007719.1:30981-58176 GCA_013396775.1 Cephalopterus ornatus | reverse complement strand
CCCCCCCCCCCCAAAAAAAAAGGCACAGATAACAAAAACACCTGTGGTTGGTAACTCTATTGATAATAGGTAATATTTCTGCTACTGTATTCTGAATATTATCTTACAAGATGTATGTTTGCAACATCTATTAACCATAAATAATAATCCTTTCTATCTGGTTCAATTCACGTATTTCTAAATCACACCGAAAACTCGGCTAAGAGCAGCCACATCATCAGTCTTCAACCACTAGCATATATATGTACGGAAGTAGGCAATACTATGCTCTGGGCAAAAGAAATTCTGGACTCTGAATTCCCTTTTAGACTTTTTTTTCCTCCCCACACACAAACTCATGTTCCCAAAATTAAACTCATTGAAAGAATGGGAAGCTGTGAGTACCTGAGATGTATTTTCACTGGGACTTGCAAATACTTGAATGTAAACCATGTTATAAATTCAAATTTTTTTTTTTACACAATTCCAAGTTCATTTTGAAGAAGATTTGCTAAAATGAAAGGGCTTCTCCTCTCTGGTTGCTTCTGTACTCCCTGAAAGACCAGTCAAACATTGCACAGTCACTCAGGGAAAAGAATGGAAGAAGGAAATCAAATGAAAAGAAAAAATTCTTGACCCATCTCTCTCTCTCCTCCTCAAGAAATAGCTGTTGATACTCATCTATATTTATATTCCTACTGACCAAAGAAAAGTTAACTATACAAAAATCTGCTTCCATCTGTATGCAGACCCACAGTAAGTGTTTCAAATAATGTCTCAGAACAGGTACTGCAGCTCATGAAATAGTAACATTTCATATGCTCCCTGAGCAGAAAGCAGTTGTTTACACCAAATAACAGCCTGCAAATTATCTGGACACTGCATTTTGGAAACGCTCTTGAGTATCTTAAGCTCCTCCCAAGACAAATAATTCACAAACTCCTTATGAAGTGACAACATAAAATGTTTTATAAGATCCTTCATAAAATAATAAAAATGGTAGTAGTAAATAAAATACAAGAAATAACAAATAAAAAATTGTTCAGCATTGATAGCCAGCATAAACATTTTTTAAAAAATGTTATTTTTAGCTTTTGGGTTTTTAAAAATTGGATGGTGACTCAGTGTTATGAATAAGAAAACAATCTTTTCTTGGACATGCAAAACTAAAAAGAAATTATACAGATCAGCTCTTTAAGAAAAAAAGAAAGAAGCTTCTTTCCAGCCATAAACACTAAGCATAAAGTAACTTTACACAAAGCACAAAAGATCATCAGATCTTGTGGAGTAAGTCTGCACAAGCTGTACAAGTGTGAGCAAGAGCGCTTTTTTAAGGGTGGGAAGTAAAATGTTTGTGTCCTGAAAATCTGCACAGTTAAGGAAAGTTGCTTAAGTAGCAAGGTTACATACAGACATAAGGTTATATATTTAAATGTTACACCTCCCTTTAATAATAGAGGAGATATTCATAAATCATCAGCAGGATATGAGTAGCATTGTAGTTTTCAATGGATGATTAATGGATGAAGCAGGAAGGTTAACTTTTATGCTTATCTTAAGTGAATTGAGGGTTAGTATTACTTGCATACATTCTCGGATTTCATTCATATATTAAGGTCTCTCCTCTCTCTTCTGCTTTGTGCTGAAGTGGGCCAAAGTCACAAGCTTGAATCTTTTCAACACCTCGATCTGGAAAATCCAGCTAATGAAGAGTATAGTTCTTGATCTACTTGTAATGTTGGCAGAGATTACAGGTTACTTGAACAAGAACCTTGTAATAGACATGAAGAAGGTATATAACTTTAAAAAAATACTAATTTGTATATACACTGCAAATACAGACATATGTGTAGCCTTGAGTTCTGTAAAGTGAAAACTTCTGTAACAGAATTTAGAGAGCCAAACTCCTTACAAGTAATAGTGTACTTATGGTGTCACTGACCTCTCCCCAGCCTCTTGGTACAATTCTACAGCTTTTCTAACACTTCCCCAAATCCAGCCTTCATCCTCTTTGCGCTAGAGAGTAGACAGGTATTAGACTCACATAGGAGATTGCATGTCTGCTCCCAGATGTTGTCCCCAAATCCATGATTCAGTCACAAAAAGGAAAATGCAGCAATTCCTCCTCAAGACTGTTAAAGTCACAAAAAACATCTCTGAAGTTCCAGGTGCTGTAAGAGGGCATACATGATTCACTGAAAGTTTAAATAAGTCAATTTTCAAAGCAAACCCCCATTCCTCTGACCAAACACTCTTCCCCAGTCCTCACAGAGGTCTGGTGCAGGTGACAACCCTTTTACAGCACACAAAGGTTGCAGAGGGAATGTTCGAGAAACATTAAGGGTAACAGCTTTCTTCTTGGGGTGGGTTGGGTTTTCGGTTTGTTTTGGTTAGTTGTGGCTTTTTTTTCAGGTGCGGAGGTGGGGGTTTTGTTTGTTTGTTTGTTGTTCTTTTGTGTATGTGTTTTGTTTGTTGTATTCTTTCATTTGTGGTTTGCTTTTTTTTTTAAGGAGAAATTGAGCTGACCCAATTCAGGGAGAGATAACAGGAGACCAAGGCTAACATACCATTTGTACTTTAACTATCTCTACTCAAATAAAACAAAAAAGCAATATTTGACTATATGGGCACTACGAGTGAGGAGGTTCTCAGTCTAAGCAGAAACATGTCAAAGAGTCCACTGCCAGCAAGTCCAATTCCTATAAAACCCCCTACTCTTTTGTCCCCATAAATAGTGTAAATATAGGAGTAGAATTAGTGGACCGAAAGTCTTAATTTATAACAGAACCAGCAGTTAACCCACAAAATATTTAAAACTAACAGCATCTTAAACAAGAAAATCACCATCCTCTTTCTTAACTCTAGTCAAAAAGGTAACTAACACTTGAAGAAGGCAATTAAGAGTTCACAGTACTCTTTGCAAAACTGAATTGTTTGTAAGGCTTCCCTGTAGTCATATATAGGAACAAGTCAGCATAATACCTACATCACTGGGCAAATTTACTATTAAAAGATTATTATGCAAATACCAGGGAAGCACTTGTCAGCTAAACTAAACTGCAGCAAAAATTTTAAGTCTGATTTTTTCAATACAGAGTCAGACAAACCCTAATGCGAATCTTACGGGTACTTTCCTAGAAGAAAGAACATGGTACGAATACATGGGTGTTGAAAAACCCCAGTATATCTCTCCCTACATGTTTAATAATCTAAGCCTTATTAAGTTTATCCAAGAGTCCAAACGAAAATGGACTCAGAAAGATTAAAGATTAAAAAAACCTTCCCAAAATATATACTAAAAAGGCATTAAGAAACTGTTCCCCTCCTACAATATTCAAGTAGTCCTAGTTTTAGTGGAAGTTGTTTTCATTGGAAAAAAAATTTGTCAACAAATGACATGCCTTCAGAAGAGTCTTCAGTGAATATTCCTTTTGGACAGAACAAATGCAGAAATAATTAAAAGTTGTGCACTGGAATTTTGACATGAATCAATTGGGACATATACCACAACCACAGAGACAGAAGAGGTTAAAAAGGTAACAAGAATAATTTTTATTTGAAAAAAAGAAGGATTGAGTAGCACTGCAGTTCTGCTAATTTCTGTGCTTGCTGCTCTAAAATCTTGATATCAAAGCTTATACATTTCATCAAATATCAACCTGTAAGACAATTGCTGTAGATTGAGAAAGAAAAAAAGAGAATGGATGCACTCAGGTCTCTGTTTGAATTCAGGCACCAGAACTAACTAATTAATCAATGAAGAGGAAAGGCAATAAAATCCTTTCTTTTTAATGAGGACAAAGTTTTATGTTGCTCATAGTTGTAGAAAAATTGGAATGGGCTTCAAGTTAAATCCAAACTTTCAATTCCTATCTTGCAAGCTTTGGAAGGCAACCACATACTGATTTCACAAACAGCAAATGAATCAGTCTTTTAGATAGAAACTGATGGTGAGAAAGGCTCTTGGAAAGTACAAGGCATGTGACTGCAGTTCCAAACGTTCACATTAAAACGCGAGTTCATGTAACTATGTTATTCCAACTTCCCTTCACCCATTTACTCAGCTTGTTCAAATCTCAAATGTGTTTACACCTCCTGCAGAAGCCACCAAAATGTGTGAAGCCAATGAAAGCAACACAGTTCAACTTGCATGTTTACCAGCTGTCCATTTATATTCACGAGGTACTCATAGATAAGTACAAGTCCTGCTTAATTTGAGTTTTTCCTTGTTGTAGTTCAATGACGGACAAAAGACAACTAAGAACAATTTTTTTTTTTTTAATAAAGATAAAATTACAAAAAAGGTAAAATCAGCTCAGGAAAGGCAAATTACTTTAATAGATCAGTTTAGACATTTAACATAATAACTCACATCCATTTTTAAATACTATTACATAAAGCATGGTGAAGAAAAGAATTTCTGCCTCATAATTAGAAAACTCACAATACAACTTGCCAAAAAACAGAACAAAGCCATTTGAAAATAAATACAGTCCATGCCAAATAGTACAAAATGAAATCAGCAGTCTCTCTCCATACAAAAACTTTTCTCCTTTTAGGTATTCTCCAACTCTGGTATTATGTTCTGCAACTGATGAGAGGCTATCTTTTGTTCAAGGGTTGCTGAGCTGTTCTGATTTTGCTCTGTACAAAGGCAAAAATAAACTGTTAAATTGTTTTACTTTTTTAGAAATGCAATTTCAAATTAGTAGTCATGATTCCAAAATATTTAGTACTATGAGGAATTTCATAGAATCACAGAATCATAGAATCAGCCGGGTTGGAAGGGACCTCTGAGATCATCAAGTCCAACCCTTTAGAGTCATCTCTACAGAATTTAAAATATTATGAAGTATGGATTTAATAAAACTCTTCAAAAAGATCACATAATTAATTAATTAGTGTTTACCCTTTGGCATCTGTCTTTTCACCACTGCTGTCCTTGGCTTTATCCTCCTCCTTAACATCTGAAAAATCACAAGATTTTAAATATACCAAAAGATGCAAGAAAGCCTTAAAATACTTAAGAAGTAAACAGCATGACCAACGGGGGTTTTTTTGTATATAATTCTAGCCAGAGGGAACTAGCTTTTAAAAGAAGTCACTAGTTACATATTAACATACAATGTTAAATACATCCCTCCAAAGGAGCGATCTGGGCACAATGCCAAGTGACTCAAAATGCCTCAAAGGAAAGGTCTCTCTCGACTGGCCATAATGACAAGGTGTGGTAATGAGACCTGGAGCCCCCATGAGCTTTGTGGTAGTATTGTAACTTTAAGATGTATCCTGTTCTTAGAAAAATCAAGAGTCCTTGGAATTAAACTGTCCCTAGAACTCTATTCAGCTGTTTCAGAGAAAATTAGTTGGCTCACCCCACAAACGCAAACAGGAACAAACACTTTGTCCAACGTATTTAAAGCGAGAACCTTTCTTATCTCTATTTTCATGTAGCAATACAGATCCCTGGCTCTAAGATTTCAAGCTTGTGGGGAAGGAACAACATACGCTGTCAGAAAACACTATTCTAGTATGAATAGCTGTATCTTGAAACTGATTAATTTAAAATAGAGGCTTTAAATATGACAGAAAAAATATATCATCTCAATAGCTAATTAAGTGTTAACAGATAAAACATCTGTCTCCTGGCAGGACTGACATCTGCAGTTCTAAAATATAGGATGAAATCACATCAGAGTCCTACCTGCTTTTTTGTCCTCAGTCTCTTTTTTGTCTTCTTCTATCCTGGCTTTCTTTGCTCCTTTCTTATGATCTGCAACATTTCGTCGTCCGCCTTCTCCTTCGTCTTCAGAATCTGAAAATTCTTCATCACAGGCTATGCGCTTATCAGATGCTCGAACTAGGATTCAGATTTATGATAATAATTAATCAAAAAGTCCAACTACAACAGGTCTAATTAAAAAAAAACAACCTACCAAAGTAAGAATGAGTAATAATATACTATAGTAGTTTAATGATGATGAACAATATTATTGATTAAAACACTATTTTTCAAGATACTCAGGGTCTCTCAACAGTATCTTCCAAAAAATAGCTTTACAGAGATGCAGGGTGAGAGTGGGGAATATTTTAACATGCATCAAATAAACTTCAAATACGGAAAACTGTATCACAGGAGGAAACATTATGGTTTCAACAGTTCAGAAAATGGACAGAGCATCAATAAGAGGTTATAGAATTATTCCAATCACCATCAAAAAAGGTTAAATGTAGAAGAAAATCCTTGGCTACAGCTGAAGAACAACTCAATGTCCATTGAAAGGTTATGGTACCAAAGTGAAGGGTAGTGTTGCAAGTGTGGAAAAATGTCTCATAACAAAAAAGGAAATAAAAGACTTTTTTTTCCTTAAACACTGTATCTCACTTTACATCAAAGGGGAACACAGCTTCTGTCTTTTGGTATTCACAAAAAAAGTACTGTATTCTTTTAGTTAAAATTCATTGAGACTTCTGAAGTATCTATTATGGATCTGAAACAGCCAGACTGTTTCATATGATGCAAAAAACCTCTCTTCCACTACTCCATTAGACACTTTAGCAGGTTCAGACTTGCAGACAGATTCCACCTTACAAACAGCAAGACTGGCAGACTAGTGGTGAAGTTTTTTATCCAGGAAACAAAACTTGCAAGTCTTCCAATACTGCACATCGCCTAAGGTTCTGAACAATTAGATCTAAAATGACTTTATTTAGACACGTTCTATTATGAAAAGATATTTCTTACTAGAAATGCGTTTGTCTGGATCTTCTCCATCCTCATCTCCACTGTCTTCATGAACAGCATCTTCAGGAATGGCCTGCATCTGTACACCAGGTGCATGAGGTAACATACGCAAATTCTCAAATAAGCGTTGCCTGCAAGTAACAGACAAGAAAAGTTATTACTACACAGAAGTAACATTTCCTTGAATTTTGTATTAAGTTCCGGAAACTCTGCATTCAAATTTAACCCACTTTGCTTTAGAGTCAGTTTAACTTTTCAATTTCAAAAAAATGGCATGCCAAGGTCAGAAAGTTTTCCATCCCTATGAGATCATTAGTGTCCTCAGTGTACTTGAACATCACTGTACTTTTCAAATACTTATTTCAAGCAATTTCAATTTCCCACAGGGTCAGCACAAGTACCACCCACTTCTGCTGAATTGGCAACAGTATTTCTCTGTTTATAATCACTAGAGTATCAATTTGGATAATAAACTACCCTCTAGTTTCTTAGAAAGAAAGACGCTCAAAGCATGATGACTTCTCAGCTGTGTGCAGCAACAACATCAGGGTCAAAAGTAACCCATCCGGATAAGATTCCTTACTGGCTGTTTCAGGAAGAACAGAGAGAAGTTCTGTCCTGTCTAAGCAACCTGATGTGATGGATGTCACATTCCAAAGCACCGCGTGCATGAACAGGAAAGACACTGGGCTTCTCTTGGGACTCAAAATTATCATTCCAAAGTGCAAGCAGAAAGCAAAGTTTGGCAAGCACCAAATATCAGGATTTGCAACAATTATGTCAGTATCTTTCAGCGCAATTTGAAGAACTAAGGGGCAACTGGTGCTTTTTTTGAATCTTTACAGTCTTTGCCTCTCTTTAAATCACATGAGCTGGCAAAGTAGTTTCACCAATCCAGGGAGCTCCCTAAAGCCATGTCTCTGTGAAAGCACACAACACACTGAAGGAGGATCTTCTAAAATGATGGGTCAGTGATCATGTGGGTGTTAGTATAAGAATGTGAGATTGTGTGTTTTCTATTGACAGAGATACAATCTGTGCCCAGGGATGCAGCAGCAAGTTTTGCAGCCTACTCGTACCACAGAAGCTCAACAATGTAAAACATACAGCAAGCAGCCTGGCAGATCACCAGCTGGAGCACTACATTACCACAGAGAAATTTTGTACAATCACACTAGTGAAAAATGTGTGCTCTTTTCCCCTCTTGAACATTATTAAAAACTAAACCCTTTTATTTGATTGAGATTTATGTATTTGTGCTACAAATATCCATCACAGTCCAAAAGTTAGTATTTTAACTGCTTTGGTGAATTTTGCAATTTGAGAGTTTAAAGGTTATAGTACTACTGGCAAACTTATACAGGTAGTTTCACATCTTTATTCATCTATTTTTGGTAACCAAAAGAATTCCTGTGGACTGTTAACAGCCTGTTAAAACTTGGGGCAGGGATGGCAGTTTATTTTTTTAAACCCAGAGCAAGGACAAATGATGGTAAGCAAAGAGTACTTTAGGCTAACCAATTATCTTCTGTCAGCTCAGTACAGAATTGATTGTACATATTCATTACTCCATCCCTGAAGTAAAATATTTGTTTCCAATCAAAATTTCAAGATGTGAGGAGTATCAAAAGTGGCACTGCTTAAAAACACATACCCATTATAGCTTGGCAATGAGCACTGCTCAAACCTTGTGGATTTGTCAAACCACAATCATTTGACTGCCTGCACACGTATCATTGTCTTTCCACAGTTTTGGATGTTCAAGTTTACATATGACTTTTTTTTTTTACAGCTGACAGCTACAAAGAATGACCGTCTCAGTTCACATTTGGATACAGGGCTGAGAATTAGAAATCCTAATCATCATGGCACACCAGCTTCTTTCCTGGCAGGATAAACTTTCTAAAAAATTAGAATGGAAACCCAAGTAAAACAGTGTTCTTTTCAGTTGTTGGAAAAAGTAAAAATCTGAGCTGGGTCATAAATTTTCGTATTTATAGTCATAGGACTTCATAAGCATACATACTGCTATAGGAAGAGAGTTCCAAAAAACCTCTCTTTTGACAGAAAGGAAAAACATGTCACATCTATTCAGTACTTATTTTTAGTGTGTAACAGAGAAAGGCGTTCAGTTTTCAAAACTGCCTAACCAATAAACTTCTGGAGAGACATGATCCACATGACCTACCTGATAGATAAGATAATCATTACTTACTTGATCTTCTCCATATATTCTGGTGTATTCTGATTAGTCATATTTGAAGGACTAATATGAAGTTTGAAATCTGGCCCAAAATACTCAAAGTAGTCGTTGTATGGCAACTCTATAAACCAAAAAAACAAGACAACTTTGTGACTCAAAAAAGATTTTAAATACAACAGCAGATTTTACAGGGTTTTACTTAGAGAACTATCAAACCTGAAGCATTCAGGTAAGCAATACTTGAGCATTACCTGAACTGTTCAGTGTTTTTCCTCTAAATTATTCAAAAAATGAACTTAAATTTGCTGGCAAAATACAAAGCGAAAGATTTACTGTAATCACATATTAGAATAACTTAAGTAACAAATTTGATAAAATAATTAAAAATGCTACTATTCTGGGAAAGAAGATCAACTCATGATTTCTTGTAGCTGCTTTCAAAATTAGTCCAGTTGGAAAGGTTTGAGTGAACAATTCAAAATATTCTTTCAGTAAAACGTTTAACTCCCGTTACTCGGTTGAAGATCACGGCCAGTTCAATATCCTTGGTAAGGGCTGTAACAGTGGTTCAGTGCTACCCACGTCTGTCTGTTCCCCCTCTTTCCCCTCTTTTTATATTTTCACAGATAATGGTCCCCTGACTGGAACACTGAATCACCAAAATGAAGGTGATGAAGATTTCATAGCCAAGACAACAGCAGGATTTTATATTTAATATAACTGCATCTCTCCAGATAAATTAAAAGAAATCTAAAACCCTTATCTAAAACCCCACAGAACCCTTAAGAAATAAGACACTGAAATATATTTTTAATTGAACCCTTTATCTTTCTTCATCTATGATTATTATAGGATAAGAGATCTTGTTAGGTGGACAGAAAGCAGACAGAAAGATTAAGTTGCCATTGCAACACTTAGAAATGCATTGTTATTTCTCAAAACAGATTAAAGATAACAGGGACCCAAAAAGTTGAGAGGAATGTTAAAAAAAAAATCCAAAAAACTTTACATAAATACATATAACTCATTGAAAGGGGCACGCTAATGGAAAAAAAATCCCAAGATAAGGAAATACTACTGTCTCTTCAAAAGATTTGACTGACAAAGAATATATGCTGACAAGAAAGATGGAAAATATACATCTTGAAACGCAGAGTCCAAATAGTCTTTTCTCAATGATAGCAGCATTCCACTCAAGTCAGACAGAAACACTGAATCTACCGTGATACATGAATAGCAAAAGTTTATCATCAACAGCTGCAATCCAACATGGAAACTGCCAGCGACTGATATGCAACAAACCAGTCCAAATAGCAATTTTATATAAAAGGCACTCCTTTCCAACAACATGTCTAGGAGCATATTTGGCCAGAATTAAAGGGAGCGCAGGATCTTCGGGGATCTTCCTCAGAGAAATTACTGGTTTTAAATTTTTTTAGATAGCTTGTATAGCCAAAATTGAGTGAAATGGAAGAGTGAAAGTCCATATACTTTCACAGCTACTTTTAAGTCAGATACAATGAAGAAACAGTAGTTTTACTATGTAAAGTGGACACTTGCATACTCGCTAATTTCTTATGAATACCACGTCCGTGTTGCAGCAGTAGATATTCTATCATACTGATGATATTCATACTAGAAATACTTACAAGTAAAGTTCCATAAGTTTTACATTTTGAATTTTCAAAAAATGATCCACTCATTTAAAGCTCTTGCTAAGGCATAAAAAAAGCCCCAAGTACTTATGTTTATTTAGGGCATAAGATACTGAAAATTTATTGGGTAAATCATAACAATAAATTTCTACATAGTTTATTCTAAACTGATGCATTAGAGCTATCAATAGACATATCTGCTATCTGTTCACTTAAAACCTCCCATGATTGTTTCTTAATAAAATATTAATTTGAATATTAATATTTACCATTAGGAATTTCACAATCTAAGGCAACAGCAGTTTCATATGTCCAGCATCGAGCAACATTACGAATTGTATAACCTCCTCCTCCTAACATCAGCAATGGCAAGTTAAAAGTCTTTACAACTTCCACACATTTAGCATGACCTGTTAAACAAAAAGGGAGTTGACAATATATGCAAAATATCTGTTGAATAGAAAAATATAAAATTAACTATTTATTCAGACATATATAATCACACTCAACAAGTAAGGACTGAATTGATTCAAACAGAACTGCCTCCCCCTAGAGCTAAGCACAACCTCACAAGAAGTCAAGACCTACAGATGAGAAATGTACAAAACACAACGAACATCATCCACCCCAGCCTTCGGAGATGCATGATGGTCTATCATTGCTCTGAAACGATCTTAGAATGTTTAGTGTTTTGTCTTTTCATAACTCATGTCATACACAATGACAAATCTAGGGACAATTTCTCAATCAAATGCAATGGGGGGAAGAAGGGAAAACAAATCAGTACTCGGTCCTTTCTACTTCTAAATTTGAACCTGTATTAGAGGTTGCTAAGTCTTGCTTACAGAGTGAACTGGTGCCAAGACAGTACACACTCCAGGGAGATACAGCATACTGAAAGGCATCTGTAGGAGGCAGCAGCTCTCTTGGTTTCCAAGATATGTAAGATGGAAAAAAATCTGAGCTGTATGGGCAACTGAAGTAGCTTTGCCACCTGGTGCAAATCAAGAAAAGAACCCTGAAACACTGTAGACCCAACAGATACTATACTGCATTTTGTTGCCTACAAAACTCTAATTGTCTCATTAAAGAAAACCCATAAAAACAAGAAAACCAGAAAATTAATGATTCCAACAGGTTGGATTCAAGGCTTAGCAAAAGTTCAACACACATTTAACAATTTCTCATTTAAATAAATAATAATAATAACAGTAACATTTATGCTATTTGCTAAATTAACATCATATCCCAATTTTAAGAATCACAATTTTGGATAGAAATTTAAGCAATCCTAAAATAAAGTAATTCTATGAAAATTAATAAAAATTAATGTAAACATCTGGCTCAGTATAACAAACACCACTATAAATTTAACAATGCAGAGTCTTCTCATTTCAGTAACACCTATTTTACACCCAACAAGGTGTTTGATGTTTGGCATCTGTAGTCCGACTAAGTGAACTATGACCTAGTTTTGTTATTTGCCCATCACTGTCTGCCTTGCAGACAACTGTTGTCCTGTCACTCCAGGACACTGCTCTAAAGCTACAGAAAGCCTGTGCGTAGAAGAAAGGGAATCACTTAAGTGGCTAGGAAGCACATGGAAAACCAAGGTTCTTAACTTTTTTAGATGGACAGAAAGAAAGAGGCAACTTCTGGGTTTCTTTTGGCCATCCCTGTACAGCAAAGAAAGAGGTGATTAATCATAGTAATGAACAAAATCTTTGTGACTCCAGTCCTCATCATGCAAGTGTCTCAAAAAACAGTATGAGGGGTAGAGGTTTCTAATAAGTAAAAAGTTACAGATGACAGAGACTTTTCTGTTTACCTTTAACAGTAAGATTAAAGCATCCCAGCCTGTCACCAGACAGTGAATCTGCTCCACACTGTAACACCACAGCACTGGGCTGGTACATCTCCATTACTTTGGATATAATCTACAATCAATATAAAACAGCGAGTCATTAACTGGCATTATGAAAATAAAATTAAACTAGTACCTTTGCAGAGAGCTTAAAGCCAAAAAAAAAAGTACTCACTGGTTTGAATATTTGTCCATATGATTCATCATCTATACCATCCCTCATTGGAAAGTTGACAGCATAGTATTTGCCTTTTCCGGCACCAATGTCCTGTAAGCAAAGATGACAATACCTTAATACAAAGAATGCTATCATGGAAAAAGGCTACACAAGTCTGCTAAGCTATTCTGTGTCATTATACGTATCTGTGAGGAATAAGAGGCAGAGTTTACTTGGTTCATGTTCTCCCATAAAATCATTTTGGAGTGCAGAAGTTGCACACCAAGACTAAAACAGCAAAAACACACTCAATTTTTTAATTCAAAGATTTAAGACAAAAAGACAAATCATAACTCTTTACTTTGGTAAAAATAGTTAAGCAAAAATAAATATGAAAACAAAGAAGAGCAACGTGATAAGCATGTTTTCAGTGTTGCACAGAAGATTTGGACCTAAAAAGGTTTTTAAAACCATATTATTTGCCCCAACATAAGATGAGGAAGCAGCTGCAGCATAAGGGAGAGAAGAAAAATCAAACTGAGGCCACTTACAGGTGCCCTGGAAGAAACTGAGACTTTTTAGACAAACAAACAAACATAAAAGAACTTGTAGATTATTCTCAGTTCCATCAGGTGTCAAGACAGGAACTTCAGTAGTTTATCCTACCAGCTTTCCTAGATAACCTATGTATTAAAAGTTCTTCGCAAAAAAAATAAAGTGAATACACCCTGAATCCATCCACACAAAGATCTCTGCTTGACCCACATTTCCATTTCTTCCCTTTATTTCATCACCAAGACAGAAGTCCAGTCTGCTCTAGTCTACAGAGCAGTTTTCTGCCACTAATAAAGGTGTAGTGAAGCAGATAGTGAGGATTAATCTGTTCAGTATGGCTGTAAACTATTATCAAACAGCAGCTCTGCAGAAAGATCTGCATTTCAGGTCCAACATCCTCAAAAAACTACAAGTCACACGTAGGATAACCCACCAATACAAATACTAAACTTCTCAACCCTACCTATTGAAAGAGTCACGGACTTTTTCCCTCTTCCTGAACAACGCCTCCTTAGCAGTAAACGCATCAGTAAAGTGTCACTTTCAGTAAATATTTTTAACTGGGGTGGGCGATGGGAAACAGATGGACATGGGGAGGGCAACAAATGGCTCACTGAAGTGTAAACACAATGCTAACAGTTGACTTTCTTTGCCATCAGAAGACTATTCATATTTCACACAGTACTGCAAGACTAGTGACACTGAAGACCCCTGCTGAACTCAGCTCTGGATGATTTGAAGCGCAAATTATCCACAATTTCCCAAAGTGAATAATCTAGGCTCTAAGGTGCTGAATTTTCTGAGGTGATCACAGAATAGTCAGGGTCACACAGGACCTCTGGAGCTTGTCTAGCCCAACTCCCTGATAATGCAAGCTTCACAGGATCACACCCACGTGGGTTTTCAGTATATCCGGGAGACTCAACAACCTTGTTGGACTACTAGAGTGCTCTTGTCACCCTTAAAGTGTTTCTGTTTGTGCCCACTGCCCCTTATTCATTCACTGGGCACTAGTGAAAAGAGTCAGGGTCCCATCCTTTTGACACCCGCTCTTGAGATATTTGTAAGCATTAATGAGGTCTGCTCTCAGTTGTCTTTTGTCCAGGATAAAGAGGGCCAACTCTGTCAACCTTTCCTCACAAGAGTGATGATCCAGTCCCTCAATCATCTTTGTTGACCCCCACTGGACTCACTCCAGGAGCTCCATGTTTCTCTTGTACTGGAGAGCCCAGAACTGGATACAGCACTCCAGATGTGGCCTCAATAGGGCTCAGTAGAAGTGGAAGGATCACTTTCCTTGACCTGCTGGGTCACGCTCTTCCTGATGCACTACAGGACACCACCGGCCTTCTTGGCCCCAAGGGCACACTACTGGCTCATGGTTAACTTGTCCATATGGACCCCAGGTCCACAGAGCTGTTTTCCAGCAGGTCAACCTGTTCATGGGGTTATTCCTCCCCTTGCCTTGCTTTACAGATTAAAAAAAAAAGAAATAATTAAATTGATCTTATCCTAAAACACAGCAAAAGTTAAATGTGCACACTATTTCCCACTAAACAGAGTAATTGCTTGAGCTACTCAACAAATGCTTTCTGTAACTGATACTTGCACTGGGTATAAAGACCAAAGAAGCAATACAGCATTCTGGTAGCTTCCCATTCACCTACAGATCAAGCTGCCTCATTGGACCTGGGCCTCTGTGCAAAGCATCTTATCGGTCTACGTATCCAAAAGACAAAAGTAGTGCTATCATCTAAGATGTGTACAAGGTCAAATAACTTACTAAGGACATTGGAAGTTTAGACTGAAAAATACCTTCAGTAGAAAATGGATGAATGCTGCTGAAACAGAAAATCTCAGTGAGATTCAGCTACACTGATGGAGCAGCAATCACAAAATCATTATCTGAGACATGATTTGTTCCTGAATCAAATAAATGTAACCTGATCAGTAAACTAGATCAACTAACTAAATAATTACAGAAACAAGCTGGAATACATGCCACCGACAAAAAGAAAGATAAGATTTGGCTGTTGAAATTGATAAAAGTAATCATCAATGGCTGATCAAGTTAGGCAGAAGCAAGTAGCACAATACTGGCCTCCAGAAGGAATACTGACTTTTTAGAGAACTAGTTCTCCCCTTAGTTCTATTAGCTTTTCAAGCTCTGGAGACAGAGAATAGCTATTTTTTCCTGTGGGGATGCGATAATTGCAATAAAGCCTGCTAAAGACCACATGCAGAAAACAATCATTTCAAAATACTAGCTAGCAGTGCAGAATAGAAGTTACCATGCCTGAGGTACTGTTTGTCACTGATACTGTGCTAAAAAATAAAAAATCCCAATAACATACAATACTCTTCTATTTATTTCAACTGTGTTATCTTTAAATTCTTTGTTCTGGGTGTGGTGAGGTGAAGAGTCCATAACTTCTCAATCAACGGGAAGTGCTGCTTCTAAAAAGCCAATATATCTAGCCCTTCAAAAAAAAAAAAAAAAAAAAATCTAGCCAAATTCAGCAACGACAGCTTGTCATGATAAACATCCTGGTCTGAGCTGCTTTTTGTTTGAAGCACCACTACCACCTTGTGGCCAGTCAAGTTAAACCACACGGATAAAAATTCTAACCTGATTTCTACCGAAATCAATTTAGAACACAGTTTAACAGAATCTAACAGCCATAATAACATTCAGCACCAACAACCACACTGAAACAAATGCTTAGCATCCCACTGGGTTAAAGCTTTCACTTACTCCTGTGTCCTCTGGGTGTGATCAGCACACTGGAAAGCACACATTTCAGGAGTGTTAGCCAAAACACAAACATTTGTATCTCATGAATCAATTTGAAGATAGTAGAAAAACAGTGAATTGTTTCCAGCACACCATTTTTGTAGGCCAACTTTTCAAAAGTGTTTACAGTTTTTAAAAAAAGTTTCTAACTCTATGTATAAAGTGATGTGCAAAGTTCCCAACACAAGAGGAGTAACTTATTCTGAGAGTGCCTCTGATAAAACAGGTTTAATTTATGAGTTTGAAGCCAGGAATATATTAATCCTAATTCTTAAACACTCTTTCAAGTTGCGAAGTAGAATTATTTCCTCTTCTAATAGACAAAAGTCTACTATGAGGAATGACTAACTTAGAATTAATATGAAAGGCCAGGAAAATTGGGTTTCCGTTCTCAGCTTTGCCAGAAATTCTACAACAGCTCAAATGATGATCCATTGCAGGCAAATGCTCCCTCCCTCAGGCTGCTATAATGCTCAGTACGTAACTGCCTGGGGGGCACACTAAAGTTCTTAGGTAGTAAGCATCATGAGAATTCAAAACAAACTTCATAAGAAATATTCCAAAAATGAGCCCACTCATATTACTAAGGCAAATAGAACACAGTAAATTTCAATTGCAACTGAAGCTTTGTGACTATTGAAGGTGTGGCACGTGTTATTCTAAAATCTGAAATAAGTTTTGAAGGCATGTGATCTCCAAACAGCTATTTTTCACTGTAGATGCAGAACCGTAATGTATAGATAATAACAAATATACCACACTGTCTTCTTAGGGACATCTCCAAAATCTGAGTGCATTAAACTAATGATATTTGAACAAAAATTTCAGCCAATTTATCCAGAAATTAAGGTGTTGATTTCACTTAGCAGTCTCCACTATGCTGTATTATTTTTCCTAGGATTCCTTAAAAAATCTATCACTCTAGATCAACATATTTTCTGAAAACTTACTGCTGTATACCATTATTGGACATAATTATTGTAGCCTAGTGCTACAACAGTATCTACAAGGAGGAGAACTTATCACTTTATGAAATTTCATGTTCAACTTACCCTAAGGTCTCCTGTGCCTGGAAAATATTCTCCGTACTTATGGAATGATACTGTCATGACACGATCTGTGGTATAAAATGCTTCTTCAACACCATCACCATGATGGATATCAATATCAATATACAACACTCTTTGGTGATACCTAGGAAGAAAGTAACAAGAGAAATCATCATTATCTGTTATATTCATAATAGACTGACACTGAACAAGAAAAAAAACTAGTGAAAAAGCCCACAACCAGACACTAAAATACAAGATTACAATCATTTTGATTTTGGTTGACGCAACCATATGCTCTCAGAATTCTCCGTACAGTTTGAACAGTAACATTAATAAGTTTATCTTAATCAAAATAAGTAACGTATCTAGTATTTACCCCAACTCATCTCGCTCTGTAGAAGCTATACCTTGTGCTTCTGCTCACAGCACTTCGTTGTTCACATCTGCTGAATTCACCGCTTTCACATGGCATTTCTTTCTGCCTTCTCAGTAATTACCACCAGTCTGCGTTCCATAAGCCCACAAAAAATAAATTTAAATACTTGTTTTCCACTGACTTTTCTTCTTCACCTCTCCAGCTTGTAAAGATAGGGACATTCTTACTTTCAAGAGTATTGCACTTTCTATTTGCATAAATTTATTACACTACTGTTTAGTATTTCCCTAAATACTGCAAATATCAGGTTGGTTTGAGATAGATAAAGAAACCAGTGGTTTGAAGCCTTAGAGCACTGGAAACAGTTTCATCCCTTAAACTCTATGTTTTCTAATAAAGAACAAAGTCTGTCAACATCAGAAGATGCATTTTCATCATGCTTTGTGCAGTACTACAGAATATGTGTCTGAGTAGCCATAATTTTGGGGACAGTTTCCTATGGTTACATAACCTGTAACTATTTGCAAGATTCCTTCCTTCACATTAAGCTAAAAAATTCAGGACTGGACCACAGAAAATCAGGTCACTTTTCATAGACTGCAGAGACATCGCCTGAATATATGCTGCACATTAAAAAGAATGTCCTGATATGTTAATATTAACTACTTGCTGGCGTCTTTAGAAACCTTTTCCATCTCTAAACTTCCAGATTACAGCTGCTTCCCCCATTCCTTACCAGCAAACTCAGCTGTTCCATTCACAAGAGTGAAATACCTAGAATATTTCTTCTAATAAATGAGATTTATGTGTTATCAGAAGGGATACAGTCTTCTGAAGCGGTAAAAGCAACATTCAGAATTTGGAATTTTACTGAAACATTACTGCTTGAAGTTAATTATACGATCACTTTTTCATTACTCCTCATTTTTTATTTTGCAGTCACAGAAGCACAGCTGTTATTTCATTAGTTATTCATTACAGCCACGTTAATTCATGTAATAATCCAGGAAAGCTCAGTGCATGATCTTCCCTGAATATCCTGTTGGGTTTAGTAACAACTCAAGTGATAGGAAACAAGCAGGCATATTGTGAAACCACATGGGTGTAAGATTATGAGCACAATGACTGCCCCAAGGGGTCAGGGCAGTAATCCATCTAGCCCACTATTCTGTCCCCCTGAGTAGATTAATATTTACAGAAAGCAAGTAAGTCTATCCACTCTCTGAATTCTGCTACTCTAGTACTTCCCCACCATCTGGAATTACAGCACATGATGTTTTACACAGTGCACTGTTCCTTGGATCGTTAACATCCATTTGCAGATCTCTTGTCTACAATTATGTTTAATCTATTTTGAACTTCTTGTTGCTGTCTGCTTCCTTAAGCCTCCTGTGGCAACAAGTTCTAGAAGTTCACTATCCTGTGCATAAAGAATTACTTCTAAATATCTGGTTTAGACTTATCTCCTATTAGTTATCTTTTCAGCTTGCCTGTATTTTAGTTTGAATATCTTGATGAAGCCAAACCAGGTAGAGATTGGAGCCTTCTTAATTGAAACTGTAGAAGTTCAACAGAGGCTATGAAAACTCACTGAAATAACAACTACAATCTGTATCTTCCAACATTTAAATACTTAGATTTGACACCTTCTATAATTTTATCTTGTTCCCATCACAAACTTACTTCAGTAACTCAAGGATGGCAAGCACAATATCATTGACATAACAGAAACCAGACGCCTCTGATTTCTTGGCGTGGTGAAGTCCCCCAGCCCAATTCACAGCCATGTCTGTTTGTTGTCTGTTTAATTTTACTGCCCCAGCTGTAAAAAGACACACAGAAGAATGAAAGAAAATGGAGTCAGAAATTTCTGATGGTCTTTAAATTTCATATATGAAATCATAATTCACTTTTTAAATAAACTGATCTTAGAACTGATCTTTCATCAACACTGAAATACTTAATACATCTCAAAATACAATAGTTTACAGTCTGTAACTGATATATTATAAATAATATATAAATACATAAAACTCCCTTTATACTTGATTCAGTTTTAAATACACTATTAGAATTTTAAGTTGCTGACATAAACCTACTAAAGCTACAAAAGAGTTGGCAAACAACCTACACTTACCAACAGAGCCTCCAGTTGACAGCTGACAAAATTCAAACAGGCCATCAAATACAGGACAATCTTCTCCAACATTAACTGTGTAAGAAACGTATTACTTTTTGAAAAGACCATTCCAACAGCATTGATATACACATGGATAACACAGAAGCATAGTTCATTCAGCATTTTAACTACTTACTCTCCACCCCACTTCATTTGTCAGGCTAAATTTCAAACACTGAAAGCAATGTAGAGCCTTTATAGTATAAGATGACTTCAAACTACCTCCTTTTTTCTTTTTCTTAATTCTTTTTACTTACTATGAGAAGATTTGTCTACTCATTAACAAGAAGCTTGATAATTTTTAGATTTTTGAAGAAGTGCTGATTAACATAGGTCATGTTAAGAAATGCATAATTACTTAGAAAAATAATTTGCTGATAATAAGGCATCATAAAGAGGTTACAATACTGCCTTTAAAATTGATATAATAGCTGTCAAACTGCATTCCTAACAGCACTTTGAGCCTATTCCTATAATTAGTAAAATAAATTAACAGAAAGAGTGAACAGTGAAAAATGTACAATTTTTACTATTTCCCTCCAAGAGGAATGAATTACTTCTTTTCTTGACTTAAACACATTTTCACACATTAATTTTTACTTCTCTACATTCTAAAAGCCATTCTTTTTCAGAAATATTTTAAGGCACTTTCACAAACAGCTCACAGCTAAAGTTTAATCTATGCATTAAGCCTTATTATTAGTAGTAGTATTTCACATCTAGAATGCATCCTGTGAAAGGAGAGGCAAAAATTCTTACATATGTTTAAAGAACATTTTTCCCAAGATGGCTGGTTTTAATGGGAAAGTCCAAAATAGTGCAGCTAAAGGCAGGCACATGTTACTCTTGTTAAAAGTATTTCTCTAACCTCTGTATTGGTGAATATTGAGCCTTAAACAATGCTAACCATCAAAGCACATACACACAGATTTAGCCTAATGTTGACACTTACATCTCTGCATTTGCTTGCTGTACTCAGACATATTGTCAGGCCTTATTGATCGGAGAAATTTGATATATTCATCACTATGGTACTTGGTCATTTCCTCAGCAGTTGCTTTGTGGGGTCGCTGATAACAAGAACAAGTTGAAGAAATAATCAGAACGCTCTGCAAAATCAGCTAACAATTGGTTAAAAAAAAACTTGAAAGAAATCTCACCTATTTTGAAAGGAAAACAGTTAAAGTGATAGAGTGCTGTTTTACATAAAGCAAGGGCTACTGTGTTATGAATATACAACTTCATTAAATACTGCTTCACTTTTAAGTAAAAGAGCTCTGAAAACACTAAGTATTCTCTATTTCCACTTTCACCTCTCTCCATTTATTTGTGTGACAATATTTGAAGCCCTTTAAAAATAACTAAAAACACTTCAATGGATATTCTATTGCTTATACTTACATAAATTTCCATTTTTCTGTACAAGCCATAGTTTAGTAGCAAGTTATGGGTCATTCGGATCCTGTGAGGTTTCATGGGATGCCCTTGTCCATAGTAGTAGTTTCCAATATCACCTGTCAATATTACACAAAAGAATAGCTATTCATATTACAAAACAAGTTTTTATTGCCACTTAGAAGAATCATTCTCAGAAGATAAGTAAACAGGCACAATTCCAGAAAACAAACAAACCCCATAAAGGGAGTATTGTCTATTTCAAAAAGGCCACAAGGAAAATAAACTGTTGTATGTCAGAAACAGAGGGCAAAAAAAGGGGTGAATCTAACACTTTTACTACAAGCAGACAGTAGTGAGAGAGCAAAGACAACTACAAGACATGGTTTCAAATCAAGAGCGACGTTCTGGCCCAATAATGGGCCAGAACTGAAGAATAAATAATGAGAAACAGAACTGGAATTAACAGGGAAGTAGAAACTACTTGATGACATTGTCACATAATGCCACAATATCTCTGCTACAACAGAGACTGTAGTAAAACCTACCATTTTGCAGGAGCTGATTTTAAGATCCTCAGCCTGTCCTTAACTAGTAATACTAACAGCTAACATTCCAGAAGTCAGCTTCAGATCCATTGTGGCAACCACATGCACAAACATTTCCCAGACAACTGCTGCTAGAGATCCACAGTAGTTTAACAAGGACCTTGTAATCCAGATTATCCTGGCTCTATCAAATTGAACAGCAACTAGGCACACAATTAAGAAAACAAATTTGACATTCATTTCCAAGAAAAGAATGTCTGCTTTCATGGGCTAGTAGTAAGTTTTCTTCCAAGCTTGGGTACTGTTAGAACACAGACAACACCATTTTGAGCACAGATATTCCTGAGATATGAACCATTTTAAACAGAACTGTTTCTGGAAATGTAAATAAACCTAAAAATTATGTCCAGCTTTTAGCTGGAGAGTTCTATAACAACTCTTCACAACAGTAGCTCTCTTCTTTTTGACCAAATTTTCCAGTAGGATTACTGAACTTTACCTTCTTGAACTTTTTACTTTTCTTTCACATCCTTCAACATGCTCTGCCTTGTCCACTGAGAACAAAAGAAACACTATTTTCACAATGTCATACTATTTTACAAATTTTGTCAGTCAGAGGTAAGAAGCAGCACCACTACAAAACAGCTTTAGTTTCACCTCTTCAACAGGAGCTTCGTGGAGGAAGCGTAAATATCAGCTTGAGGTAGCATCACCAGCTACCAAGAAAAACAAGTATTACAGTAAGATTATAAGTCTCAAAGCATTCTAAAATCCTTCAAGCTTTCAATTTTCAAAGTGACAAGGAGAGTAAGAATGCTTAGGAACACAGATATAACCTAATGTAACATAACAAGAAGGTATTTGGGAAAAAAACCCCTCAACACCTAGCTCTTTGCCATTCCATAACAATAGAAACACCAAGTTTCAGCATTAAGAACGTTGAAGAGCCTGGACCTTCTAACTTGCATACTTAAGTAGAAGGTTAGCACTTTCTGTTAGTTACTAAAACCTGGAGTCTGCAGGTGTTTATTGCAAGCCAGCAGGTTTGGTCACATGTAAGTCAAGAGTAAAAGGTATTATGAATATTAACAAACTCCTTCCTTCTGCCAAAAACATTTTCATGCCTTTTATGAAAGAACACCTTTTATATTTGGTGCTTAGGAAAAATCTATCACAGCTCTTTGAAACTAATGCCTAGAAGATGAAAACCAACAATTCACTAGCTCAAATCTGTTTTATGAAGTTACTGTTAAGTTCCAGATTTAAAAAAAACTTCATGCTAGTAAGAGCTTAAATTGAAATTTTTAAGACAATAGTGACCATAAATAACATGATGCTTTTGAGGAAACTTCATTCCAAATGCTTTTGTGGCTTGAGGAATGGGTTTTTTTACAGGTCACTTCATTTTTAACTACTTCAGCTTACATAGTCCTCACTGACATTTTGCTCAGAATGCTGATGGATAGGGAAGCAGACAATTAAGAATTATTTTATATCTTACGTATAACATAGGATCCATTACTTTTCCCATATGCAATAGAGAAAAAATAAAATTAACAAGTTTCCCAAATATACTTGCAACATATTCTTCAACATACTGCAATCATTCAACTAAAAAGATTAAAACTTAATGCATATTCTATATACCATACACTGCAGTAGACAAATAAATAAATCAATAAATTAAGCATACTTTTTAGCTATCATTTTATTTTTTACCAGAAAAGAGATTTTTAAAATAATTGGCACTTTGGTAAATTTAACGGGAGTTTATTTAATCAAATAGAAGATCTGTGGGTGAGTATCTGGCAGAAGCATCCAGATCCTTCCAGATGAGAGGCCAACAGCAGTGACTAGCAACAGATATCAATATAATACACTTTAGGAACAAGCAAAACAATATCATTTATATCTTTCAGGTCTCAGAATCACCAACAAAAAAGGGTTTTGGCATTAGCTTAATTAAAAATAATAATTCACACATATGGACAAAAAGTCCATCAAGTTTCAAGGGATTGTAGGTTACACAGACAAAGTCTATGTAGGTAGGGGTGGGGAAGGAAAAGATACACAAGAAGTTTCTATTTTTTCATTAGCACTTTGATTTTCAACCAACATCACATAACAAGGTGGGCCCATCTTGGACTCATCATTCTGTGATGAAGGCAAAGGTGTCAAAAGTCTCTCCTCCTTTACCCAGTGAAGAAGAAGGTGGCTTCCTGGTAGAAACACTTCATCCATGATCCTGAAATTTATGTATCTCTTCTTCATACACAACAGCCTTATTGGAGCACTTTGGGGAGAAAAGCAATGTGTACCAAGAGCTAGCATGTGTGAGGATGTGACACTGCTCTCACAGATTGAGCTAAAAAGCTCTGCACATTGTGCCACACTGACTCTGAGGTATGCTTATATATGGCAAATGGTACAGTGAGGCCAAGCACACAAGACTATTGCTGCAGATAACATGAGTACTTGACCCTAAACTTACTAATACAAAGGTAAAAATCATGTAGAAGTGTTACGAGCATATTTATATCACTTACCAGCGTGGGCACACATGGAAAGCGCAAAAGAAAAGAATGTAACTCAATGAGGAACCAGAGGGAAAAAGTGCAAAGTAATATATGTAGAAAGTTTGCAAATCTATTAATCCTTCACAACAAGGCTTCAAAGACTGAAATTTACTGTTTTATAGCAGTAAAAATGTCAGCTAAATGGCTCTCATTGAGAAGTAGCAACACACAAGCTCTGAAAAGTTGAGTCCTTAACTAAAGAGACAAACCAAGTGCCCACTTAATGCTAGTATGAGTTTACAGCCCTGCACTGTTCAGCACCTGATGCAAAATATGATGCCAACAGGTGACCAGAAGACCTGCCTGAAAACTGTTACATACACTGTCATGTTCTGAGTTCAAATATATATATATAAAAAAAATTGCTTCTCAATTCATACAAGTTACATGCCAAAATGAAGAGCGCTAACAAATAAACTGATTCCTTCGATGAGCATAAGTTTTAGACACCCACTTCTCTATCTGCAACTTTAGCAAGGCCTACAGATAATATTCTAACACATAGAAAAATACAAGAGGCTGTATGTCCTAAAGGAACTTCAGTTGTGTCCAAAAACATACAACTGAGCAACTGCGTGCTGCTATGTGCCCCAAAAAGTATATTAGTCTGTCCAGTTACTTTGATATACATAAAAATAACACCACTAAATTTACCATTACAAAGCAGTCTTAAGTGCCCGAATGGAGGCAAGATATGACATTTCTGCTTGTTTTTTATACTTTGCAACTTGCAAGTTACATTACTTTGTAACTTTGAACAGATAAACTGTTATGTACACAACCACAGTGCTGCTTATTTTTAGTTGCCATGAATGACGAGGTATTTCAGAACTGCACTATGAGCAGAAACCTAATTGCAAAAATGGAAACCACGTGGAAAAAGTATCTTAATGGCAGTAGTCACATTGAATTGACTTCAGCGATAGTAAGAGGTAAAGTCACGTAAAGATGAATGTGAAAAAGACCGTCAATGCCTGACCAGTCCAACGAACAGCTACTCAAACAAGCCTAAAATTACTGCACTAGTATCTGAAAGGCTGGGCGTTTTGTTCTATTTTTAAAATTAAGCAGACAGCAGTAGACTAGCAAAGCTCTGACTTTTGAGCCCTGAGCAGAGGTTGGACATCACCACCTGGTTTGGATGTCACTGCACAAAGTATTGATGAATTTCCGGAAAACACTTTAGTTTAAGTTAATTTTACCTGCAGATGTAAGCTTTAACTAGAAATGCTACTTAAACAATGTCCTACTTTAGTAGCATACTGCCCTACTAAAACAGGTTTAGTCTTGTCTTTATGGGTGGGAACCAGCCACACTCTGATGCAGATATCTCAAACTTTTCACGAAGGTAGAGCCTTTTTGAACACCCACACTGAATTCTGCACAAGCAGAGATCTAAACAATACTGCTAGTGCACCGGCATGGAATAAATACATTCACTCACTTGAACCACGCAAGTTGCTGTGTGATTCTCTAGAACTGTGCTTTGCTGCACAGGAGGAGAGAGTTGGAAAGACCATCTGGGTCCTTTGCTATGGGCAACTTCACAAGACATACACCTATCTTGGAAGAGCTGAGCTACCTGAGCCACAATGTTGAAAGACCGTGGCAACAACCTGAAGATACATGGTAAGAGACTAAAATAAAAGCCATGACATCCTTCAATATCTAGCATGGTTCTAAGCAGCGTGAGGAACACACTTCACTAAACTAAGGCCATACACATACTAAGACCAGAAGCACTTATTAAAAATATTTCTGGTAAGATCACCAGAGTATTTTAATTTGCACATTTTTAGTTCTTCCTGTAGTATACTGGCTCAAATTTAAATGAAATTCCTGACCTGAACACAATCACAAGCGATTAAGATTCCGGAAACTGGATGTGGTTGGCTGTCTATTACAAGCAAACTGCGGGTAATGAAAGTAGACAAGCTTTGTCTACTCAAAGTTTATTGGTTCTGAGTACAGTATGAAGGCTATTAAAAGTATTAATTATCAAAAAAAACGTTAACAGCAATACGCTCTGAGAAAACTTGGCACTTTTTAAACTTAGCACACACAGGCTAATTTAAAAAAGTAGCCTTGGATGACAACTACACTGAGTTTCACAAAAAGCATGGAGAAATTCATTGCATCTCAGAAGATAAGGATATATGCTTCTAGAACTTTTCCACACTTTTTAGTGTATACTTTGCAAGAAACAGAGTAAAAGTATGTGTGGAGGGCCAATTATGACAAAAAATGATATTTTACTTCAGCTATGACATTCATTTAGATGCACCACTATCTCAGTTGTGTGCCTGAGGTACCTTTGTATTTTTTTGTTTGGGGTTATTTAAGGCTTCAAATACTCCCTTTGCTGTGATTCAATGACTTTGCTGATACAATACAGTTATGAAACATTCAGAATTGCCAGATGAACCCCACACCAGCATCAGGAATATTTACTGCATGTATTAACCAAAATTTCTTCTAATAACTCTATTTCCAAAAGATATGTAAAATAACTGTTGGATTTGGCAATAAAATGAGACATCAAAAATATTACAAAGCTGTTTCTGTCACATATAAAGCATTTATTTTAAGTCACTTTCCCAACAGATCCTACTTTCTCTACATTATTAACTGCTTTTATCGTAGTCTACATATTCAAGCAACATATGAGCTTCAACTGCCTTAAGTCGCCATTATCCTGCCACCTCCAAACTTCTTCCTCTTCCAGTTTCTCCCCTCTCTTCACTAGCATAGCTTTTTGGCTGTTAATGTGAATCTAATCCTAGCATGGAGTATCAAAATTCAGGGATCACAGGAAAACTGAATATATCAATATCTAGTAAACCATGGCCACTTGAATTAACTTAAAAAAAAAAAAAAGGTAAACTCATTAAAAAAAAAAGAAAGCAAACATTTGCAGAGAGAAAGCCTCTAAACTATCACTGCTGTCTTTCTTTCAACAAGGCGAAAAGTGATTCCTCTTCCCTAGGAAAAGTAAGATCCCAGCTTCACCAAAATTATCCCTAACAGGGGCCTCCTTTCCCCTTTAGGCGGAACAAAGAACCAGAGCTAGCAACAAAGAGAAGGGGGCGGCAACCACCACTCTGCCTCCTTTAGTGT
>VZRE01007719.1:0-29164 GCA_013396775.1 Cephalopterus ornatus | reverse complement strand
CGGCCACGGCCCTGCTCGGCCCCAGAGCCACAGCGGACCCCTTCAGCCGCTGGACTGCCTTGTCCGTAACCGGGCAGCTCTTTCCACTGCCCCTGGGCTTGGTACCTCACCTTCGGCGGGGCGGGGGCAGATGCTCGACACGCCCGTGCGTCCTGTCGTGTCCCCTCCCCAACTGAGAACTCAGACTGCTGTTTTCCACAACAAAAACAGTTTCTGGTTTTCTTTGTTAGTGGTTGGGATTTATTTTTGCCGGTTTTTTTTTTCCCAATGTTCTTTACAGTCAGTACTCAGGCCCTACTGACAAGTGTTGCTCCTCGGTATCCCTATTCTAGAAGGAGTGTAAAGCACACTCCATAGTAACACATTGCGCTTTCTCCAAAAATGAGCTCCACAAGAAAAGTTTAACATCTTAGCCATTTCAGTTTGAGGTCTTCCAGTCTTCTCTCCTTGCTCAGGTACAATCACAGGAGGAAGAAATGTAGAAAGTTAACACAATCACATTTATACTTAGTCAGTAGTTACAGCTTTTGTGTATTTGCGCTTATACAGAGGTTCACATGTGTTAGAACTTGAGGTCTGTTACATCTGGGGATGCACATCAGTTACATTAAAGATTACTGTTTCTTCAGTTGACAGGAAAGTCCTACATTTAGGGACTTGCACTCATAGAAGCCTTGAACAAACCTTTATTGATTCATGGGAGTCTCTAAAAATACCTAAAACCCCTGCTTATTGCCACATTTACTTTTTTACTTGATAACTAGAAGACATCTCTATAATCTACGTCACACATCAAAACCAGTACATGCAGGTTACACAGGTTAGATCTTTGTTCCCAGAATTAGACAATTTTCAGTCCTAGAGATACTTAACAGGAATCTCTGTCCTTGTAGATGAAAAAATCATTTTATATTGTTAGAGAAAGCCAGCTGGAAAATGAGTTTGTTAACCACATGTATGCACACAACAGCCTGAGGATAAACTTAGGACACACTAAGAAAAAAGTTCTGGATTTCACCCCCCGCCCCCACACACACCTTGTAGTAACAAAAGGATACTATACTGTCATGTAGCCAGGTGGCTACATAAAAAGCTTTTGTCATATTCCATTTGGAAATTTTCTCTTAGAAATAACATGCAAAATTGATTTCTACAGCATAACATACTGCTGATGTGTGCTTCTTGGTGCAAACTGCAGCAAGATACCTGCTTGACATAAGCTATATCGGGCATGATATTATTCATTTACCACTAAATTCCTTTTAATCTCAGCCTGCTTAATGCTGTCGCCATGTGACCACATTTAGATTGGAATTCAGAAGCTTCATACATTATTTTATATTAGGTAACCAATTTATTTTATGCTTCTTTGACCATTGAAATTCAATGTGTTTATGAAGTTCTTCAATATTTTGTAGTTGCCTGATAAACATTTCTATTCAAACAGTATAATAGCACATCAGCTGGCTCAATATCAGGAATACCTTTATTGCACCACATAGGGAATTCAAGGAAAGCAGTGGTATGTTGTCCAAGTTCTTATTAGGGACTTCATCTGAAGAAAAAGTAGTTCATTTCATTAGTAAGTTTTACCATTAGTTTCAGATGGGTGCTCAACCTCATACAGGAACTGGTTTAAATGGGCTAAATCAAGAGAAACTGTGTTGCTTTGGGGTAAAAATGACTACACATGTTCTTCTAACACCTGAATTTAAGGAAGTGTAGTTCTCACTTAGGGAAGCTCCTTGGATACTAACCCATGCCTGAATTGAGCAAGCATCAAGAAGCATACAAAGTTATCCTTTAACCAAAGGGATAAGAATTCATTCACTGATTTTGCAGTTAATTCAGCATGACAGTGAGGACGCAACTAAATCTAAAGGTTAGCAATGCTTAAATATCGAGTTTCACAGGTATCCATGCAAGGGTGACTTCCTAGCCTAGTCTTACTTTCAGAAGTGCAAGTTCTGCAAATACATCCAAACCTGCTTGTTAAGGAAACAACATAGCAGCCATGCTACACAAGAGCTAATGACATGGAAGAAACCCTGAGCATCAGTTCCCACGGTAAACAGGCACGTACATTAGCTACTTGAGCCCAGACCAGCTCAGAACCAGAAGAGACCATATAACAAAGTATCCCATTTTGCTATGTTGCAACATACAGACGCTTTATAAGATAAGAAAAATTTTTTATACCTTCCTGTAATTGCTTGTTGCTGTTACTGAATTAATTTATTTAGCACTGTCTCTGCATCATTATACTAACATTAGCTCATTCTTTCACAGAGAATTTATGTTGAGCCTTAGACAGTATTTGCTTAAGGGAAAAAAAGCAGCAATAAGGATCTTTTAAACAGAATAGTGACTTTCAGCTGCAACGTTTGCAGCCAGCATTGCAATAGAAAGCGTTACTTTTTCTTACATAGTTCTCCTAAGTCACATCTACTGTGACAACTCAGGAAATATTATGCAAATAGTGAATGAGAAATTCTCTACAGGTAAAGGTTTATCCCTTTATTTTTCTTATCAAAAAGCAATCTAGAATTCTCAAATCCCAAAAATCTCCCCCACCCCCACAAGATACAATTAAAACAGAGGGCTTAAACGGAGATGTACAGCATCTATTTTTTTCTCTTAGCAGCTGCTATAGAAAAGTGGTATTACATACCAGAGAAATCATGTGTGGGTCACCTTCCTTGTCTCTCTTTGCATAATGCAGAAGCAGAAAGATACATCTGGGAAGCTTGCCATCACCTAGCTCACTGCTTCCCAAACTGTACAATGCCATGCACACTCATGCAGGTATAGCTACCTTGGCTCACTTTAGCAGAACTTAATAGCCGACCAAGTTAACAAAAAGACCCTAAACAAAAAAAAAAAAAAAAAAACCAAAACACACCCAACACCCCCCACCCCCTCAAAAAAACCCCACCACCAGACAGAAAAATAAAATCCATAACAAAACCAAACCAACCAACTATCAACAAAAATCAACCAAAAAAAAAGCCTTTAAAAAGCAAAGGAAATTGTTCACCTAAAAACTGATGAGTCTCCTCAGCAGCAAAGGCCAGAAACTACCTCATTGGAGACCATACACTCAAACCCCAAACTAACTTAACCCAAAAATACATACCAAATATACTGATTAATTCACCACCTTATAGAAGAGTCGTCCCTTACACCATTACGTATAACTCCCTTCCCTCCTCTTCTTTATCCCTAACCACAGTCCTTTCCCTAAACAACCCCCTCCCTCCCCACACCTTTTTGTCTGTGAAAGTAAGCATTTTCAGGTGATACCTATTAGCAGCATTCACAGCTGCAAACTTGTAATTGCACATACATAAGTGTAAGGAGAAAGTCACAGACACTATTTTTAACTTGTTCTGTTGTCTGTTGATAGGCCTTGCAAGAGTTCTAGAAAGCTTAAGAGTAAACATGGATTTGGGGTCACCTTCCTGAGAAGGAAACACGCTTCATCATGCAGGTGTCCTGCTAATGGAATCACATTCTGCAAATATAAAAGTCATTGAAGAACAAATAAAGGGAACTAAAGAGAAAATTAACTGTGAGGTTCAAATTTTCTCCCTTGCTTATTTATACAATAAGCACTGGCAATATTGCTATCTACTAACTGCTTTTGAATTTCAAGAAGGTAGACTGCTGAATATTCTTGCTCATTGCTGGAAAGTGATAAGCGGTTTTGTTCTAATACTGTTCAATAGTCTGGGAGCTGAGGGAACTTGCCCTTCTCCTGCAGTTGTGTGCCTGGCAGTCCAATAGCCAGGAAAATCTGCCTTCAGTGCGCAGCTCATAAATGCAGATGCAATTTTTATTCAAACTGGCATAATATAATTCCATAGGTCTAATTCTTGTCTTTAAAAAAATGGCTATAAGCATCAATATTCAAATATTTTCTTTTAAAAAGTTACTTTTTAAAGAGATGTTAGGAGTAAGAAGGTGAATTAGAAGCAAACTGCAAGTATAGTATAATGAGAGTAATATAAATAACCTTTCCTATTTGTATTGAAAATTTTGACAGACCTAAAAAAAATTGGTATACATTCACCTTTACAAGAACTTTGATGTCTGTCACTTGCTTTTTAAGTTTAAATACTGTTTCTTGGTGACTGCTAGAGTGCCTGGTCTTCCAACGCTCATTGTTTGCAAAGACAGATCAGTTTAAATTACACTAGCTTTCAGTGAGATGGCTGAATGATATTCTCTGCATCTGGTAATACTTGAAGAAATATAGACCTTTTTTAATTTTTTTTTTTCTTTTTGAGAAAATCTGACAGATATTTATGACATTCAAAAAATATAGATTCAAAAAGTAACTATCCATCACAATTTCCCAGAGCCACATACCTCCATATCAAGCACAGTAATTGTGACTTGCTGGTGTGTGATTTACTTTATTTTACCCTGTCAACTTCTGAGCTAAATACTGAAGTTGGGTGGAAAGTAAACTTGTGTTCTCACCTATAAATCACATTTTAATAGCTCTGTATGCTTACAAACTGTTAGGGGTTTTTTTTGTTTGTTTTTAGAACAGTATAATTTACAGAAATTGGTATGGACATATGCAGGTAAGTTTTTGCTTTAAGTAACGGGAAACTTGTTCCATGCTAGTGGGTAACAGTCTGCTGTTAGAAAATCCTCAGAGGACGTGGATGAGCACTGTGCAGAGCATCACAGTTCTCCAGCAAATTCTGAAGAGTGAGCCTTGAACTGCTATAACCCATAAATCACTTCTTTATTTCTTCTCTATCTCAGGAGCTGAGCAGGTCACAGCTGATAACACATTCTGGTCTGTGCATGATTCACTCTTCTTCCTGATTCCTTGATTAACCATTGAAATCTCAAGCAAGCAAAAACGAGTGAGTACTGACCATCTCTACAAACATCCCGTCAGTGCTAGTTTTTGCATATTAGATGTACCACATGAAGTGTTATCAAATAAAGATATATCTGCATAAGAAAAATGCACCAATTTATTTTAAATCCAATTTAAAACCAATTTATACTGTTGTGAAGCACCTATAAACACTATTTCAATTTGACAGTGGTGGATTAGCTTCAATATAAACTGCCTCCAATCTCTGGAGACTAATCTGATATAAAGTAGTATCTACCTAGTTATTTGTATCAATTAGAAAACAATTAAAGGTAAACAGGGGCAAACTTCTCATGGAAATGGTATCTATCAATTTGAATTTCCTATCTGACTGAGTCTTGGCAATGAAAAAAATTGCTGATGAACAAAACCAGACAAAATAAATGGAATTCTGGAGTCTATAGGTAGTTCACTGCTCAGAGGACAAGACTGCTTACCACTCCTTTAGCCACAACAATACAAGCTTTAAAACCAGAAAGAGTGATCTGAGGATGGATGTGTCTGAGGAGATGTGCAGTTGTCAGCATGCAGATGAGATCCTTGGCAATTCTATTGGACTTTATTTCTATTGGGAGGGAATTACCAGAAGGTTGTGGATCAGCAATCTCATTATTGCAAAGTCATGAATGTTCCTTCTCTCCTCATCCGTTGTTAGAGTGAATATATCACAGGTGCAATGTACCACAACATTTCTTTGCAGCACTGCAAAACTGGGTGTCAAAGAAGAGAAACAAAGGGGAGCAAAGGTTTGTTGTTACTTCTCTTAAATCTAGTCAAAAAAGGTCATCATTTAAAAATTTTTAAGCATCTATTTTTTTTTTTTCAGGAAGCTCAGTGGAAAAAAATCATTATATCTCCCAAATACCAAAATATCCATTTTATCCCACTGACTCAATATTACATTCTAGAAAACACACAAATTTCCCGTTTTGGGACCTGTGATTTATTGGTAGCCGTCTCTAAGAATGTGTCACATTGTATCCAGATGAAAATACTGCATCATATATACTGTGCATATTGTGTCCTTTTACATGCAACATTGTCTTTAGTAAAGGAAGCAAATTCTTTACACCTTTCTGCCATCATTTTTCCTGGAGCCACCAGTTGATATGCTGGCTGTACACTCACATCTCTGTTAATATTTCTGTTTCCTCACCTCAATCCATTTGATAAGCAGATTTCTTCAGAAATATCATATTCATGCAGGTGGTATCTGGGAGAGCAAAGCATTTGAAGGGCAGGATGAAGCATAGTATCTTTATCGATGATTTAGATGAGGTGATTGAGTCCAATTTTCACAGAGTGGCTGGAGAGCAGCCAGGCAGAAAGGGACCTGGGGGTATTAATTGACAGGAAACTGAACATGAGCCAGCAGTGTGCCCAGGTGGCCAAGAAGGCCAATGGCATCCTGGCCTGTATCAGGAACAGTGTGGCCAACTGGACCAGGGGAAGTGATTCTTCCCCTGTACTCAGCGCTGGTGAGGCCACACCTGGAGTACTGTGTCCAGTTCTGGGCCCCTCAGTTCAGGAAGGATATTGAGGTGCTGGAGCGGGTCTAGAGAAGAGCAACCAGGATGGTGAAGGGACTTGAACACAAGTCCTATGAGGAGAGGCTGAGGGAGATGGGGTTGTTTAGCTTGGAGAAGAAGAGGCTCAGGGGAGACCTCATCACTCTCTACAACTACCTGAAAGGAGGTTGTAGCCAGGTGGGGGTTGGTCTCTTCTCCCAGGCAACCAGCAGTAAGACAAGGAGGCATGGTCTTAAGCTCTGCCAGGGGAGGTTTAGGTTGGATGTTAGGAAGAAATTCTTTACAGAGAGGGTAATCAGACATTGGAATGTCTGCCCAGGGAAGTGGTGGATTCTCCGTCCCTGGAGATGTTTAAGAAGAGACTGGATGTGGCACTTAGTGCCATAGTCTAGTAACTGGTAGTAGTGGATCAAGGGTTGGACTTGATGATCTCAGAGGTCCCTTCCAACTTGTATGATTCTATGATTCTATGATTCTATGTTTCTTGGCTTTGAAGTGATCAAGGAGCAAACTGAAAAAAAAAAGAAGGAGAACGTTCCTGTTACATTTTTATTCCTCATCAAATTTCCCGTGCCATTTTATTTGCTTTTTAATAATTTTTAGCCCATGATATATTTAATATTAGGGTTAAATAAACAGACATCTTGGAAGGCTGTCTGACAGCTGGCATGGCCACAATATATCTTACTAAACCCTACAGCACTTTCCTATTTCCAGATTTGGCTGTACACCCCAAAAGCAGCCACCTGGACCAAGAAAAGTGTCTACTTTATGCACCATCCTCACCTCTTCAGTCCCTTCCTTGGTTTCTGTGCAGGTCTATGTATCCCTTGACACATCCACCAGAATGCCACTGTGGACAAAGATCAGATAGCCAGGTGTTGTGTGGGAAGTGCCTCAGACTGCTTCACCAGTGAGAAGACTGTTGGGACCAGTGTTCTCCAAGGAGAAGAACAATATGGTGAGTCAGATCTGCTGAGTACTCACATGATATTACAAAAATAGTCAGTGTCCATTAAGTTGAAAGCTAAGAAAAAGAGAACGAGTAAATGTAATGATGTAAGAAGTGTTGCCCTCTAAAATGATCAGGAGTGACAAGGAAGCAGTGGGCTTTAGCAAGATTATAGCTGAAAGGCTGTGACTAGTTGCATTTTACATATAACCAGACTCTAAGTCTAGCCTGATTCTGTCATATCTCCAAGCCCAAGCGTGGTCTCTCACTCTTCCCAGCATCACTCCTGGTAGGCAGTCATGTCTGTATTTTAGGTTTTTCATGATACTTCTGCCTGAAGAGATGAAGCAAATAAAAAAAACCACATTGAGCACATGAGAGATGCAGAGGGAGAAAGCTGGTTCAGGGTCTGAGAATGAATTCTTAAATTGTAATCTTTAGCTAGCTTCTATCAAGCATCTTTTTTTACCTCCTCTTCAAACCTGGTTTACTTAAGCCTATGCAAACAGCTGGTTTAGCACCTAAGCTAATCACACCAGCTGAAGATCTGGACAAGTTACATTCCAAGTGATCCCCAAACTACCTACTTTCACTGCAGTTTACTTAAATAGCCAAACCTATTTTGAGAGCACTGAGTAGTTGTTTCCGCAACTGTATTTGTGTCAAAAGCTTTAACAGTTCCAAATATATGTTTAGTCTCCCAAGAAACTAAGACTTTAAAAGCAATATATAGTAAAAGCCAAAGGCTCTAATTCTAACAAGAAAAGCAAATAACAGAACTAAATCTCATATCTTTTTTTCAATGCAGGTATTTAATACTCTGTCCTGGACAAGATGAAAACTTGAGCTTACTCTCATACTTAGCCTAATGGCCTAATTCTCCACTACTTCTTCATGAAGTCCTGAATTAAAGCAGACTTAAGACTGCCTGTGAAGTGTCCCTGGATTCAGATTTTTAGGTGGCAATGATTAAACATACTGAGATGTTGGCATGCAGAATTCACAATGTTGTGAACTGTATTTTTGAACTATAAGATAAACGTATGAAACTTCATCTGCCTACTTTCTATTCCAGGTGTGGAAAGAAGGAACCACAGATTTCTTTAGCAAAAAACTAAGGAAACAAATGTTTTCACAGTCAGCACTTGAAAAGAAGAGATAATAAATTTACCAGTTAGCAGAGTCCACCCAGTGAAGTTGCTGCATTTTGGACAACTGACAGATTCTCCACATTGTCTAAAGTTCAAGGAGTTTCCAAAGACTTATAAAGACTTACTGACATTTTTCAAGAGACAAGGAACAAATCAAGTCACATTTCTCAGTGCTTTTTTAGAAGAAAAATATTGAATTCTATTGCATCTGAAGACCAGTCCAGTATCATTTTAAAGTGTTACTCTAAGCTTTGAACTGACTTTCTCAGGGGACTATATTTCACAGGAAGTGGTTATATATAACTGAAACTTTATCAGTGGGAAGTGTTGGGGTTTTAATTATTGTGTGTTTTTAGCCATTTAGACATCTGTTTCAGTGTTCAGTGTGCGTATAGGAAGAACTCACTGTACTTCTGTCCCTGATGACTCCTGAGGCAGTACAGACAACAAACTGAGTCATCTTCCAAAAAAGCAGAACATTGGAATGGGCTCCCCAGGGAGCTGGTGAAGTCACCATCCATAGCAGTGTTGAAGAAATGATTCAATGTGGCACTTAGTGCTGTGGTTTAGTTGGCATGGTGGTGTTTGGTCTAAGGTTGTACTCAATGACCTTAGAGTTCCTTTTCAACTGTAATGATTCTATGATTTCCAGGGATGATGATTCCAGAATTTCCCTGGGCAATGTATTTCAATGCCTGACCACTCTTTCAGTGAAGAATTTTTTTCTAATATCCAATCCAAATCTCCCCTAGAGTAACTTGAAGCCAGTTCCTCTAGTTCTGTCACTTGTTACTTGGGAGAAGAGCCCAACCCCTGCCTTGCTACAGCCTTCTTTCAGGCAGCTGTAGAGAGTTATAAGGGCTCCCCTGAGATTCCTTATCTTCAGGTCAAACAACCCCAGTCGCCTCAGCCGCTCCTCATAAGTCTTGTGCTTCAGCCTCTTCACCAGCTCCATTGCCCTTCTCTGGACATGTTCTAGCAAACCAATGTCTTTCCTGTAGTGAGAGGCCCAAAACTGAACACAGGATTCAAGGTGTAACCTTACCAGGGCTGATTACAGGTGGATGATAGATGCCCTGGTTTCCTTCTACTTAATACCATAGCATCATGACAGATAAAATTTGGATTGCTTTGCTGGATTGCTCCTAGGATGTGTTCAAATCCATGCTGTAGCCCCAAGGGATGACACAAAACACTTAATTTAGGAGTAGGTAACTTAGCATACAGAGCATCCTGAGAGAGGAGCTCTGTCAGTGTGTCTGTAAAGACTTTCCTCAGTTCTCTTTTCTTGTACCATGCGTGTTCAGTGTCCTCTCTATTCAATGCCACCCTATCATGGCATAATGCCATCATCCAATCTCAATGCTATAATATCTTCTAGCAAGTACACCAATATGATATGATATCTGATGTTCCCACATATTTTTCTTTAAGTTAGGCATTTAGTCTTGAAGCCATCATAAGGGAACTTTCATAGAGTTTTATTCATCATTAGTTTAACCACCACAACTCTCCTGTCTAACACAGTTTCTTGATTTACATGATGTCTTGGAGTAGGAAGGAAAGGCTCTAAAAGAAGCTATTGCAAGAGAGTCTTTGAAGTACAATTCTGGCAGTATATTTCCTGTTAACAGATATGTAGAATAGAAAAAAAGTACTTTTGTTTGTGTTTCTTACAAATCCTGAGGTTGTAAATTTAATGGATTCCTACTTCTTCTAAGAGAGAGAGAAAGAAGGAAGAATAAAGGATGATAAGTAGAAAATACCCCCAAATTAAAAAAACCCAAAACTGAAGTAAACCCAACTTTGATATTTCTCATTCCATCCATAACAATAGTTGCTAAATATTTGCCTCCACAAATTACTTGAGAGAATTTGTCCTTATGTGAGAAGTAGCTATATTAGTAATTGACAGTGTTTGTTACTCATAACATAAAAAACCCCTTTAATAAAAAAATATTTCTCCCGTGGTGTCATATGGTCAGAAGTCCAATGACATATGCATGATGTCGTGAATAGGTACCACACCCTCCAAATTAATGTTGAGGTTCCTGAGCCCAGTCCCTGTTCTGACCTTTAGGTGTCCTTCGCTCAACCTCATCTTGCAAAGGCTGAATATCATTGGTAAGTATTTTAAGGTATTTTTCAATCTGAGAGTTGGGGAAATTTGATGATATGTTGAAGTCATTCCTTTTCTGTCTCTGATAAGCAGTGATAGAAGGATGTTGACATTTAAAACATTATCAATGGGTAGCTAAGTTGATGCTCACTGAGAAGGATGAAGAAAATTGTTCCTCAGAACATTTTTAGTTAAGGTTCCAAAAGTGCAAGCAGATGCCACTACATCTGTTACATCCTCTTCCTGTGTTTGAGTGCATGTCTCCCACCACGTTAGCTGGAGATTTCATTCTGAGGCAAACAGCAAAAAACACACATATTGCCCCTCACCTCCCAAGTCTTTACGATCTGGAGAACAAAGAAATAACATTTAAAAGATGCCAATATATTTTACAGCTTACTTGCCAAATCTAAACTGTGCATATGCTAACTGCTAATATTTATGTATGTGATGCAGAAGACATTTTTATACACTTTGGGTAAATAGCTAAAAATGTGTGTGCTAAAAACAATATGAGACCTAGAATCTAAGGAAATATTTTTCTCCTGTGTGAGAAACATATGGGACAAAATGCATTACATGGTCTATATGGCCAGTTTCACAAAAAGAATAGCAAAAGAAACAAGCAGCAAGTGGCTATGTAAGAAGCAGCATTTCTTAATGATACTGCTTGCAGTTATGGGATAGTTATACGTCATCCATAACAAGAAATGTTATGTATGCTTTGTTATTCATTTTGTTGAAGTAATTCAACCAGTTATATTTGTTTAGCATGTTCAATTAGTTTTCCCAGCTTTGAAATATTTCTATATATCTATTAGTAGCATTGTTCTCATCATCACATGCTTAGAACATAGGGTCTAAGCATGTTCTAAGGACTGTGAATCATAGTTTAAAACAATTTTTGAGTTATGATTCAAGATTTTGATTTATCGAGGCAATAACTTTCAATGGCTGCGCAAGATCTCTCTTTTTTCTTTTGGGGCATTGATACCACAGTAAATCCCAATAGAATTAAATCTGTGTTGCAGCTAGTGGAATAAAACCAGCCCAATGTTTACATACAGTTATTCAAGTGCCACATATCAGAGAATCTGCTATAAAAGTCCCCAAAAAGCTATGTCAGGAGGATAGACAAAAGTTAAAGGAGAGCCTGGGGAAGGGAACACACACTTCAGAGTTACACACTGTTTAATCCCTTCGAGGCAAGGTATGCAGACCAAGAAAACAAGAAATTAAATCTATAAAAAGGAGATTGGTCTACAGAGACAAGAATAGGCGCAGCATAGGGCTCCTCCTTATGCTTGCTCTTTCAGCTTCAAGAAATCCTGAGTTTCTTTCTTCAAAGCCTCAGTAAAACACTTGAACAATGTTGCTTTTCACTCCTCCAGACCTGTGTCTATAATTTAGCTGGCTTCTGATGTCTGGGAAGACATGTGATAGCATCTGAGGAAGAGGAGGGAAGCCTCTGCTTCCTACAGGTGCAGTTCCAAAGAGAGATCACCCCTACCAAAGGCTACAGCTTCCACCTCCTCCTTGGGCCCTCATGACATGCTGATGGTCTTGAAGCCACTGGGTTTTTCCATGCACTAATTCAAACCACTACGCAAAAAAGTAAGCTTGCAAAGGCAATAGATGATTTTGTGTTGGATATGTCAATTGAATTAGCTCATAGGAGAATCCTGTGTACAGGAGAATGGACTCAAAAGACAGGGTCGTCACATGGTTGGGAATGAGAAGAGAGCATGGTCAGGTAGTGTGGGGAGAACAGAGTAATTGGAAGGATCAGGAGATAGAGGAGGAGGAAAGAGGAAGGGAGAAGAGGAGAGGTCTTGAGACCTGATGACAACAGCTCTTAGTGTGCTAACTATTAAGCAGGTCACCATGGGTGAGAAGACCATCTGGATCACCAAAAATGTGACTTTACTGTCCTTGTTTGTCAGTGTCTCCAGTTTCTCAAGTGATCTCTCACCTTTACTGATTTCAGTACTGGTCACACACCTGTATAACTGTCTTGCTTAGGAAAAGTTTTATGTCTCAGGATTTAAGTCATAAAACTCAGTGACTTTTTGGTGGTGTTAGAGCTGTCTCTGCCTATCCACATGTAGTGAATCACAGCTTTCCCTGTGGAACAGCTCACCACCAATTGTGACTGGCTGTGCAGAATCTGTTTTTAATTTCACCATTTCTAGGGTGAAAGAAGAAATCACGAAGTTTAACTCTGATAGGGAGCATGTAAGGCAAATAATCAGGGGCAAGAGGTGCTTACACTTCCATTGCTGTCAGAAATTTGCTGTGCTGTAAGTAATCTATCTGGTAAGCTATTATACAGAGGAAGAAAGACAGCTCCAGAGATACCTTAGAGGAAAAGTTCAGGAGAAACTGCAGTCAGCACCAGCTCTCCAGAGCAGGCTGTCGCTTCCAGCCAGACAGAGCACCTACCTTGGAGATCCTTCTGAGCTTTTTTATTAGCTGGCTGTAAGTGGCTTTCCATCAACCTGGTTTCCTGTATACAGCCTCCATTTACCATACAACCTTATATATATCCTTATTCCTCTCACACACAGTGAGGGAAGACTTACTGAAAGTTCTGGTTTCCAGAAACTTTTCTGAGCTTCTGAGCTGTGCTGTAAAGTTAACAAGATGGCATGGCAAGCCTTTTGTATTTGCTGTAGGAATTAATGTCTGCAAATTCTGCATCTATAGCAGCAAACCAAACAGTTCCAGTGTGTTTTCTCAGACATTGCAGCTCAAGTGTTTGTGCTGTACATTGCTGGTTTTGACCCAGACTGGTCATCAGTCTTTCAAACATAGGCCTTGGACATGGGTCAGAATTGAGTATGATTATGGATAATTTCCAATAGGCAGTTTGGATGAGAGCATCCAGTTTTGAAGAGTGTGGTAATTTTATGTTATGAACATGTGCTGTACTCTTCCAGTTCACTTCAATGCCACAGAATTGCCTTGGGCTTGATTAACTCATCCTGAGATTAGCTCGGTTGGCTAGAGCATGGTGCTAATAGCACCAAGATTGTGGGTATGGGCCATTCACTTAAGAGCTGGGCTTTATGATCCTTGTGGGTCCCCTCCAAATCAGAATATTCTGTGAAATCTGTGAAATCTCACTAGCAGAGACATAGGAAAATAATTTATTGTATTTAGTGCTTACTGTGTTAATGCACAATGTTTAGTATTAGTGCTTAATTTGGACAGAATCAAGCCTAAATAAAGATCCTTGTGCATAAAGTCTATCTCTGCAAGTTTTGTTTCAGAAAAAAACACTGAGAGTTTATTAAGTTGCTGCCCCAGTCAGGGCAAGGAACGTTTTTTAATTGACTTGACAACACAATTAAGCAAAAAGTTTCATGTCAGTGGGGCATACGGTGGTATATTTTATTTGGTTGTTTTTTTAAAAGCCGTTCAAAAGAGATATTACTAAGGGTCTTCTCTTTTTTTCTCATTAGGAAGAAGGGGCATTATTTCTTTTTTATTATTATTTTTTTATTCTCTTTTTTGTCCTTAGTGTCAATTCTGACTTTAAAGTGAATGTCTTCCATAAGATTCTGCTAATGATTTTTTTCCCTAGACCATGCAACCACTTCTTTAGACTACTTTTTTTTTTTTTTTAATTGACTTGCTAAGCTTTCTTCCAAAAGCCTCTTTTCTTTTCTTCTTGCTTTCTTTTGAAATTCAGAGAAGGCAATTTGGACTGATTTCAGTCTGCTATAGATTTTGGAAAGATTCCAGAGGCAAAGATAGGACTAAAACAAACTGGTAAAATCGATTTTTTTTTAAAGTTTTAGCTTTTAGTTTAGACAATTTTGACACTAATGCTGAAAGAATGTTGGAAAATGTCACAGTCTGGTCAGGAAACTGCAGTATAATGTGTGGTGAATAAATAACACACCAAGTGACACTGATAAAAGAGTTCTGGGGAAAATGACACCCTCAAAATGTTTTCAAATTATTATACCTCAATTTCTGGTCCACTTATATTTAAGTAAGTCTGCAGCAATTTCACTGACAACATCAAGATTGGATTCTTTATTCCCATAAACATTTTTTTCAAGGAAGGTGAGCCTCATCGGAGTTATTTCAGTAAGAAATAGATACAGCTCAAGCTTTTATTGAAGGAAGTCGCACCAGAAGCAAGAGGGATCATTATGTCTGCATTTCACCTAAGCAGTGGGTGAATGGCACAGTCTGCTGGAACATTTTCTCTTGCAGCATCAAGAAGTATTCCCAGGTAATGGAGGTCTGGGTGTCCAGGCTTTTTCCCTGTGAAAACTGTAGGGAGAGGAATGGGACCGAGGAAGTGGGCTGAGACATTTTGACAACTTCTGATACTGATATATAGATACTTGTAAATATATTTACTAGTGCTTTACAATATGTAAAGTAATTCATCAGCTCAGACCAAGCACTTTTCATACATCACGCGTGAAAAGAAAAGGACTGGTTGATGTGAAGCTCAACATGACCTGGCAATGTGCATTTGCAGCCCAGAAAACCAACTATGTCTGAGTCTGCATCAAAACAAATGTGGCCAGTAGGTCTAGGGAGGGGATTCTTCCCCTCTGCTCTCCTGAGACCCCCACCTGAAGTACTACATCCGTCTCTGGGGCCCCCTACACCAGAAGGATGTGGACCTGCTGGAGTGAATTCAGAGGAGGGCTGTGCAAATAATCAGAGGGCTGGAGCGCCTCTCCTATGAAGACAGGCTAGGAGAGCTGGGATTGTTCAGCCTGGAGAAGACAAAACTCCAGGGAGACCTTATAGCAGCCTTCCAGTACCTAAAGGTGGCCTACAAGAGAGCTATAGAGAAGCTTTTCACGAGGGCATGAAGTGATAAGAAAAGAAGGAATGGATTCAAGCTGAAAGAGAATTTGTTTAGATTAGACATTAAAAAGAATTTTTTTACTGTGAGGAAAATGAGGCACCGAAACTGATTGCCCAGAGAAGTTGTGGATGCCCCACCCCTGAAAGTGTTCGGGGCCAGGCTGCATGGGGCTTTTAGCAACCTGGTCTAGTGGAAGATGTCCCTGCCCATGGCAGGAAGCTTGGAACTAGATGATCTTTAAGGTCCCTTACAACCCAAATTTTTATATGATTCTGTTATTCAAGCATGATCCTTAATTCTGAGGGTTTTGATGTAGTCCAGATGGCCACGTTTTCTGCAACCTACATCATTGCAGTTATCTGCCAGTGTAACACCTTTCAGCTTCATGAGCTGATGTTGTGCAGTGGTAAAGCAGATGCAATGTTCTCTGTCACCCAGCTATTCACTGGGACAGCAGGTGTGTACAGGCAGGCCCACGTCAGTCCTCCTAGGAGGGATACCATCTACTCTTTGAGAGGCAATGATGTTCAAAGACTGTCCTATTCAGCAGTATTTGGGATAATTACACAAAATGACATTTTAACAGACTTTTTACGAAGAAAGCTGGGTAATATTCCAATTTCCTTACATGCTTCCCCAGAAACGTGTTTTTTCTTCTTTCTTACCTCTGACTTTGCTATGAATTTCTTCAAGCTCCACCTCCCAACAAAACAAAAAGAAAACCTCAGGCCTCTTAAGAATTCTCTGTTCCTTAATGCATGGATATGCTTGAATATATAGCTGGACATTATTAAAGCCAGGAAAAGAGAAATAAAATGGCTTGTATTAATTCCACGTGGAATGATGTTGTCTGTCATGAGAACTGAGTTTTGTCAAAGGTAAACCTTGAACCAATCAGGTTAAATTACTGAATATCCATAACCAGCCAATTCCATAGCAGAAACATGTCACTACTTTGTAATAAATCTAATTTAATCATACTGTAATCCTTTTCTTTCTGTGCAAGGTATACATAATATGCTTAGTCTGAGTTGATGGCTTGCTTATATATCTTTTGTAATAATAATAAACGCCACTGCTTTTCTTTCTGTGTTTACCTCCTAAAAGCTTCCCTATCACTACACACTTTCCTTTATTCTCAGAAGATGAAACAAGTATTTGATTCACACTGGCTGAGGCAGCAATCCCAAGCCTAACATTTTTCCCCGAATAAGCTAAACCTGCCTTTATATTACAAAGGAACAAAAAACTCCCACAGCATAAAGTGTAGACAGCAAAAAGTGGTAAAGACAAATCACCCTCTCTGGCTTTGAGGAGGGCAGCAGGTGCCATTTTCTTGCCTCGTCTCCTCATTGTTCACAAGCTCGAAGTTTGTTGCCTGTTGTAGGGCATGAGCTTGGCTGAGTCCAAATGCCACACACCACTATTTTTGCCAAAAGAAGAACTCCGGGGTCTCTGAACGGTCTCTGTTTAGAAAAATTGCTTTTTATGATATTTTGGTTCAGCTAGCTCTGGGGTGGAGTTCTGCTGCAATTATTTGAACAGTTTGCAATGAAGAGGGCATAAGGAATAAATGTTCACTGACTCCCCTGGGACCAAAAGGAATGCATCTGGCTATTAAATGTCTCAGAGTTTAATTCAAAGAGTGAAGTGATCCACCCAACAGTGTGCATCTTATCCTCAGAATTTAAAATACATAATCCCTTAGATTGTTCGGGTTGAGCATTTGCTTTTGCTTGTTGTTCACTCTCGACTCTCTGTCATCAAATGAATTCCTGAAGTAGGGACAATATAATATCTCATTTTCTGTTTCTGCTAAGTGGTTTGGTTTGCTAAGCTTATGCACAGATTAGCCTTCCAGCACCACTGGGATTCTGCTTGAGATGAGTTCAGCTACACAGGGTTAAGGGAGCCTATTGGATTATTTTGCATGACTTCAGCCTTCACATGGCCGTTTGATTAGCTCAAGCAGCACCAATACTTTCCTACTTGATTTGTGGCCTGGCATTCTAATAGAGCAATGAAGCAAATCCTTGACTCATCCTGAACTGGCACAGCCCCTTTGATTTTAGTAAAATAATGCTAAAGTGACAAATTGTCCAATACTCACTCTACTTTGAAACTGCCTGTGTAGCTCCAAATTGCATTTTCTGTCTAACAATATTCCAATCTAATGGATTTGAAAGAAGTAAGGACTAAGCATGAAACTGATATTTCAAGTTGTTTTTATTTTTGTTTGTTTGGTTGGTTGGGTTTTTTTTTTTAATGAATTACTATTTGGATGTTAAATGTTACAACTACATCTCTTCAACTTCTTGCTGGAACAGGCACAATTAATAGGCTTGCCAGACATTTAGGCCTAGAAAAAAATGCCATTTTGTATCCAAAATAAAACACTGTTACCAGTGGCAACCTCATTGGCTGTTTTAGCAGACAGACTGGGTGCTGACGGAGCTTTGGGAGCAATTCACTCTCTTAACATGAGCGATGACTCTTTCTCAGGATAATGTAGGAAGGATGCTCACGCTATACTTGCTTTGTACAAGATTGCAGAGCCAAAGCTTCTAACACAGGTTATTCTATAGTAAATTACTTTTAGAGCAAGCCAGAAATAATCAGAACAAAGCAGGCTATAGCTGCTGTCATCTGCTTTCATGTCTCCAATGGGAACTAAATTCACTAAAAGGAACTATAAAAAATAGTGGGGGTGGCTCTGCTCCTTTTCACCTGTGCCTGAATAGCTGGCTTCATCCTTCAGCTGGGTTCAGACTAATTAGTTCATGGAGGGCAACAGCCACCTTTCCTTCAGACTACTAGAAAAAGTTTAAATCCTTTAGTTTAGTGAAAATTGCAGAGGCCATTCACTGCTAAAACAGTTCTGTGGGGGGCTAAAGGACTGGGATATAGGTTAAGAAATAATTAGAGAGAAGCAGTGTGCAGTGGAGATCTTTTTGTCCCCAAAATGTCTCTGGCCTTAATTCAGAAGAAAGAAATGCAGGATATCCTGAAGGCAGCCCTCTGGGTTCACCCAGATGTTAGGACAGGAAACAAAACAAACTAGAAGCAGAGGCCTGTATTCATTCCATTTACATTAGTATGACTAATGCACATTCACAACAGCCAGACTGTGAGCTAAGACATGCAAAGGGATGGGACAGCAACACTAGGCTGGAGGTCCACAGCACCAGCAGCACCCTCTGAACTGGCCAAACACTCAAGCAGGAGGCTTTAGGTGTCATGTACTGACCATCACCTGAAGCAAAAGAGAAGCCAGGCACTGCAGCTACAGAAGGGCCACGGGGGCAGGAGCAGGAGCACCACAGCAATGAGCCTTGAGAAGTCAGAGTCACCACAGCCATCACACACCCGCCCAGCCCCATCTGTTACGGACTTGGACATTGCACAGACTGCAGTTGGGAGTTTTAACAATGGTCCCTGGAGGCCTGCGATTGCTGCAGCTGCTCCTCCCTCAACACCCCCATTTCACCCACCACAGACACAGTAATACTGAGTAGCCCCTAGTGTCCAGGGGGTCTTGAGGACCTGCTCATGCTACATGCACCCAGACAGAATTTCTTGGCCATTACTCTCTTCCCATCTTTGTCCACCTCTGATCTGGCATGTGAACCAAAATCTAGGCCCACTTCCTACAGCACATCATTCCATATATATATATTTACTTTTTTCATTTGTCCTTTGCCTGCTGTGACTGGAAAGAGTGGCAAGTTTCTCTGCAAGAAAATTTTACATTTTTGTTGCACTCTACTTACAATTATCTGTATTTATTGTTTGTTTTTAATCTTTCCCCTGCTGTGTCCTAGAAACACATGCCTGAGAGGTCATAATTTACTAAAGACAATGATAAAATATTTTATTATATTTTATTTTAGAATTATAATGAAGAAATGGTGCCTCAGTCCACAGGGGCTGGAAGCTCATAAACCAAGGATTATTTAGCACAGTAGTTGGCATGGTAAGTCATTTACCTCTGAAGATTCCAGAATGGGTGAGGGATTGTTTTATGGGTTTATACTAGGATGGCATCAATCAGTGAGAAAAAATCACTTCATTGATGAGCAGCTATTACATAGCAAGTCTTTGACTAAAAGACAAAAAGTTACAGCGTTAGTGAGAAAAAACAATAGGAAATTTATTCCCAGGAAGAAGCTTATTCCTATGTAAACACTTAAAGCAAAATAAAGCAGATGTGACTGGCATAGGTAGGATGCTGATCTAGAGCCAGCTGTCATGGGCATAGCTACCCTTTTCTGGAACAGCTGATCATCAAGTACTGTACCCCATACTGACCAGACCCAAAGTCTCTTTTAAGTATTCTGTAGTTGCTACAACCACAGGTTGTTCAGGATTTGTACAAGAGAAGGACATTCATATAAAGTGTTTGCTAATGTTACATATTCCCATGCCTGCAGACACTGCTCAATCTGCAAACTTGATTTTAAATAAATTATTTTGCAGTAATCAGTCACATTCAATCAAGAATAAACCACTGGTTACATATTTCATTTTACTGTCATAGATCATCTTCAAGTATAGATAATCCAAAGGCTGAGATACAGTCTCAATTTCCACCTCAACAGAAGCAAAGACCACTTCACTGCATTCAATATTCATATATTCATATCAAAACCCTCTCAGTTTTGTGGAGATTTCACTCTTAGTGTAAAAAAACACCATTACAGTTTTCACCACATGACAGTTCTCACCATATGACAATACTATAGGAGGCAGTCTCTGAAATTAGGAGGTGATTGTTTTAAAACAACTAAAAGAAGTAGTTTTTACACAATGGATAAAAAAAATATAAGAGAAAGGTTGACAAACTGGACTGAGGAAGAGAAGCAAGAGAAATTCCAATTAGGAAAATGTTTTTCACAAGGAGCATGGTTAAATACAGGAACATGTTGCCCAGAGAGCCTGCAGAATCTCCATCCTTGGAGATTTCCAAATCTTGGATGGGCAAGGGCCCAAGCAACCTGATCTAACATTGAAGTTAATCCTAAAATGCACAGGATGTTGTACTAGGTAGCTTCTAGAGATTCGACCAACCTGCAGTAATCTATGATCCTGCATACTACTGGATTTTGGTTCTGAAGGGGATGGAGGGATATAGACCATATCAGGAAATTCATTCAAGGATTAGACAAATCCATTGACAATATGTCCACAAACAGAGAGTAAAGAAATAGGCACAGATGTGCCCTCCAACACCCCTAATGTTTATGAATGCTGGGGATGAACTAAAAGAGTACTGGGTAAAAAAAAAAAAAGTACTATGCTCATGTTGTCACCCTAAGTAGCACCTCCTTTTGACATAACCAAGAGGAAAATACTTGGCAAATGAACAGTTGGTCTGATCCACGGGACACATCTTTTTATCATTAATTCTTCTTATTTAACTATTTTCTTGAACACAAGACTACTGCTGTTGTGTCTCTGTTACATTTCCTGGACCCAGGATTTGAATAACAAATGATGTTTAATGCAGGAGATGTGAGCTCTGGCAGACTGGAATTTACTGTGGGACAACTGAGCTTTTTATTTTGAATGAAGCCAGTTTTTATCTTACTAAGACAATAGTTTTCAGTCTCACTTATGAAAAAAATCTGGTCTATACCTCAGAAAACAGCATCAAAGTCAGTGTATGTTTAAAACTTTAAAAAAGATTTTTTATACTTTGATGGGTTGAACAAAAAAATAAAATTAAAATCTTAGATGGCAAATAAATACCTGTAACCATATTTCAGCATATATTTACTAAGAAAAACCTGTCATCAAATGCTAATATTTAAACTTGTGCGGTAGTCAAGCTGACTTAACTATTCAGCAGGCCTGAAGTGCCCTCTATAAAAGGCATTCTTTCTAGACTTGGGATCTAAAGCCTTCGCTCTGTAACAGCGCCTGGTCATATCCAGATTCTTCCTGCCCTGCCAGAAACATTGTGATTATCCAAGCTATGACTGCCTCCTGGAACTTCTAGGATAGCATGCAATCTCAGCCTTGCTGGAGTAGTCCCATCTGTCTATAGCATAATAATTCACATATTATTTCTTAGTAAAGGGTAGAGAAAGTCATCACTCTGGGAATTTACAATCCCCTTTGGTCATCCACTATGCCAGAACCATAACAACAGCTTTCATTATTGTGCTCTAGTTTTAATGGATGATTCTCTTTATTGCTGGCTGCACTTGCAGTTTGCAGAAATAAACCAAAAATTATTCATTATATTAAAAAATTCTCCGATCTTCATTAATGTTGTTCTCTTTAGTGTTATTTATTGAATGATTAAATTACCATTAGCAGATGGTAACTGAAGTATATAAAATGCAAATGCCTACAATATCAAGCAAGCATATTTTACTGACAAAATTTAATATAAGTGCACATCATGATTGCTCCTTTTTTGTGCAGGGAATGGAAGATAATGGGGATGCGTACCATGCCTCTCTTAGATTAATTAATCTATTTATTCAACAAATCAAGCTGATGCCAGTAGTTTGGTTAACAATATGGAAAGATAGGTGATATTTGAGCATATGGTCTGCAGTTAAAATGAACTTTTTTGCTCTATAATAGAACTTTGTCCTTGTGATTCTAAATTTTAATGGTACACCACCAGAAGCTTAAGGCATATTAGAGAACCAGGTTGCAACTTGTTTCACAGTCTTATTCTGAAGCCTCAATAATCCTATTTTATAGACGAGACTCAAAGCACTGAGATGCGGACTCTAAATACCTGAATAGCACAGAAAATGTTCTTTTTCTGGTCATCAGGGTCCTCCACATTCCCCATGCAGTTTGTTTGAACTTGTACACTGGATTCCCATTGATTTCAGTGGGAATTAGACAAGTAACATATATGCAGAGCTGTAGCCTTTGCAGACTGTAATATAAAGTTACTGCGAATCATACAAAGTATCCCCATCGTCTCATTTCCTGATTCAGCAGGATTAGTTCTTCCTTTATGCACCTGATTCAGCGGAAGCCATATGAAAAGTCCCGAAAACATTAGGGTAACTGCACAGTGGGGACTCCCCCATGCACACATTCTTTCTTAATGTACCTGGGACTGGGAAGGCTCCTTCTCACAGAGACAGATGAAAAGTGCTTGCTTTGGTGGAGGTAGCAGGAGCAAAAGCAACTGCGTTTGCTGCATTCTTCCTTCCCTCTTTAATCACCCTGTGAAACTACAGACTTTGCAAACCACAAGGCCAGCTGACACAGGGCACAGAGTTATTCCTTTTTGCATGAATAGAAATTTGTGATGCATCCTGGATGTTACAAGCTTGCATTTGCTTAGTTGCACATTGTTTGTGACAAATGAGAGGCCAGCAGTAATGAGGAAAGGCAGTACAAATGTAAAGAGAGTAAATTAACTGTTTGCAATATCTGAATGTTGCGTGTCCATGGAAATGAAGCTGTAGGTGAGGAAGGAAAGGGTTTAGTTGGCTAACAGGCAGACAGTAAGATGAATCAAACCAAACGAAAAGAAGGTATATATGGTGTTGCTGGGTATAGGGTATTTCTATGGTTTTAAGTTCAGATAGTTTTAAGATCAGACATGCATCCCTTTACTTGAGGGATTTAATTTATATTTAAAAATAAAAAATCCTACTACAATTGCACTGCTTTTGAAGTATAAACTATGGCTTCCTGTGGCTGTGAGTAGAGACATGCCTGACTGCTGACCATTTCCCTTCAGCTCTCCATGTGTAGGTTGAAACATTTGGACTTCTCAGGTCATATCCCAGAGGCCACAGAATAGTGAAAAGACAGGCACCACTGATTTTTTTTTTTCTCTCAGTAAATGTGGATGGGCAGGGAAGGTCTATCAGCTGTGGGGTGGTATAACTTCTGCTTTCCCCTCAAAGTCGTATATCTGCAACTTGAAATTTAGCCAAGAACCTGAAGGTCCATGCTGCTACAAGAAAAGAGAGCTGCTGGGAAGAGGTCTTTGTTCTAGATGACTATAGAAAACAGGTACCATTACAGCTGGAAAGTAGACTCAGGCTTGACTTTGATAGAGAGTCATATTAACATTAAGGTAATTCTTGGGAGAGTAGCTATTCATAAGTATTTACTTTAAGTTCTACAGAGTTTGCTGTATAGCATAGAACTGTAGCTTTATTTGCACCAGCTGAACAATAATTAACTAAATTTGACACAATTAAGTGAATTAAATCCCTTCTGTCCATTTAATTGTAGCTTATTTCACTTTTACACAGTTGCTACTGTTGTATTTTTATTTTTAAATTGAGAGTAAGCAATTCTTCTGTCTCAGCAGATTCTACAACTGCACCATACTTACAGGTAGGTAGGTACAGCAGATTCCAGGAAATCTTCCAGTTTCACTGGCTTTGTCTGCCCTGCAGTTTTTGTTGAATAAATAAGCATATTGTACAAAGATTAGCTATTAGATCTCTGTTAACCTGGCTCCTGAATGACTGAGAATTTACTTCGGCTGCTTAGGAGAAATAAGAGGCAGTACCCTACTGCAAAGTTCCAGGATTGAGCAACCAATGCAGAGAAGATGGTTAATCTCTCTCGTACAGCAAGACTCTATGTGTAGAGCCTACTGCAAAACTGTAGGGGTCTGCAAAATACAAAACTTCAGTACTGTGTGAGAAAAATATCAGGAAACTGTACCTTTTAAGGAAGTTGCTGGAGTGACATTATTGGGGCCAATAGAATGTGTCGTTTTTCTCTCTATCTACTGTAAAAATTACAAAGAAAACCAAGTGAGAGACACTGTGTCAGATTAAGCTTTTTGAGTTCATCCACTTTTTGGAAGAAGTGAAATTGAAACCAGATTCTAACAGCTAATCATACCATGCTGAACTGTTTCGTGGAGTGCTAAAAGTGGGACCAGGTCCCTGGAGAGCATTAAAAATAATATTCTGAAGTGGCTGTCATAGATCTAGGGACTTCAAGTGCGTAATAATGCATAGGTCAAACTTAAGCTTTATTAACTAAGGTGATAGAGAGCAAACATCGAGTCAGTATCTCCTCCTCTGCTCCCCTATTCTCGGCCAAGTGATTGCAGAAACCCAGCCTATGTGTAAAGAAAAAAAAGAAATAGAGGCAGGGAAAACCAATGATTTTAATGTTGACAAAACCAGGTACCCATCGCCAAGAGGGTGGGACTCCTTAAGTATCTTGGTAACTTCCACAATTTGAAGTAGAAATCAAAGAATAAATAATGTGAGAATATGGAGAGACAGCTACAGGTGGATCCTACAGGAGTGGCACAGCCAGTATTCTCTTTACTTAATGTGAGGAGGTGGAAATAGTCATAGGCTGCTAACATTTACTCAACAGGAATGTTCTTTTAGACAGATCTCTCAAAATTTTATATAATAATAATTTTACCACCCTGATGTGACTGTATGTGGACAGGCAGAAAAAGCTCTAATGCCACAGACACTATTGTAGAGGATATCTCGGTCAAATCCTAAGAGTCATGGACACGTTTTCCTATTTAAGATATTTTTATAGGTGTGTGAATTGTCCTAAGACAAGCCAAGGTGAAGGAACACAGGATACTAGAGGAACTGAGAAGGGAACAAAGTAAACTCCCATTCCTGATGATGATTCTCACATGCTTAGTGATAGCTATTTGACACTGGGTATTCACTCCTTTCACTCAGCCCTCCCTGTTTGAGTATCATCACACTATCAATGATGTTGCGGTAAAAATACATCCAGGTGACTAATACTTGTCATACATGACTCGTTTCTCTCCTCTACCCAAAAATAATGATGTACTGTGTTTTGTTTGATACATACTGTAGGATTACATACAATAGGATTTGTGTTTCTTTGTCTACACTTAAAAATGTCTGTATCAGAGAACTAAAGCTGATGAAATGCAAAACTTAAAGCATTAAACTTAAAGGTCTTCGTGTCTTGGAAGAGTTCCTTCCATAATTTTGACCAAACTTAGAGAATGCTTCTGGACATCACGGCCTAGACCTCCATTACGGAGTGTGGGCGACTTGTCCTTCTGTGTCCTCCCTCTTTGAGACTTGATATTTTCTGGCCCGTCATCTATTTTGAGGGTACTGTGTTGACCAGCAGTGGGCAGTGGGGCTGCCGGAGAGGTTCTCTGCTAAGAGCTCCGTACAGTGACCCACCTGGCAGGTCTCATTTAAGTTTTGCTGAAGTGTGAGGGACAGGGCTGAGCACAAATATAGGCTTTTTGTACTATAGCAGAATGTGGCTATCAGACATTTTATGGTACAAGAATTGTGCTTGAGTAAAATCATATTTAAATCCCCAAAGTCACTCAGATCAATGTTCTAATCTTTTCTGGCCTATGTTTCTTTATTTAAGAACAGCCTCGCTTCTATATGAAATTGCTTTGCAAACTATATATCAGAAGTAAGGGAATATGCTGAAGAAAATCTCTAAAATTTTGTAGGTTGGTCTATAGGTATTCTTATAGTCAAAATGAGAAATCTGTTTCTTATATTGCAAAACTAATTTCCCATTGTATTCCTTGAGGGGGAGCTCCAGTTAATGAAAACGACTTAAGATGAAATCCACTGAAAAAAACAGCCTACAAAGTAAAGGAATCGTTGCTAGAGATGCTAATAAGCCAATTGATGGAATGAATCTTTCACTCATGTGTAACAGCTTACTTTTCTAGCTGATACACTGCTTTTCCAGCTGTCCCCCTTCAGTTAGTATGCAATAAGGTATTGTAACCAGGATTTCTGTGCCGTCTTCAGGGGACCACAACATTCTCCTGTGCTCACAGCTCATGCTGCTTATGTGCACAGAATTTCTCAGTCTCTCCCAGTCCAGAGTGAATGTATTACTTTTAATGGAGTACCAAGCTACTCTCTGGGGAATAAAAGTTTCTATTAAGGTAAATTTAAAAAAGAAAAAAATAGTATTTTATGACACACAAAGAGAAATCAGTAAAATCTTTTATATTTTAGGACATGTTGTTTGTCTCAACCTTTGAGAAAAAAAGGTACAAAAGCACTAAAAATTCTATATGGAGTGCTAACCCCAGTCTTTTTGAATGTAGAATGAACTGCATTTTAAATTACAGGTTCAGAGGTTCTCATAGTAAGATAGAATCTTCCAACTATAATTTTTTTTCTGGAACATATTTTTCTTTTATTGAAACAGCAGATCCTCCCCCCACCCCCACCTTATCTTTTTTCTCTTTATTTTTGTTTTGTTTTGCTTTTTTTCTTGCTTTTTTTTTTTTTTTTTGTTTTGTTTTTTCTACTTTAAGGTTAGTTTTAACATGGAATTATAATTGCACTATATGAGTGAGCTACTATAAGATTAAAACCTTACTGCATTTGAAACTCAGATAGACTAACTCTCACAAGTGTGCTTGGGTATCAATTTTTCCTATTATGCTTAGGAACAAGATAAATTGCCAAATATTGAAACCTCAAGTATTCCCACCCTTGTTATCCTCTATTTCAAAATACCAAAAAATCCTAGTATTTGGATAAAAAAGCCATGAACCATCATACCAATCACTTGCATCTACATCCTCTGCAACACAACAAAGCCATCAAGTATTTAAATAATTTTATGGCCTTTTTTAGTGACATGGTTTCTGTAATACTGTTTTAGGTAGGCTTTAGGCATCAATGAGCCTCAGTACAGCTGGAAAGAAACGAATGTTTATCTCTGTAAAATATAATTATTTCTACATGAATAAAACCAGCAAGATTAACTTACCCTATACAATCTAAATATACTGTATTTTATCCATTTTCATTTGCTTTCCATATACAAACATAAGGTAGTTGTGCAGTGCTAAGGCATCTAAAGACAAACTTTGCCACCATTCTTCCATTGTGGAGCACGTAGACAACATAGTCACTGTTCACAGTGATGAGGAAAGCTTTCTTTCAGTGGACAGAGGGGTTGTAGGGCTGAGACAAGCCAGGCTTACAGGACTGCTTAGCATCATGAATCTTGCCCAAATCAAGGAGCAAAAGAAAAGGAAAATGCAATTTGCCTATTCACAAATCAAAAGTTAACCCCCACCTCCATACAGCTGGTGTGGTAGTTTCCAGCTCCTACTGGATTAATGAAGCTCATCATGGAACAAGCTGCCCCCTACTACAACAAGAATTTCATTTTTGGGCACCACTGCAGCTCGCTCCCTACTACCAGCTATTGCTCAGTGGGAGCAGAATCTACTGCCTGAAGGAGAACAGTTTATCAATCTGTTGCTTGCTGCAGCGGTAGCAATGGTTGCTGCTGATGTCCTGCAAGTGCTTTGAATGCAGCTATTTCCTTTAGGAAAGCGAATCTTGGTGATAGTCAATGCTGTCAGCTGTACCCATGCAGCCAAGGGACAGCACATACTCCGAGTGTAGTGGGTATTGACAGTGCTGACCAGAAGAGAGACAGCACAACATTAATTGAAATTAAAACCTTGAAGACTGATTTCACTATACTTTATAGGTCCAGCCTGATCTGTAGCATGTTTCTAGGCTTTATTTGTGTCTCAGGAAAGTGCCAGTGCTCATGAGTTGGGGTGAAGGGACTTACATAGGTCTGTGAACTTGCCTTGAACAAAGGTAGCCTTACTGTTGCCTACCTCATTTTTTCAGCACAGGATGACTGCCCCAAGGAATTTTTGTTTTTCCATCTCCATAGCATCTCCTTCCATTAGCTCTGCCATCTGTTTTATGTTGCACTGCTCTTTATCATAAAGATGCCTCTGGTGTTACCTTTGGTCATGGCCAACAGACACTCTCATTCCTGGAGTGCAGAAGAAGACTGAGTCCTCCCTACTTCATCTGTTAGGGAATGTAAAGTGTCAAAGTTACAGCTAGCAATAGCATTTGACTTAGAGCTGAGAAAAAAGGCTGAGAGTGTCCTTATTTATATATGTGACATTAAGCATATTGTAGCTTTTCTGTATGCCCCATACCCTGATATTACAGGCTATATACACCAATAAAGAAGATGTCTGGAGAGTGCTTGTTGCCACAAGTAGTAACTTGCCTTGCCATGAAGAGTGCTAGCAAATGAACCATGGCAAGGCAATGCTCTAGATAAGACCTGGCCCTGATTAGATTACTGAAAGAGTAATCTAATTAGATAGATATAGTAGTCATAGTGCTCAACAGTTTGTTTTCCTTCAAACAAATTCCTGATACACCTATTATTGTAACAATACCCTTGTTTAAATCATAGAATCATAAAATCATAGAATCAACTGGGTTGGAAAGGACCTCTGAGATCATCGAGTCCAACCCTTGATCCACTACCACTGTGGTTACTAGACCATGGCACTGAGTGCCACATCCAGTCCCATCTTTAAAACCTCTGGGAGGGAGAATCCGCCACTTCCCTGGGCAGCCCATTCCAATGCCTGATTACCCTCTCTGTAAAGAATTTCTTCCTAATATCCAACCTAAACCTCCCCTGGCAGAGCTTAAGACCATGCCAGGGAGAAAAGCCCAACCCCCACCTGGCTCCAACCTCCTTTCAGGTAGTTGTAGAGAGTGATGAGGTCTCCCCTGAGCCTCCTCTTCTCCAGGCTGAACAACCCCAGCTTCTTCAGCCTCTCCTTGTTCTTGAGTCCCTTCACCAACCTTGTTGCTCTCCTCTGGACCTGCTACAGCACCTTGTGTCCTTCCTCCAGCCACTCTGTGCCCAGCCTGTAG
>VZRE01007718.1:0-17627 GCA_013396775.1 Cephalopterus ornatus | reverse complement strand
GCGCCGCGGGGCCCTCGGCTGCGGGGCACACGGTGCCGGGAGGGCACAGGATGCCAGGGGAGCTCTGGGGGGCGTCTGGCGGGACGCCCCTGGGCTCTGCCTGCCCCTCGCCCCAGCGCCGGGCCCCTCGCCCCGGCGCCGGGCCGGGCAGGATACCTCGAGGCCGGGCCATTTACCTCGGGGCCGGGCCACCCCGTGAAGCGGCAGCTTCTGGAATGAGGTCTAGACAGTGAGGGAGAAGATGCCCAGCAGCGTTTTCGTGCGGTGCTTCTCCGGAGATATCTCCATCCAGCTCTGAGGAGCTAGGTTGTGCAGACGAGGCTTGGGGACACACAGGAGCCCTCCTGCGAACCTCAGAGCAGTCAGATGAGAATGTCACAGGTCCGAGGCGAAGAGCGTGAAGAACAGCCCTCCTAAAATACGATTTTCAAGGTGCAAGATCTGTGCGGCAAGAGAAATGATACGATCACCTCTCACTGACACTGCTGTGTTTCAAACCTAAGAGCTGTCGAAATTAAAAGCCCCCTAAGTATTTGTGAATGGGAGTTTCTGGTGTTTTAAGCTGTGGATTATCATTCCCTGCCTTCCTAAAAGACCGATAAGAATAAACATGACAGCACCGCATTGCTTTAGATTTATAAAGATACTACAAAGCCTAAAATTGTATTACCCTAGCAGGAGTTCAGAGGTTTTCCTAAATTCCGCTTTTATGAATGCAGAAAAATGCTGTTGCACAAAAATAATAAAAAAAAAAATCTTTACAATGTGTACAGTGTGAATACTAAAGAAGTTCTCAGAAAGCATATGAGACAACATCTGCCTCATGATAACTTGCCATTGCAATGACATCATGTACAATAGTATGTACAATCAAGACTACCGTATTCAAAAACTTTCATTTAATTCATTAGACATGGGAGGAGAGCACTGGAAGTTTATCTTAATCTGAAATCTAACAGCCTTCAGCAAAAACGACTGCAGAAAAAAACCCTCATTTACATGTAGGTGAGTGTAATCAGGAAAGGAAGTGTTACTTGTCACTAACGTCAAATAACGTGAGAGCAAGGAAGCAGTTTCCCTCGCAGACTGACATACAATGGGATAGATTATTAGATAAGATTATGTAGGTTACTCTGCAGCAGTATTTTAAGAAATGAAAGATTACATCACGAAGAATATAGTATTAAAAAGGGAATGAATCATGTTCACTAATTGTCTTCCCATTCTCTGTTCTCCATAAGCCATGAGATACGCTATATTCTGTAGTCCGTGTCTAACAGCCGCCTTCGCACTATGTATTATAAAAACTTGTCAGCTATGCAGCATGCATAACTGTACCAAGTGAGAGGGGAAATTATGTAATTCTTTCACTTGAAGCTATTGATCTTGAGATAGACAGCAGGGGAAATAGAAAAGGCAGTTTTCTGAATGCAGCCTCAGATTTGGGATAACAGAAGGCTAAAGTGTTTCTGGCTGCAGCTGGAGCTCTGCAGGAGCAGTAGGCAGCCTCTGGAGGATTTCCTAGAACAGTTTGCACCTTTACCATCATATAGCTCTGGGTAAATCAGAAGACTGAAAGACGTCCTGAGTCTCAGGAGAGTAGCTTCCACTAGGGAGTCTTACTATCTAGGGAGTGCAGAATACTGTTCATCACGGTAACAAATGTTAAAATAATGACGAAGAAAACATGTACTTTTTATAAGTCTGCATTATCATTCTTTTCAGGGGTAGCTATATTATCATTCTCACACCTTTCTTTGTCTAAGAGGAATCTCTTCAGAACTTGTCAAATGTAGATGCTTTTTGCAATGAGAGACAAACATATACCGCTCTTTCTTACCCAAAACAAGCTGTTGTAATTGCATGAAGTTTTATACATATATATATATGTATAAGCCTAAGATGATGTATTCCATCATTCAAAAGACACCATCATCACCCAGATGCAGATTACCAAATTGGACATTAGCAAGTAATTGGTGGTTGCATCTGCTGTACCAGCCAGGGAACTATATTTAGAGGTGGACACCCATTTAAAGCTGGACACTTGCTTTCTTCATCAAGTTTTGCTCAGCAGAAATTGTCATTTTGCACGTACACAGCAGCAAAGATGTCAATATCTGCTGTGCTGCTGTGTCCTGTCAGACAGAAGGGGAACAATTCCTCAGCACGCGGAAGACATGCAGCTTTGGTCTTGTCGTGGGTTTGTGTATCTGGATTTTGGTAGCAGGTGGGGCTATAGGGGTAGCTTCTGTTAGAAGCTGCTAGAAACTTCTCCTGTCCTATGAAGAACCAATGATAGCCAGCTCCAGGAGGGACTTCCTGCTGCTGGCCAAGGCTGAACCAATTAGCATTGAATGCTTCTGTGATAACATATTTAAGAACAGAGGAGATTGTTGTTCAGAAGAAATTCTAGCCTGGGAAGAGTGGAGCAGAACATGGAAACAACAATGTAGGTGCCAAGGTCAGTGCAGCAGGAGGGGGAGAGGGGCCCCCATGTCTCCCCCAGAAGCAGGGGAAGGACTTAGAACTGAGGCCCTTGCAGCCCATGGAGGGTGCAGAGACACCCTTGCAGCCATGGAGAAGCCCATGCTGGAACAAGTGGATGCATGAAGGAGGCTATGACGCCGTGGGAGGCCCAAGGATGGAGCAGAGTCCTGCAGGAGACCTGTGGCCTGAGGAGACAGAAACCCACGCTGGAGCGAGTTTCTCCCAGGTAGGACTTGTGGCCCTGTGACGNGAGCTGTGGCCCCCCCTGTAGCCTGTGGTGAAGACCTTGATGAAGCAGGCTGTCCCCCTGCAGCCCATGGAGGACCATGGGAATGCAGAAACCTGGCTGTACCCCATGGAGGAGTGACCCACAGGACAGCAGATTGGGAAGAACTGCTGCCCGAGGGATGGACTCATGTTGAAGAGGTCCATCAAGGTCTGTCTCCTGTGGGAAGGACCCCACAGAAGCAGGGGAAGGACTCAGAGATGTGGCTCCTCTGTAGCTTATGGTGAAGACCATGGTGAAGCAAGTTGTCCCCTTGCAGCCCATGGAGGGCCATCGGGGTGTAGACACTCGACTGCACCCCATGGGAAACAAGAACTGACTACAACCCCCCTTCCCTGTCCCCCTGCACTGCTGAGGGGAGAGGAGAGAAACATGAAAAGAAGGAGGGGTGGGGGGGTGAAGGTGTTTTAAGACTGTTTTATTTCTCACTTTTTAGCTCTTATCCTGTTAGTAATAAATTTAAGTTTTACTCCATGTTAAGTCTGTTTTGCCAATTAGTAAGTGACTTCTCCCAGCTCTTATCTCTATGTGGGAATCCTTAGCTGTCTTCTTCCTCTCCTCTGTCCAGCTGCAAAGGGGAGTGAGAAAGTGACTTTAGTGGGTATTTGAAATCTGGCCAGGGTTAAACCACCACAGGTCTCCATGAATAGCACAGCACTTTACCAATCTTTCTTCATGTTACTTGGGAAGTAAAATCTCTCTTTTTCAAATGTATCCCCTATAATTCCACATTGCTGATGATCTGAGGCTGTGGCATACCACTGACTGCCTCTGGCTCTCAGACTTTCACCTCAGTCCTCACAGTTTTCTCCTTTCATTGTTATTTTCGCCCTTGTCCTGAATAGCAATACTCAGATTCTCTCTACTGTCTCCTTGTGTAATTCAAAGCTACATTCCAGCATCCTTACCTTTCAGGTTCACTGTCCTAGTGAACTTTTCCATGTAGTTGAGTACACAGTCTTCCTGTGTGATAGGTAGACTGTGCACAGATATTTTTGTTCAGTTGGTTGATTGTTTCGTTTTTGTTGTTGTTGATTGCTCAAAGGACAAAGCTTATTTTCAAGGGATAAAATTTGGAAGTTTTAGTATCATCGAATGATCATAGAATCACAGAATGGTTTCTGTTGGAAGGCACCTTAAAGATCATCTAGTTGAACCCTGCTACCATTGGCAGAGACATGTTCCACTACAGAAGGTTACTCAAAGCCCTTTTCAACCTGGCCTCTTCAGCACTTCCAGAGATGGGGCATCTGCAACTTCTCTGGGCAACTTGTTCCAGTGCCTCACCACTCTCATAGTGAAGAATTTCTTCCTATTATCTAGTCTAAGCCTTTTGTCAGTTTAAAGCCATTACCTCTTGTCCTATCACTACATGTCTCTGTAAAAGTCCCTCTCCAGCTGTCTTGCTGTAAGACTTCTCTAGAGCCTTCTCTTTTCCAGGATGAACAGCCCCAACTCTCTCATCCTGTGTTTATAGGAGAGGTGCTCCAGCCCTTCCTGTAGCCCTTCTCTGGGCTCAGTTCACCGGGTCCATGTCCTTCTTATGTTGGGAGTCCCCAGAACTGGATGCAGCACTCCAGGTGGGGTCTCACAAGAACAGAGTAGAGGGCTCCCTTGACCTGCTTACCACGCTGCTTTTGAAGCAGTCCAGGATGGGGTTGGCTTTCTGAGCTGCAAGTGCACACTGCTGCTTTGTGTTGAACCTCCCATCCATCAACACTCCCAAGTCCTTCTCCTCAGACCTGCTTTCAATCCATTCTCTGCCCAGCCTGTATTTGTGTTTGGGATTGCCCCAACCCAGGTTCAGGACCTTGCACTTGGTCTTGTAAAACTTCGGGAGGTTCACACCTCTCAGGCCTGTCAGGGTTCCTCTGGACAGCATCCCTTCCCTCCAGTGTGTTGACTGCACCACACAGGTTGGTGTTGTTAACAAACTTACCAAGGGTGCCTTCAGTCCCCCCATCTGTGTCGTTGACAAAGATGTTAAAAAGCACTGGTCCCAGTATTGACCCTGAGGGACACTACTGGTCACTGGTCCTCACTTGGACATTGAACTGTTGACTGCAGTTCTTTGAGTGTGACCATCCAGGCAGTTCCTCATTCACTGAGTGGTCCATTCATCAAACCTATGCCTCTCCAGTTACAAGACAAAGATAATTGTGTAGAACAGTGTCAAATGCTTTACACAAGTCCAGGCAGATGTCAGTGGCTTTTCCTACATTTACCAATACCGTAACCCTGCCATAGAAGGCAAAATTTTTCAGGCATGATGTGCCCTTAGTGAAGATGTGTTGGCTGTCACTCATCACTTCCTTATTTTCTATGTGCCTTAGGATAGTTTCTAGGGAATTTGCTCCATGATCTTGCCAGACACAGAGTTGAGACTCTGGCCTGTAGTTTCTTGAGTCTTCCTTTCTTTGCTTTTTAAAATGAGGTGTTATGTTTCCCCCTTTCCTCTCAGTCGGAACTTCACCAGACTGCCATAACTTCTTAAGTATGATGGATAATGGCTTGGCAATTCCTCTGAGAGTTCCCTCAGGACCTGCAGATGCATCTCATCAGGCCCCATGGACTTGAGCACTTTCAGGTTCCTTAGATGGTCTCAAACCTAATCTTCTCCTACGGCATGTGTTTCTTCATTCTCCCAGTTCCTGCCTTTTCCTTCTTGTGATGGGCAGTGTGGCTGGAGCACTTGCCAGTGAAGACTGAAGCAAGTGAAGATATAAAAAAAAAAAAGTAGAGGTTATTTTCTCACAGTTTGTGATCCTTTGTGTGACCATTTCTTGTACATCCTTTTAAACTAAACACTACAGGGAGAGAGTACCAAACCAAAGTTCATATTATTAGGTACAGGAGAAAAGAGAAACAGGCACAGAGAGAATCCAGCTAGCAGAGTCTTGTAGAAAAAGTCTAAGTAGAAGAGTCTAATTATATCCCACAGTTCTTGATAACTTATGGTTGCTATCAATGAGTATGCATTCTGTTTAACACCCAAGGGGCTTTGCTACCATACACTCCGTAATAAGTGGCCAGTGGACATGAGGGGTTTGAAACCCTCAGAAATACACCCTCCTATAATTAATTACCTTTATGGTATCCTTTCTTCTTCCCTGACCATGTCAAACATTCATTTTTGTTGCTAGCAGGTCAATCTCTGTTAGTAACAGACTGAGCAGCAGTTTTTGGTCGGTGAGAAGAAAGCAGTAACAATCCACATATTTTCTACAGCCTCTTGTTAGAGGAGTTTGATCTGAGTAAAGCAGTAAGGGTTCATCCTGCCATTGCTACACAGAAACTGCACTGACACCACTGCAAGTGTTGCCCAGTGGATGAGTCTACATTCTTTATTTAAAAAACATTTTGCATGTAAGAAATAGAAGTGTTAGAAGAAACAGCTCACAATATAGCTGAATTTCAAACAACGAGCTTTGTAATAATTCCCTATAATATGAAAGGAAAATAACCTTTTATACTAACATAGGAAGAATATAGAATGTATTTTTACTCAAAGTTTAGAATTTCCAGCATTTAAAATTTGTTGACCACATTCCCCTCAGACATTTTCTTCACTGTAATCAATATTTTTCTTCCAATCAGTCTGCAGTTATCTATTTTTTACTGTCCCTCTGTGGGCTTTGAAGGTTTGTTTTTTTCCTTAGACACTGGAATTTAAATATCCATCCTGACTTCTTTAACTGAAAGTTCTGCCAAGCAGTTAGGGGCTTGCAAGTGAAAATTTTACCTTAAGACTGTGCGTGTGCTGTTCTCAGTAGAGTATAGGAAACTTATTCAGCTCATGCATTACTTTCATGGATTATGCAGATTTGTATATGTGAGATTAATTCGCTTTGTTTTCAAAGACACCAATAATTGAGCAATGTGTTATTAACACAGTCACAGGCTTATATTGCTATGTAAAATGTAGTAAATGCTTCAGAAAGTTTTTCTTAGTTCTCTTCAGTAATAAAATTAATCGTAGATCCGTTTCAGCCTTCTTTCAAGATTACTGAAGTTGTGTCCCTGTAAAATAGAAAATCATAGCTTTTCTGTTATTTAATTATTGCAGGGTGTACCCAAAATAAAGAGAGAATACGAGATTTTTAATGTAGGAAGAAGTGCGTTCTGCTGCAACAGGAAGCTGCCGTAAGCATCTGTCTCTCAGAGAGCAGAAGTAAAAGCAGTGTGCTATTAGTGCTGCTATTAAAAACAAAAGAAAAGAGTGCAGCATACTACTTTGAGATCAATATTCAATCTAATATGGCCCCTTGATGTCCTTCAGTTATCTCTAACAAGTCATATGGTTGTTTACAAAGGAGGATGAGGAAAGGTCTCTGGTATTCAGCAGAGCTAGGCTGGGGGCATGCACCGATGGGATTGAGCCATTGGTTGTCTTGTGTAAATCAGTACATAGACTAGAAATATGCTGAAATCATCTGTTATTTCACAGAAATCATACAGTGTTGTAAAAACTAACATCAGTCAAGGTATGATCATCTTTAAAAGGGGAGGTCTCTAATAACCAACAGGCATAATATCATGGGGCAAAAAAACACAGCTGCAAATTTTCTTTGGAACTAATTAAAAACTTTCCTTCTATGTAATTTCCTTGTGGATTTATAGAATAAAACCCACTGGCTAAAAAAAAAAAAATTATGGTCTTCAATAGCCTTTATTAAAAAACAAACACTTGAGGAAACTAACAATCTCAGAATCAGAAAATATGCCTAGTTGGAAGGGACTCACAAGGATCCCTTGTCCAACTCCTGCACAGAACCATCCACAAGTCACACCATGTGCCTGAGAGTATCATCCAAATGCTTCTTGAACTCTGTCAGACTTGGTGCTGTGACCACTTCCCTGGGGAGCCTGTTCCAGCACCCAACCAACAATATCTGATAGATGCTGTTCTAAGGAAAACTAGTTGTATGCTTAAAAAAGAAAGACATGTCAGTGTTTCACACAGCCTTGTGATTTTCATTCAGCTCTGGGAAGCATGGTTTTTAACCGCCTAGAAAGCTAGTCCCACCATTTAAAATAAAACACAACAACCAGTGCAAACTGGAACCAATTGAAAAATAAAAGGGGAATCTCACTTAAATATTACATGTGATCCCTGATGTTCTAACTCTGGCGGAGAAATATAAAGGTACAGTAAGCCAAAAGGTAAACTACTTCCAAGCTTGTTTAAGTGCAAAATATAATTGAAGCCAGCGAAGAAAGTTATTTTAGCTAAACCAAAATCTAGATCTATAGCATATGTGCTGTTATATAATGACATATAAGCTGCCCAAAAATAGCTGGTCAGGGTATGTACTTGAAGTTGCCTTTCAGTATTTGTATTCAGGCATTATGAAGGGTTGGCACCCAGCAAAAAGCAATGTTGAGAAACATGGAGGGCAGCAAAAGGCGAAGAAGGCACAAAGAAGAACATGAAACATTCATGCAATGCATAGTTTGCTGATATATCAATGAAAATGAAGGAATCTGACTACCTGATTAGATATGCCCCTTAAGTATTTCACTCACGGAATCAGTGTGATTAAATTGCCTTGAGATTCGGGAATTCCACCTTGGGCACAACAGGCCAAGTTCCTTTTGCATGTTTTGTATAGGCTTTAGTAAAAAATGAATGAATTATAGAATGAAGCGTTAACTACAACTACTATTTGTTACAGGTGTCCTTGGGAGTTTATTGACAAAATATCAAGATGATGGAAGTTTTACTGTTGATGCTACAGAAAACCACGTAGGTGTTCTAGGATCAGGAAGATCATATCCCTGCTTATCTGGTGTAGGCAGTGTAATGCTACCAGTGCACTTCTGTATGGGGGTAAAAAATGGAAAGACTGACATGGCTGCTATCAGGCAATGCAAATGTGTCTCAGCTGCTCAAAATTTCTTGTTTAAATCCAGCTTTTGTTTGAAGTTCGCCAGACTAAAAAATAAATCGATGCGCAGATTCTCCAACTATCATAAAAATGCCCAACCAGCTTAAACAAATATTAAAATCTTCTATATTATGATTAGAAGTATGTAAGAAAATTCCAAATAAAATTTAAAAAAAAAAAAGGAAAAAGGGGGAATCTTTTAGGAAAAAAAATCCCAATGTTCCCTTTTGTGTGAAAGAGAAAGCAGAAAAAAACATCTCTCTTCTACAATTTGACATTATACAACCAGTTTACCTTTTCTTTTTATATAGGTAATTTTTAAAAATGTCATTTCAAAATAAGAAGAAAGTTAAGCAAAATTTCAACGGTGAAATATTTCAGAATTTTTCAATTCTTGGAAAGAAAGGTAGAAAAATACAGAGGTATTCAACCCAGTTTTTTAAAGCTTTTGATTCTATACCCTTTTTTTTGGATGCAATACTCACAATAAATTTTCCCATTCTATGCTAAACACCTGAATGTCCATACCACTTTTTGGTGCTACTGTGAATTCCTGGTTCTCATCATATTCTCTTGGCTGAATGATTCAGAGATAAATGGCTGCTACTAGCAAAGTAGCAAACAGCCCGTATCCTATTTTTAAGTAATATTTAAGCCAACACACACAAGGGCTATGATTGTGCTTCTGTTACAGCAGAAACCTACTGTTTCTCAGCAGGCTGGGCACTTCTGGCATCTTCTGCTTTCAGTTACTGCATTGCAAATAGTTTATCTTTTAACAATGAAGATAAAATGTTTACAAAAAAAAGTAAAAGGGTCACAGGTGCACATTACTGGCTGTTTTTACTGTGGATTCTCAAAGACTCTGAGTCACAGGACATATTTTTAGCTGTGCTTTTAACCACTTTTTCTGCTACATTGCCTAGATGGAAATTATTTTAATAGTCATTTGATCTTGGTGCTCATTTGAATTTAGATCCTATGTCAAATAAGTTCATCTCTCAAATTTCTTTCAATACCTAGAACTTTAGCTATCTGATTCTTGTACCATTAAGCTTTCATTTTCAAAGGCATATTAGTTACATGTCTTAGAACAGAAGGCTCTTTAATGATGTTTTGGCTGTATAAAATACAATTTCCAGTTCGATTGTTCTAAATGCCAAAAAGAGAACTGAGAGGCTGATAAGAAATTTGAGAGGTCTCATAAAATAAATACCTGTGTTACTATTGTTCTTGCGTATCTTACATCATCATGTACTGTTTGTTTTTTACTCAAAAGAGATCTTGCACAAGAGGCTGAAATTTAACTTCTGCTATTATGGGCAAAATTAAGTTTAAATTCTATAAAATTTTTAAAATTTTTAGAAAAACATCAATTTGTTTCAGATTTGTCTTCAATCCTTGCTCATTTGTGAGTTTCGAAAGCAGATTATTATTTTTACCTGTAAAATGATGACTGTGGGGGATTACCTCCTGATTACATGGTTATTTCTGATTTATATTTTCTGATTGAAGTTTTAATTTAAGAATGACCATGTTTGGAGATATTTCAGAACAGACGTATTTGTAGGAAACCTCTCAGGAGGCAAAAGCCTGAAAAGTGATGGAAATATTGACCCAACAGATCTTCTCTATTTCTCTGTGCTCTCACCTAAATTCATAAATATAACCAAGTCACTCATTGATAATAATGAATCATATAAAGTGAAACAGGTATTGCAAAGTTTTTCCAGGGACGTGGAGAGCTCACTGCCTGAGAACAGGAAGAATAGTTTGGCTCATTTAGCTTTGTAAAGCAGAGACTGAGAGGAGAGATTATTTATTTCCCTAAATATGTAAGAGGAATGACAAGAGGAAGAACAACTTCTTTCTCTAATGGCAAATGTTAGCAAATTACTATAAATTAGCAATTAATATACATACGATAAAAAAGAGAAGAGGATCCCTGTATGACAAAACAGGGAATGAAAATTCCCTGTATGAAAAATCAGGGAATTTCGTGGAAGGGATTGTGTGACCTGTCTGCTTGTAAAGTCAAGGTCTGAACCCACTGAATGGAGAGTTTTTTCCTGTCCTCTGTTTCTGTACTCTTAGCAGCCCTGGTCAAAAATTGCATTATTGAAGTTCCTGAGAGATTGATCAACACTGGGAAGGGATTGTAAACCAAATGCATTTGTGATTAGACTTTTATATATGATCCCAATATTGTAAATCAGGAATTTCATTATTATAAATTGTAAAGCATGCTGGAATCTCTGCACATTTTCATCTAAAATCTCTAGCTCTCATTAGTTACATTTTGCCACCTCTGGATATAATTCGTTTGCTTTCTTTGCTCATTTGTCAAGAAAATACAAGGATATATACCCTCAAAAAAACCCGTGAGTTTAGCAAAGGGGTTGAAAGGGACATGTACATAGAAACTGGTGGGGTTTTTTTCTTGTTTTTTTGCAAGACAGTTATTTGCTATTCTGCCTATTCACAAATTCAAACTTAAATTCTGTTATGATTTCTCCTGAAAATAATCTTTCTTGAATTATTTAAAGTTAGTTCATTTCTCTTTACTGAAGTGAAATTTTATTCCGCCTGCATCAGAAAGTACCTTAACTGTATGTGGTGTGTCATGGCATATTCGTATTTGCTATTCAGTTAATGCATGTGAGAGCTGGACACTGACTATCCCGCGGGTGGCCAAATACATTGGAAACACCAGCCATAATTGTAATTTAGAATGCTCATTTCAGATCCTCCTAGGACAGTCTGTAGAATGGCAGCTGAAATAAACATTTTTAATTTGGCCATAAGATGACACAGTGCATTCCTAGCTAAGTTTGTGAGTATCATCATACTGATACCTGCCAGCAGAAGAAAAATTCATTGGAGACAAATGAATTGCAAAACCTAGCAATTTTTAATAGACATCTGTTTGGGTTTGTTTTGATGTTTTGGTTTGGTTTGATTTGGTTTGATTTGATTTGGGGGGTGGGATTTGTTTGTTTGGTGGGTTTTGTTTGTTTGTTTGTTTTATTATGTCTACATTTTAAACACCAGTTTATGCCTCATATGGTTAGTGAATCAAGTACAGGTGAAGCAAAAGGCTGTAAGCTTAGGATGATTTTTAATGTGAGATAACAGAAAGAGTCCAGGCAAAAGCTTTCCTGATTTTTCCTTTGAAGTGAAAATTTGAAGGTTGGAATTTGGATGTGGCAGTTACCATGTTTGTTGTTCACACATGCCAAAGAGGCAGAGGTTGCAGTATTTGGCCAGTTCTGTAGAGCAGGGACCCATGATTCAGTTCCCTTTGCAACAAATAACCTGGCATTCCTGTGGGCATCTCAACTAATGTGATTCTCACCAGAAAGTTATGCACTTACATGTGATAGGTTGAAAGCATCTTCCTCACAATAGTTTGAAAAAATCTGATGAGAAGGAATAGGGAAGTCTGAAGTTCAATTGGGCAGAACAGTGATTTAGGAACAGGCTTTCTTGTTCACTGGGAATGAACTGACCACAAGCAATGGGATATAGTGGGGCTTCAGAGCAGCACTGATATCAGCTGTACAAAACCCAGTCCTCTGGATCTCTCTGGAAGTTCCTGATGGACTGGGCTGCTTTGAAGAGTGGCAGCTTCAGAGTCCCACTGAAGAGGAGGCCTGAACCAAGATTCATATCACTCTGGATATGCCAAAATTTGTATGTCTAAAGGGTCAGGTACCTACATTTGGCTGATGCAGTTTTTAGATGGGTGCTTACAGGGCCTTGTTTCTTTTCCTTTAATTGAGTATTTCTTGTGAAACCTCACAATTTCCCAGTTGTAGGAGAAGGATGGATGAATGTAGTTAGCTATGAGGGACTCTGATATTATGTAGTGGGGTCGCTAAAGGAGCTATCAAGACATATATAGACTGTGGCAATGTAAGCACAGATGCATAGCTGTGTGAGTACCTATTTGTCCAATTTACTCCTTTTTTGTGGTATATTAATTGATTGGGAGATATTTCCTTAGAACATTTCTACAGATTTTAATTATAGCCTATGGTTTTGTTAGATATGCTCTAGGGCTGAAAGCTCTGGATATTTCCTTTAACATTTTCTCTGTTTAAACCAACACTTAAATGTTCTCTGGGACAGTAATTTTTTTCCCATTATGCTAAAATACAAAATAAAGAAATCCCAAAATGCACAGTTAATGTATTTTGGTGACTTCAGACTTCTCTTCACTAGTGTCTTCTCCAGTACTGTTCAAATTCAGATAATAAACACCACATAAATAGATGTCCAATGTCTATAAAACAGCCCATTGTGGAAGAGATTATCTTGCCCAAATCTTCAGATCCAAGAAGGCCCTTAATGCTGTGTGTCGACAACAATAAAACGCACAAGTACAGGTTTAATACTAACACTTCTTAATTATAACTTTTAGACAAAATTAAAATGGAAATTACTGCTTTCTTGTAATTAATTTTCCAACTTTTTCCAAGTATCTAAAGTTCTTGGGCTTTTTATAATATGTTTCCTTAAAATTTCAAAGTAATTCAAGCAAATAGTCCTGAAGCAGAATCCAAAGCCTGATTTCCTATGGATTTCTGTCTACTGGGAATTAAAGAATGAGATCTAAACGAGACCTTTGCTGTCATATGCAGAATTTATCCTTTCTGAATTCTCTGACATTTGATAAATCATGAAGTGACACTGTAGCTATTTTTTTCTCTCCTTAGTCATTCTGCTTGGCTGTGTCATAAAAATCATCTTTCTTAAAGAGGTGAAATTTTCCTGCCTTGGAAGTTATCAAAAAGCACAAACAGAGCGGAGTGGACAAAGCAAGGCTGCGATTGCATAAGTATCACTTGCAAAACAAAGTGGGAGGAAACACAAGTGCACCTAGACATTCGTTCCTGAAGCTGAAATATAATTTTAATGTCTCTGTATGTAATACCGAATTCCTATCACAATGTAGATTTCTTGCCCATGGAGAATGGGTAAAATAGAAATTGCATCCAAAGATAATCTATAACTCCATCTCTCACCTGAAGATAAAAATCACCACTAAAGATTTTCAGGGAACCAGAGAATAAATCCATAGTCCTTACATTTCCACATCATACTCTTCATTGTTTCTAGAAAGAAAGATAATGGCTTTCACAAGGACTAAGACATCACATTGTCTAAATAACATATTCCACTGAATATAATCAATGACAATTTATCAGATTATTGACTAAAATCTGGTGTATTTTAAAGAAGTATACACTTCAAGACAACATTTCCCAGTGATTGATGGATGAGAAGAGTGAATCTGTTCACTAAGCTAGTTTGAATATGGTGCACTCAGCAGATGCCATTCTGGTACAGGAATTGAATCAGACAAATATTTGATGGAATGAAGACAAATGCTATATAAGAGGATATGTCACAGAAAGGATAAGGTCACCATACTTTTACTTTACATTTATTTTGACAGCTAGCTTTGATGTACATCTTCAGTTACCTGGCTTAGAGGGTTTTTTGAAAAGCTTCCTTTTAAAGAGGCTTAATTGAAACTAGGCAGGGCTGAGGTACTTTCTACAGTGAAGCTGACAAAGCATTTTAGAACTGTGAGCTGCAGCATACCCTCAACTGTGGGAAGAAAGAATATGGCCATGTAAACTGGTTTCACCCTTCCTGTGCTGCACTCAGGCCTGCAACACCTGTGCAGCACAGAAGCAGAATGACTGGTGGTTGGTAAGTGGAGGTGGTCTAGTAGCTAAAGCAAAAAGCATTTGTGGCCCATTATCTAGTCCCCTCACCCGCTAACTGATTTTAAGAGGAAGATTTACCTTTCTTAAATTGTAGAGAATATGCTAGCACAGTATATGATTTTGTAAACCTCTGAAAATATTGTTCTGAATGTCATTCTTGACAGCCTTTCATGCTGCACACTGGTTAATACAGATTTAATTGTTTGGTGCTACTCCTGGTAGTCACACATCTATGGAACCATTTCAGATGGTTAGTAATATGTGTGGTTGAATAACAGACATATTTACAGTTATAATGAGTTCTACAGCTTTTGAAACTAGCTCCATAGAGAAAAATGAAGCCAAAGATTTACGAGGTGTCAGTACAAATATATTGAGAAAATCTTTATAATAAACTAAATTTTTCTAATAAACTTAAAATAAACTTAAAATAAACTTAGGTGCTGAGCTATCATAAAAGAAACAAGTACCATAGCATGTACTGCATTGAATCAGACCTGCTATCTACAGGAAGTTACTTTAGAAATTTGTATTTACGATAGTCATTACGAAATGTCATTACTGTGAAGTATTTCAGTGCCGCACAATAGCCTTATAGGAATAAACAGCATTTCCCTACTTTATTTCTGAGTTTAGAGTCTGGAGTGCAGCAAAATGAAGATAGCCTTGTGATAAAAGCGTTCACTAAGTAGAAAATCTTGTTCTTAATAATTTTCATTATGCTGCTGCCATATCCTGGTAATGGCCAACTCTCACGTTATCTAAGATTTTGACCGTTGAGGTCCTTATACCTACAGATCTGTTCTGGCAATGAATAGAAATGTTTTTTCAGCCACTACAATGATGAGTTTCTCTTACACAAATCCTCATAGGATTCACAGACATGGCATGTTTCTTTTATTTGGGTGAAGAAACAATTTAAAACCTGAAGAGATTTGGTTTGCACAAGAATACAGCTAGGAAGGAGATGTCATCTCTCCTGTCTTTAAACAGGTTGAGCGCTCACTCAAAAATCTATGGTCTAATTGCCTCCTCTGCCTGACAGCCCTTGAATCCCTGTCTCCCACCTCCGTGTAGGATATCCAGCAATCAGATTCCCGGGTAGTCTAAGGTGAAGTGCTATGCTTGTCTCTTTTGCAGAAGCTGTTTCATTTTGCATGAAATAATCAACGGCTCAATGGACTATTCAGTGAAAATGCGAATGTCACTCACTGCTCTAATGATGGTATTCAGCTGGGAAGGGGAATACTTGCAGCTAATGAATCCACAAGTATTTCAGATTGAATAAGCATTGGAGCAAAGTACACAACACAAGTTTCCCCCATTTCTGCACAAATTTGCTTCAACAGGCTGGAAGCAAAGCTCACTTTTACTGGTTTTCTTCAACATACACCAGATGGGTATTTAATTATTGCTTGCAAGCAAAACAGTCTTGTAAAGGAGTCCTGCCACAGAACACCAGACTGCCTCTGCTGCTCAGGGCACTCTTCTGAGTGTTGGGGAAGAGGCTCCCATCCACTCAGAAAGTGTGATGAGCATTACAGGGGAGTACTCAGCTGTGACATTAGGCATTTCTCATCTTTGGCTATTTTAAACAAATTACCTCTTAGCATTTTGGGCTCAATAAATTCTATTTTGCTTTGTCTTCTTCCCAGCTTAGGGCTCTTCAGATTTCATTCAAAAGCCAGGCAACAGGAAGTTTGAAATTTGAGAGTTGTCTCGTTGTCAGCAAGTACAGATAATGCAAAGAAGCAGATCTTTATGTTGTCCAAGAAGTTGCTGACAGGACCAAAACACACAGAATGGGAGGACCCTTAAACTTAGAAATTAAAACCTCAAGAACCATGATTGAGGATCTGTGAAAAATACATTAATTGTCTTTATTGCATTTTTATAAAGTTTCTGAAAAGATCTACAAAACCTGTTTTCTCTCAGATTGCTTTTTATTTAAGTAACCAGAAGAAACATGGGGGAAAGCCTTTTGAAAAGAAAGATATGGGTACTGAAGAGTCTGAAGCAATTAGTCAGTAGCAGATTACATCCTTTCTTTATTGCAGAATAATCTTCAATGAGATTAATGAGAGAAACAAAATTACTTTAATAGAGAAATTCTGTAGGGATAAAATGTTCATGCTATGCATCTACAGTTACCATATAATCTTGTTTTAGCTGATTAGATTGTTTTATTAGAAGCCTGGGTAGAAATGTAGTGAAAGATGGAGCTCAGCATGACACTTGCAAATTAAAGCATGTAACAGTAGTCTCAGATCATGCTGGTTTGTGTGACTGATGCACATGTAGGAAGGGTTAATAGCACTGCATTTCAATAAGCTGTCACATTTCTGTGTTGTAATTTAGATGTACTGTTTTAGTGGGAAGTTACTCAAATAATGTAGAATGATATAGGAAAGTTTCAAGATTTCATCTCACATTGTCTAATAAAGGAAAGAAGATTTAGGTGTGAAATTTATCTGAGAAAGATCACCTGTTATTTTTACTACCTAACATGTAGAACATACCCCCTTTCATGGTTATGCTAAGAGTGCTGTGCTCCAGCTTAAAAAGCCGTTGATAGATTCCCTCCTGTTTGAGCCTTATTCCTTTCCTGGAATACAGAAATACATTCCTTACTGATATTTCTTGATGATTCAAATACAAATAATCAAATGATACAGTAGTGGTGTAATTGAAATTTGGACAAATTACTGAATAGTTAGTTTTGATATATTATTCACTATGTGTGTATTTTGGGGGGGGTCAAATAAATTATTCTTTTATATTAAAAAAATGTAGTTGGCCATAGTAAATCTCTTTTCTTTGGGAAAAAAACACAACAGAACAGCTTGATATTAGATGAAGCAGTGATTATATTTACTGACAGTCTAAGGGAGACAGGGTTTTGGATGGGACAAAGACAAAAATCCATAACTATGTCATGGTTTAATCACAGCCAGCCACCAAGCCCCCTGCAGCTATTGGCTTACTACTGTACCAGCAGGATCAGGGAGAGAATTGGAATGGTAAAAGCTTGAAAACTCATGAGTTGAGATAAAGACAGCTTAACAGGGAAAGCAATAATCACGCACACAAGCAAACCAAAACAAAACACATAATTAATTCATTGCTTCCCGTGGGCAGGCAGGTATTCACCAGTCTTCAGGAGAGCAGGGCCCCATCAAATGCAATGGTTATTTGACAAGACAAACACCATCACTCCAAATGCCC
>VZRE01007717.1:952433-1065658 GCA_013396775.1 Cephalopterus ornatus | reverse complement strand
TTGTGTGTTTGAATGTCTGTTGTATTTGTATTTGTTCCAGGCATGTATCCTTAACGAACCTTTACATCTTCCTTGGCATATTCCCTGATGAGAACATCGCAACCTTAACATTGGGGTTGTCCTATGGTTTGATGTCTCCCCGTATTGGATGGGTTCTTGGGGACATATTTCCTTGATGAATAGTATGAAAAATGCTTTCATAACAGAAAATGCCAGTGATGCCTCTATAATATTTTCATGCAAGGCACCTGAATAAGGGGTAAAAGGATAACTCTCCATATTTAATCTCAAAGTCAGAAGTTTATTGCTGATGTTTACACAGATGCCATAGAGCTGGAGCCACTGCACATCTGGGGAGTAGGCGGGTAAATCTCCCTTTCAGTTTCTTTCTGGAAACACAGTCAGTAGAGGGTATCTGACATCATTAATAAATCAACATGTTGTCCACAGGAAACAAGGAGATAGCTGGAATGAAGCCTAAATAATGTAATACTAACATGGAGAGATTACTTCATACATCTTTTTCAGAGGACTATAGTGAATGGTCTGCTGGAAAAATTCTGAAAGAGTAAGAGATCTGCTTTAAGTGCACTGTTATGAATGATCTCTTCACCTCCATGCAAAAAGGTGGATTAGCAGGATTCCACATGGCCAAAGACAGGAAGGAAGGGAAAGATGTGGTAAACAGAAGACAGCACAGAAAGATCTTTTGACGTAATTTGGCCTATCTTTGACAGGAGAGTAAAAGAACAAAGACTTTTTGGTTTCAGCAACATGAAAGAAATGATTTTTGTCTTTTCCATAAAACTTTCCAGATTATAAGAATGAGGAGATATGCAGGTTTTTTGTCATCTGCTTTCCCCCTAGAAAAAATTCCCGTGTCTTATCTTTGACAAGAATATAGTTGCTAGCTTAGTCAAAACTTTTACTAACCTATTCCTTCCCATTATTTTTCTTCTCTGAGCAAAAACTCTTCTGCCCCCAGTGTTTGCCACTGAAAAACCTGGCTATTTGTCAACAGAAGAGGTAGTCTGATGTAGCCAGAAGTGCTCCTGAGAGCACTGCTCTTAGCAGTTCTGTCAGTCAGGGTTGGGTTCAGTTTTGCCTTGTGCCCACACTACTATCTACTTCATGGTGGGGTTACACTGCTTACAGCCTTGAACTCTGCAGAACATCTTCTGGAAGCACTGACTTGCCAGGTACTTCAGGAAGAGTCACAGAAGCTCAGGAATACGGTGACTGGAGAGCATAAGCTCCTAAGAATCTTGTTCTTTCCTAAGAAGCTCCAGCAGTTTCACCCTTGAGGTGATCAGATTTTGGTCCTTGCTGAGCCAGAAGAGGTCTTGGTGTTACTACTTAGCAAATTCATTGCAAGCCAGCTGCACAGAGATGTTAGTTGGAGAGTTAAATCCCTGAAAAACATTATTGCAGGAAGTTAAAACTCCAATTCGAATTCCAATTACTTCCCATTGGATTATGGATATATTGACGGGTTTCTGAGGCAAGATGATTAGAGGAAAATCCTATTTAATGCAAAGCATATGCACAGTCCAAGGGAGAATGCACGGAAGACCCTGGGATAGGTACAGCATTAATTCTTGAGAGTTTCAACGACTGTCAGGGTCTCTGTTTCCCAATTTCTCTCTTTGGGTTTTTTTATGAAGTAGCCTATGATTGCTAGAAAACACCAGAGGAGCAATTGCCAGAAGTAATTTCTAGTTTTACCTAAATAACGTCAGGGGAAGGAGGGACTATGTGGCTGCTTGTGCTCATGCCAAAATCTTTATGTGACTCTAAAATCAAAGTGCTACAGCTTTTCCAGACAAGGTTGCAAATTGTCCCTTAGTACCCCTGAAGATATAGAACCCTAGCAGGGAAAGAAACTCTGTGCTGAACATAAGACTACCATAAGAAATCTGTGTGAAGGTAATCTATATTCAGATGCTTCTCATGAGTAACATAGTTATTTATCTGCGAGGTCTTAGATTTTTATCGTACCAGACCACCATTCTTTCATGGGTTTTTTTGTGAGGACTTTTTTGTGTTCTTGTGGCCCCCAAACCACATGCAGGAGTTTTGAGATAAAAGAAAAGGAAAACAGGAGGGGCTATGAGGGATTTTTAAAATTCCAGAAAAGTTTCATTGCATTCAGGTGACCAGAGAAATACTCTCCCATTTCCACTAAGTGTATGCAGTTTTTCCAGGATCCCGTAAAAGCTGCAAATGAACTTCTTGTCCTGGCAGAGCATTACAAAAGCCTGCACACCTGGTTTTGCACAGTCTTATTTTGCTTTTGTTGATGGAAATTGCATCCTTGCTTATTATGCATCTCTGTTTTTTTTGTTGTTTTTTTTTTTTATCACACAACATATTGCAATTTAGATGCAGCAAAGATAGTTAGAGAGGTCTCTCACCTATTCCAAGATGATCTCTGTGTTCTACAAGCTGTAGCAACCACAGTCTTTTCTGTTGACTCAGACCCTGTGCTATATAGGCTTTCCCCTATCTCCTGGGTTCATTTGCCAGTGCTTGCTTTTAAAATCCAGCAAGGAAAAAGAAGTGAGTCCACTCCTGCACCCAAGGGTAGCATCTGTGTGTCATACAGGATACGATTCCTTCACAGTGACTTTGCTTACTTTTCTGTGTCCAGCCCCTAGATGTTCTCTGTCATCTTTGTTCTTTGCTACAGGATGGCGAAAGGCTCTTGGAACAGTCTTTAATGGCTTGTAAGATGATTGTGTCCTTTGCACTTACCAAATGGTGAGGTGGTTGTTTATTGAACCCCTTCTCTCTGCATCAGCCTTTTCTGGACTGATGCTCTATGATTGATAATATCTGAGATAAGGACTTTTCCTAAACAAAACCTATCTTCAAGCTGTGTTGAAGGCATTAAAGATCCACCCCATGCTATACTGAACCAAACTGAATCTAAATGCAGAGAGCTCCTAGCCGGGAATATTCTTTATTTTTTTAATATCTTTTATTGTTAGCATCTTCAAGATGGAAACACCTTTCTGTTAATCTTCCCAACAATAATTTATGTGACTGGATAACTAACTGAGAGAAATAAGCCTCTTAGCAAACAGTCCTCTTAAACTACCAGATGTTTTCCTTATTTGAGCTGAGACAATCTGAACTCTACTTCCTGAATCTCTACAGGTTACAAAAAGGTTGCGAAATTCCTGCTGTAGCAAAGTTTTCTGGTGGGTCCAATTCATTGCCCAGGTGGTGGCCTTTCACTGAGGTCTTTTGTTTCTTTGTGGATCTAACGCCTCGTACCTCCATCATTTATTGGCAGGTCTTCTCTGGCATACGTGCAGGGAAGCCTAGCAGACAGGCAGGCTGAGATTGAATTTGTAATGAAGACAGAAGCAGGGAGACCAGGAGAGACATGAGCTCAGGGGCAGAGCAAGGAGATGGTGGCCATTAAACCTGAAGACCAGGATGTTAGACTTTGCAGTAAAGGGTAAACAAAGCCTCAGTCAGTGGAGTCAGGAAACTCTGATGCACAAAGGCATCTGGGCTGAAGGACAAAGATGAAAGGTCAGAGCAAAGAGACAGTGTCTGAGCAGACAGAGAGATTTCAAGAAGATTCATTTGACCATTGTTGGCTGTGAGCTATTATTTTGCAGAGGATCACTCCTTGTATTGAAGGTAGAGCAATAGCTGCCTGAGGTATCAGTCGCTCCAGCAAGATTCCTGTTAGCAACTTCCATATCAACTTAAAAGCTCTTGGCTGCTTCTGTTTCTTGGAAACAGAGTGTGGAAAGCTACGATGCCTACCTGCCTTACTGCTTTCTCAGGTGAAATCCCCTTATGTTTAAAGAGTCAACAAGGCTCATTGGTTTTAACAAGAAAGTAGTCAAAAACCAGATGACTATTCCTTTTCTTACAGTCACAAACCACACTTCCTAGCACCTACCCCAGAAAAATCTCTGGTGGCTTTCTCCTGAAGTTACAAACAAGTCTCCTGTCCACAGCAGGGATGTTGGAACTAGATGGTCTTTAAGTCCTTTCCAACACAAGCCATTCTACAATTCTATGATTCTATGATTATGGTTGCACCTTTCTCTGTGCTTCTTTTCCTGACACCCTGGTAATGCCAAGACCCTACATCCACATGTTTCAGATTTTGGACTAGCATTGCCCATTACATGGGCAGGAGAATACTTGCTCAGACTTCAGGCAACCTCTATTGACTACTTGTTTCCAGAAACAGTGCTTTCTGTCTAAATGACAAGAGGCTATAACTGTATTCAACATCATCACAAGACACAAGAGCATGGACTTACTCAGCAGCATCTATCCATTGCATCATTGAGGCTTTTTATGATTACGTGAGCCTCTTCAGTTAATTGGGGAAAAGCTGAAGACCACAACTGCCACACTGGGCGAAACCAAGGTTGGTCTGGTCTGGTCTCCCTGTAATCATGCTTCAAGCAGTTGTCTAAAGAAAGGGAGCATGATAGTGGAGTGATTCTTCTCCTGTACACCCTTGCAGCCTTTGGGGTCTGCTGTCACAGGTGAGCCAAGGCTTTGTGGAATCAGACCTTTCAGGCCTAAGGAAGGTAAAATTCATGGAATCTCCTACCCTGGTATTTCCATATTACTGATTTCTCAACTGTGGCATGAGCCAACATTCTACAAGCTGTTCAGTGACCTGGATTTCATGGCATTACTGAGTTGAAGTCAGACTCTTAATTGTGTTCTGGGTTGTGGTTTGGTATGGTTTATATGAGTTGGTGACCATGATGATGAATTGTTTTCTGGTGATTTCTATGCTTGTGTTGACAGTAATGCTCTTTCCCGAGAAATGAACAATAACTATACTTTATATTAATTTGCTTTGAGGTATTAGGCCACAGCTAATAATTCTACCCTTCTCTAGGCTTTTGTTTTGTTTAGAAAACAGTTTAAACATTGCTTGGTGCTCTTGTTCTGCTTTTGGCCAGACTCCAGCAAAACAAAGTCTAGAAGTTACACTCTAATTAAAACAGTCCTTACTGAGATCTATCAAGCCATGAAGCATATCTGTGTTTTCAACTTTGAACTTCCTTCCCGAGGACATTATATGTTATAATGAAAATGAACAGGATCCCTTCAGCATCTTTTTTCCTCTTCATGAACCACAAAGATAAGTTCTGTCACATATGTTGTGTATCAGAGAAGCACTCAAATGGTTAAGAGAAAACCAGAACATTTCAGTCAGCCTCTTTCATTTTGACGAATTTTTTATTTCTTCAGCAAGAGAGGGAAAATAACTGACATTAGCTGGAGGCCCTGCCAAAACAGACATTTGTTTTCCATTAGCTGCACATATCCTTTCTTAAGGGCTTACTATGAATTGAGACACAGCTCTGGGCAAAGGTCTGGTTTATGTAAGGCATTTTTGATAAAGGATAAGTAAACTTCACACTCAGAAGTTTCCTATCTCTTCTAATTCTACGTTGATTGTCTCTTTACGTAACACCCAAAGGCTCTGAGCCTATCTCACCTGGGTAGAGGTGTCCCAGAATAGGAGGGAGTCATGTAGTTAGGTGGCCTTCAGAGGTCCTACAACAAAGTAAAGAATAATACACTGTTTAAAACTTTGGTGTCATTCTCAAGACTTCAAATATGGTCCACCTGGGCTCAGGTGGGCCCTGTAGAGGGAGGCATAATTCCTCAGCACATCTACTTAGTATTCTACATCAAGTGGAAGCAAAAGTTGTTCCAGACATCTTTTATTTTTAGCTGAAGTGTGGACTGGAAGCAATCCATTGGGCAGTCTGTTACCAGCAGCCTAGTCCATACGTGAGTAGTAACTTCTTTTGAAATCAGATTTTCACATGTTCCAGGTGCAAGGAGCAGTTCATAACCATATGGATGCCAGAGAACTCCAGAAATAGTTATTATGTATACTTTCAGATTGAACACACTTTTTGTAAATAAAACTCACAGACTTCAGTGGCTACATTTTCTTTGGTGCTAGGCAACCCAAGTGCCGTGAGAGGTCACTGCCTCTCAAAAATCAGGTCATTGATTCTTTGGATAGCACAAAACCCAATCTAAACAGCAAGAAGAGAAAGCAAAATACAGAGTTCATCATGACCACAACCCCCGAATGAAAGTGAACTGCTGGAAAGCTGAAACCCAGAAATACCTCATCAGCCTACAGGCTCCCAGGCTGTACTCTGCTCCCCAGAGGGAGATAAAAATAGGTTTTTCAGCCTGTTCTGGAGATCAGTGCACTTGAGAGCCCTTTTGATTAAAGGAGAGATCCTTGTGTACCTATAAGATCTATGCAAGTTGTGCCTTGCCAGCAAATCCCTCCTGAGAAAGCCCATGGCAGGGTCCTGTTGCTGACTGGAAAGAGGGCAGAGGAAAGCAGACAGGAAGTGGCTAGCGCAGTTCAAGGTAGGCAACGTGCTTGGCAGAGTATCTGGCTTTAATCACAACCCCCAGGAGGGATGGAGGTTAGTAGCCAAGTTTGGGTCAGCTGTACCTGGCAGGGTAAGTGAAGGAACTTCTGCTGTTTCTGTCTATGCAGTCTCTCCACAGAGGTTTTGGTCTTGTGTTGGAAGGGTGAACATCAGAAAATAAGGTGTGAGACTGTGGCTGAAGGGAGACAGGGCATCATTACAAAAGTATACTGTGCAGAAAGACCTGAAGGATTTGATCATGGCCAGAAATGCCAACTTCAGGAGACCCTCTGCTGTGAGCAGACACATGATGATTCCTTGTTTGTTGGATTGATTGTTTTAAATGATCATCACAGTGTGGAAACAAAAAAGAAAATCCTTCCTTCACCAATCTTGCAACATGGAATTAAATGAGAATATATTATTTTCTGGAATTTTATTTTTTATTTATCTATCATAAAGTCCATTATAGTCACCAGAGATGATTCAGGCTGTGAGATTAATCAAGAGTCATATGTGACTGAAATACAACAGCTAAAGACCGACAACCTTCTTTCTTGTGTAGAATGTCTGAGGCTGAGAGGCAGAGATATTCCTGTTTATATTTTGTGAAATCACCTTGGACAAAAATAGGATATTGATCCCTTATCATGAGTGGCCTTGACCATCTAAACAGTCCCCACTTAGACTCTGATGCCCATCAAGGGCCTGTCTGCTGTGACCTGTGCTGTTTCCCCGATTTGGCTGCTCCAGCAATGGACTTAATCTTCTGTTTCCAAGGACTGGAGTCTACAATGCTTTTCTTATATGTGCTGTGGCAATCACCAGTGTCTCAGTGCAGGGGACAGATTCATTCTGGGAGCCTACAACCAAACTAACCTCTGCAGATAACCTAGGACATAACCTAGCAAATTGCAGTTCTTGTGACTAGATATATGGAGAGGGAAGATATTTCAGAGACAAACTTGGACAAGTATAACTTGACATAAATGCCTTGGATATGCCTAGCTGTTCAAAAGCAGCTGAAAAGATGTTTGCTAAGCAATGGCAAATGCTTATTTGGGGTTCCAAATAGGAACAAATCCCCTTTTTTTCGTGAAAGAGAATATTTAAAGAAATAGTCTGTTTTCTTCACTGTTTGTTTAAGCTTTAGTCAGCTATATAGTTATTGCCAAAATAGGAAATTGATGCAAAGTCTCTAGCATCTGAGTACTTTATCTTAAGAAATTTTATTTCATTTTTCAATAGGTTTTTTTGGCAAATTATGTTTTCCTCCTATATTCAGTAGCAAAGACTTTCTGCTTTCCAAGGCAGTAATTCACATAAGATGGTCCAAATGAGATCATGACGATTTTATCTGTGCCTTTTTTTTTTCCTGGGCACATATGCTCCCTTTCCTCAAACATGTTCCCTTTGAATAACTTATGCCAACTCATCTTCTGGCCAAAATGAATATAGTAAAACTTATTTCAAGATTCAAACTTTTTTTTTTTTTTAAACCTAAGTCTTGCTTTGAATTTGCAGAAGAACGTATATTGTATCATTTAAATGCATGTGGAGAGTTAGTTTCTACAAACACGGGCTTAAATTGAGTGTTATTTTAACTCAGTCCTCAGTTGGGCCTGTTTGTTCACGAGGTGCAGTTTCACCAGTGTCCCAGCACTGGTGGGAGCACCAGAGCAGGAATCTTACAGGCAATGCCTGGTGTTTGCTCTTTAAGACACCTTCATAAGCAGTCCCAGGCTGCCACTGCTGTGTGCAGGGATGGTGCTGTGGCCAGCTGGTTGGCCCTGTCGTCTCTTTGCCAAACCAGCTAGCTGACACACAGCAAGGATTTTGTAGGTGATGTGCTCCTAGAAACTCGTGCTGTCAGAGGAAGACCTGACACAATGAGTTGTTTTTCTGAATCAATACTGGGATCTCCTAGACCTGAAGAAAAGAGCAGTGATGTTTTTAGAGAGTCCCACTGGAAGACAGTGCTGCCCTTTGGCCACCCAAGGAGGATGGAGGCAAACCCAGGGCACCCAACTAGGACCAGGTATTGTTCTTAAGCTTATACTAACCTCTTTTCTTAGCATGAACCCTTTTGCTTAAAGACACAGCACTTGTAGTTCGTGCATGGGGCTCAGGCTGCCTACAGGAACTACCTGTACCTACTCGTAAGCCCACCTCGACGCTATCAGGTCAGAGCGGATGGTGTCTGTTGGACAGCAAAGCTCTGAGGAGGCAAAGCTCTGATGCTTCCCCATGGAGGAGGACAGTAAGCTGCCCATTACCTCCTGCATGTGCCTGGGGAATGGGGCAGAGGAGCAGATGGCATATCTGCAACACTGGGACCTCCCTCCTGCAGTGGAAGGGAGTCAAGATGGCTGCTGCTTGGAAAGAAAATGGGAATGGGGACCCTTGGGGCTGTCTGCAGAGCAGTGTGTCTGGCATGGAGTCAGTGCACTCAGCAGCTTGTTGGTACAGTGGGGTTGCCAGCTACCAAGCTGACAATCCCCACATCTCCGCCAAGCAGCCATCTGGGCATGCTAGACATCTTGCTGCCTGATTTCATCAGCTCCTAAGGTGTCCCGATGGATAGATTTACCTTTGGAGGACGGATGAGGAAACATAATAATTTTCTCAGCCTTTATGGAGGACTATCTCCCAAGGAAATCCCTTGGCAATGGTGGACCTGGATAATGAGGAAGCTACTGGATGTGGAGGCTGAGAGGGGATCCTGGCAGTGATTTATTTTTCCTTTGCTTTTGCCTTTGTGGGGTAGGCTGTTGCAGCCACAACTGTACATGTTGTTATTACAGAGACTTTCAGGGAGGTGTGCAGTGAGTCTAGGGGATTGGTGCTCATTTCTGTGTGTTGCAAATTCTGTAAAGCACCTCAGGGCTAAGACACAGTGCCGTCCCTTTTTGGTCATTGCCTTTAAAGGCCAGATCACCACATAGGCTGTCCTTCTCTGGGTTATCTGCCTTAGTCTCATCTCATACGGGTATCCTTGAAGCCTTACAGACTCAGAGGGGTTTCAGGTGGCCTTACCAGTGTGGGAGTGGTCTGTCTAAATGAGTGTACCCATGGGATAGGCTGTACCTAGTTTCTTTTGGCCAGTAGAGAATGTGCAGCTGGCTGTGAGCATATCTGCCCAACTGTACAGACATCACCTCAGTGTTTAAATTTGCATCTAATCTGAGCTGGCTTTGGAGAATAAGTGTGGCTGTAGCCAAGGACTCCATGCCAGCTGTTGACCAGCAGCCCTGGTGCAAGGGCTGACCTGTGTCCTATGATCCTTTTCCTCCCAGTCTCTGAGGCAGGCGGTCCCCACAGTATTGTGAAGTGTGGAGTGACTGTCTGGACTCATGCCTTGCAGCAGCCTCTATGCAAGGCCCCCATGGCTGCTTTCATTTGGCAACATAAAATGTTGTGTTTGCAGCAGTCAGAAGTTAGGTATTTTTGTGTTTTAAAACATGTATCTGTTCTCTAGGGTGAGTGTCCTGTGTTTAGATGTGTAAGACCCTTATTGCGTATGGACTGCAGGTGTTCAACTCATCTACATTCAGCCTCTGCGTGGACTGCAGATCCACATGTCCAAGGGCAAAAATGTAGCTTGTGTAGGAAGCAGGCAGCCTCTGAGAAACAGGGGAATGACCTGGGAGGAGAAAAGATTTGGTTCGGGATTGGTTTGATTTGGGTTTCAGAATAGCTAGCCCCCAGTGCTTTGGCTACAGAAACATTTTCCTTTTCCCTCACTTGGTTGCACGTGCAAATGTGTTGGGCAGAATGTTCAAACATGTGCATGCCCTTCCTCACACAGCCCTGTTGCTGGTAAGTCTGACTCCAAGAGCTGTCTTTGTCTCTCTGGTAAGTATGCATGAATATATGCTTTCCAAGCACGGTAGGGAAAGGGTGGACAGGCCTCAGTGCAGACCCCGTCTTTGTCACCAAGAGATGGGAAGCACAGGAGGGAGCAGTTGCTATGTCTGAAGATGGTCTTGGTAAGCAGCAGCCTACAACACCTGGCCAATGGGACAATGGCCAAGGGAACAAGGAGAAATGGGCAGCTAAGGAAAATTGATGGGGAAAGAGGAGACAGTTGGCAAAGAAATTGAACTAGAATATTCCTGGGATATACCTGTTGAGATGAGGTGGGACAAAAAATGGGACTGCTTGCAGCAATCAATGAAGATCTACGGGAAGGAAATGGCATGTGAATGACCTGAAGCTTTGCAAAAGTAGTTAAGGCTAGTACTGAAGCAGAAGCCTTCACAGTACTGAAGAGCTTTGGGTTTTGGAGGTCTCCCAGAAAGAACAGATAAAATACTTCCAGGCACAATAAAACTTTCTGTTTGGGAAGGAACAGTTGAATAGATGGGAAGTGCAGTTGCGACACCTCTGGCCTACCAAGATGAGGTGATCAGCATCCTGACTGCCTTGGAGAGGAAGCTTTTTTAGCAAAAGACAATCAAGTTGGCTCTGGCCAACTTGGAGCTTGTCATCTTTGTTCATTCACATCATTGATGTGAACAAAGAGTGAAAGAGCTAAATTTCAGCTTCACACTGAAAGAGTCAAAGACGAAAGAAGAAACCCTCTCTGTGGACATGGAATTCAGCCAGATAAAGGACTTGAGTGAGACATGATACTTTTATAAATTTCCTACTCTATAACATTCCATCCTGCAGAGAGAAGAATTCATGTAGTTACAGCTCATAACTCCTTAACAGTTTTTTTTTTAAACTACATTGCTAGAGCTCAAATAAATGTGTAGGTGGATGGAGATTTTTTTGAGTAATGAATGTGACTCTTAGAAGGAACTGCAGATCATGGCTCTGCAGAATTGACCTCAGCTCTCCAAAGAAAGGCAGAAATTTCCAGAGCCAAAACAGGTTTTTCAGCTCACCAGTCCAGGAGAGGCTGCCTGGGGGGATCTCCCAGGTGGCAGAGCAAAGTCTCAGGGGCTCAAGGTGACTTCTTGCTCAGTTTGATTCCAGAAAATTTAGCAAGAACTTTTTTGTACTTTTTGAAACACCCCTTCCTTTATGCAAGAATTTGACAAATTTAGAGTCTTTGTTCCAGTTAGGTAGGAAAACTTAGAAGATCTTTTAAATTTCTGACAAACTGGAAATCTCATTCCTCATGCTACAAGCCTCCTCATAAAGTACGAACCAGACTCTTGTCTTTGAAGTTAATGGCCAAAATAGAATGGGGATTTTTCCTATTTGGTGTTCCAGACATGAATGATTTTACCTTGTGTGCCGTAGTTACTATGGTAGTCCTTTACCTTCAGCAATGAGCATCACAGTTGTCCATCATTCACCTGTCACTGCTGAGGTAATCTTGTGAACTGCTGTTCCTACACACCTGCACTGAAAATTTTTAAAACCATTTTTTTCTGAAATTAAGGAAAAAGAATACAATAATGAGTGACAACTCTGATATACCTTGGGGTCTCACTTACACAGTCATGCACCAGAAAGGTCTAATTAATGTAACAATGGAGCTATAAAAGGCAGCTGCTAGCAAAGGTACATGGAAAAGGGCAGAAACTGATCAGAAGTCGATGATTTACAGATAGAGGACTGTATATATTTTTACTTTGTCTAACAATGGCAGTGAGCCCTCTTGCCAAGCCATGGCACCATTCCTGAGCCAATGGTCTAGATGTGGTTTTTCTGTTTTTTAAACTTCTTGAGCTCTGGGACTTTTTCCTTGTTTTTTTTTTGCATTCTTAGACTACTACCCCCTCTGTTTTCTGCATCCTCTAATTATTTCTTTTTTCATCCCATGCTCCTACTAAAATCCTAATAATATTTGCATAAGTGACTTGAAATTAATTGAAATTAACTATGATAATTTCTCTTATTTTCAGTATTGGGTGATGGACATGAGTACTGAGAATGGCTTCTTAGTTGTGTTTAAGTTTTATTGTTAGACTAACCACTACTAGTGGTTACAGATGCAGAATTGCAACAGGCTTTTACAATGGTCTTTATCTGCCCAGTGAAAGTTACCCACACCTTGAGAATCACTGCCCTGGCTCTTCTTGTTTGGCTTTTTTTGTTGGATACTTTCCTATTTGAGTGTTTCTGTGCAGCTGGTCTTGAGCACTTCCAGGGATGGGGTATTCACAACTTCCCTGGGCAACCTGTTCCAGTGCCTCACCACCCTTACTGTAAAAAATGTCTTCCTGTATGCCATCTAAACCTACTCTATTTCAATTTGAAGCCATTCCCCCTTGTCCTGTTGCTACATCCCTTGTAAAATGTCCCTCTCTGGCTTCCTTATATAAAAGCTTCCTTTTGGTACTGGAAGCTGCTATAAGTTCTCCCCAGAGCCTTCTTTTCCCCAGGCTGAAAACGCCCAACACTTTCAGTCTGCCTTCATTGGAGAGGTGCCCCAGCTCTCTGATTATTTTGTGATCCTCTTCTGGATACACTCCAACAGCTTTATGTCCTTCTTATGTAGTGGGCCTCAGAGCTGGGCAGAGTAGTCCAGGTGGGGGTCTCACCAGAGTAGAACAGAGCAGGAGAATCACCTCCTCAACGTGCTGGCAACACTCCTTTTGATGCAGCCCAGGATACAGTTGGCTTTCTGGGCTCCAAGAGCACATTGCTGGGTCATGTCAACCTTCTTGTCCACAAACACCCTAAGTCAGGGGTGATCTCAATCCATTCTCCACCCAGCCTCCATTTGTGTTTGCCCTGACTCAGGTGTAGGACTTTGTACTTGGTGTTGTTGAACTTCATTATGTTTGCACAAGCCTACCTCTCAAGCATGTCAAGGTCCCTCTGGATGGCATCCCTTCCCTACAGCATGACAACCACACCACATAGCTTGGTGTCATCAGCAAACTTGCTGAGGATGCACTCAATCCCACTGTCCACGTCACCAACAAAGGTGAGAGTTCTCTGCCTCCTTGTGATCTCAAACAAGGCAAAGTAGCCTGATTAGTGCCTTGTTTGCTTAGGATTTGAAAGCCCTGAGACCATGAGCTGGATGGTCTGACTTGCTCAGGGGACCTGGGAGTACTTCTGTGCTATATGCAGTGCAAGTCAAAATGGAAATATGGAGCCAGCTGACAAAATCTGACACAGGACCTTTGGTCCTCACGACGGCGTCCTGGAAGGTTATATATGCTGTGCACAGCTGTTTGGCTCAGGCCCTTGCCAAACCTTAGCCCTTAAAGAAAATTTTAAATGAGGGAAAAGTAACTAGTTATTTTTATGAAAAGAAGAGTGCATACCTAATTTTTTAGTAATCACAAAAGAGCAGAGATTTCCAGGATTCCATTGAAACTTCTGTTAGAATAAGAATTATTATTCTATTTTCCTTTCCTATTTTTGGTAGAGATCATATGGATTTCCATAGCATCTGGCATGCAGTTTTCAGTAAAATAAGAACTATAAAGGACTTTATTTCCCTTAGGAACTCACATACTAATTAAACCTGTACGGCAACAGCTGATCTGAGCCAGATGAAATCAAAGCTTTAGGTCCATGCACCTTAACTTTGAAGGGCTTCAGTTCTCAGGGAATGGACCAATTTTAAATCTTCAGAAGCCAGCTGTGGCTCCTTGGAAGTTATAAAAGGTGAGGAAAAAAATATAATTTATGCCTGCTGAACAAACCATAAACTGACTTGGAGTTTGCAGCTGTCATTCATTTTTTGAAGCTGTCTTCAAAGCATGGTACACCTACCCCTCTCCTCTCTCCTTTTCAAGAGCTGTACGTTTATCCTTCTTACTATTGTCAATAACAACACTATCTTGTGATCATCATGTTCTTTAGGATATATTGCTCCTTTAAGTTCTTACTCTTCTTAGCATTGCAGACAATTGGCAGCAGAAACATTTCTAGATGCTGCTAGAAATAATGTCTTGGCATTATGGTTTGTCTAGTAGCACTTACCATTCTTCTTTGAGTGGACTCATAATTTCTCACAAGCCTAAGGCTTTGAGTTTTGAACTGTAACTCTAGTGGATAAAGCCTACATTACTCTTTGGAGAAATAAAGCCTCTGTAAGTTAAGTTTGGTTAGCAACTGTTCCACAGTCACTTCTAACCACACCTGAATACAATTTGATTTTGAATAGCAGATATAAGCATTACGTTGTGCCACAGCTGTAATCCAGTACTGGTGCAGAGTGACCAGCTGAACCGAAATATAGATTCATCTCATTAGAGTGACAAGAATCAAGTATTTTGGATGAGTTGTTTAGGACAGGGTTCACCAAACAAACTGTGCTGTTTTGTTGAGTTGAAAAAGCCTGAACACTTCTCTGTCAGGACACCACAAAGTCTTGCTGCTGCTCTTCTAATGTGCAGGTAGGAGAGATTCCCATTAAGTTTCTCTGCTCTTGCAGGTAACTTTGGAAAGCCTTAAGAGTAGCAAAACACACTGAAATATAGTCCTGTTTAGCGACAGCTGCAGAAGTCTGATTTCAGCACAAGTTGTGCATAAACCACATTGGAAACAGACCCTCAGTCATGTCAATTATTTTCTGTATGGAAGTGCATCACATCACTGTGCTTTTGAATCGCTTTTAAGAACTGATTGGGATAGAGGTTTGAAAACTAACTCCTCTGTCTTCTATCCTGCTCCTTATTTGCATGAAGCTGAAAGTTCTTTTACTTCTGTGAACTATATTCCTATATGGAAAATTGCAATAATGAATACCTCTGCCTTCTACATTGTGCGTATGTTTTGATGTATGGAAAATCATGGCATTCCTGAAGCCTGAGCTAATGATACCAAAAATCCATTAATATACACTATTTCGTCCCTGGATCTAATGAGTACAAATGATTTACTGGAAGCTGTTTGAAGTGCTGATGTACATTATTAAGTCCCATTTTGAATTTTAGATTTAGCTTAAATCTTGAAGAATGCAATAGTGTAAAATATTTAATGGCTCTAACTAAATAAGTAACTAAAGGAAGTTCTGACTATTCATAGTCATCCAGCTTCTTGAATTTCTCTAATTGCTTGGGCACAAATTCTGAAGCTGAATTATGCAATATACAAACGAGGTTTGTTTTGGTTGTTTTGTTTTTTGTTTTTTATTTGTTTTGGTTTTTGTTTTGTTTGTTTGGTTTTTGTGTTTTCTTTTGTTAAATAAATTTCCATCCTTTAACTTGACTGAAATGCCATCATGTTCTTTAATTCAGGTGTTCTTTAGCAACCCTCAGGTAAGTGACCTAAAGGTGTACAAGAACACTTTTGATGTTATATCCAAAGCAATATGCTGGAATCCACATTGCAAACCTGCAGAGGTATGCTTAGAGTTGTTCTTTTTGAGGATACAGGGGAGAAAGAATGTGATAGAGATGCATGAAAGAGGAGAGGAGGATTTGAAATATAGGTAGTGTGAAAGACTGTTTTGGAGATATACAGCTGGACTATCCACTGGACCTGCTTTAAAGCTGCTCTGTAACTACTGCACTGCTTCTGCTTCATAAGGGTCATACTTCGAGATGACAGGAAATGTCTCGTGGGCTTTCGCTGGCAAGCGAAACTCAACCTTGTGTTTTGTCCCTTTAATGTTAGCAGACACTGACAGAAAGAAGGGGCAGTCATAATTTGTCAGGGTCTTGAAAGGCTGTCTCCCTGTCTGTACAGCCAATGATATTCAGATGGGATGTCAAACTGCATGCAGATCCTACAGAGATTTTGTGACTAATGAAGTTAATAAGCATGACACGCAAATTTAATCTGAAGCAGCCTTCTCAACTACTTGTTACTGCTTGATAGTACTGAAGTGATTCTATTCTATGAAACAGTTGATCTTCTGGCAGCATGGCTTTTATTACATCTTCCTGCGTTAGATTCTGAGATTATTCTTGGCTTTGCAAAAGACAAGGTAATATTACTTCAGCTGCAAGCATCTGTGAGTGAGCTCTGGTTCCCTGGGGACTGGTTCTCTTCAAGCTGCCTGCTTGCATTGGTCTCTCTCAGAAAAGGAAGATTTCTGCTGAGTCTCTTTCCATTCCCGCCTGCCCTGTGGCTTCTGGCTCTGATATCTGTGAAGAGCTCCTGGTTCTCATCAAAGGACCTGGCCTTTGAAAACAAATGAGTGGCACTTTAATTTTGAGTATTTGGAATGATTAAGTGAAATATGACTAACTTAATAGAAAAGTCAATTCTGATGCAGAGTTCTCTCGGAGACTCCTGCAAACATCTTGCACAGATCTCATCAAAAGCTGGAATGACAGATCTCAGTTACTTTCCTGGGGCAAAGCAGAATCATAGTATTAGTCTGCTTAGTCACAGGAGTCAAAACAAAGTACTCAAAACAGGGTATGGTAAGAAGAAAACAAAGTTATTAACTTGTCAAAGTTATTAACTTGATCAATTGCTGCAAAGAGAGAAATGAAACTGTTCAAGCACAGAGAAATGTTATGCGATGTTAAGAAACAGATGTTGGGGAACTGATTAAATACACACATCCTTTGTACTTGGAAATTATTTCTGGAAGTTTCCAACCCTAGTCATAGCATATGGCAGCTTAAGCATGCATCTAAGATCTAAATATAGTGAGCCAGAATCTCGTGCTCATGACGAAGGACCTGCTGAGCATTAGGATACCCCTTTCTGACTGTTCCTTCTACAAGTGCCTTGTGAATTACTTATTAATGATATTTAATCATTCATTACTTGGTTGTTTGAAAGCCTGTTTATTTTTTGATGTTTATAATTGATGATTACAGCTGCCTTCATATCTAGCCAGCCTGCAAATATATCTGGGTTTCAGATGCAACTTACTCAGTTTTAACATGTGGTTGCCCTGCAAGAGGAATCACTAACACTCTTGTCTGTAAAATGGCACTATCGGTGAAGGACCACGCATTTCCCTTCTGTAAGAGGAAAAGTTCCCTGGAGCGAGCTGACTGTTTTCCAGCACACTCCTGGCTGCCACTGAGATGCAGAATCACAGCTACTGCTGGGAACCCCACTGGTTCAGGTGTACTTCCATAACAGATCCCAGCATCCCTAATATGATGTACTCCAGGAGCAGCAGGTTGTCAGACTAATAAATTATTTTAGCTGTCTAGGGTCTTTTGAGACATAACTGTCTAATTAGGTAAGGGAAAGGTGGGGAGAAGTAAGTAAGCCCCTAAGTAAGGGAAGGGCAGAGAGAAGCCATTCAGCTGTGAGTTCCACAGCCTTGCAGTACCAGCACTGAGCGGTCATTCCTGAATCAGGCTTCTTCCCACTATAAAGGTGACAAATAAGGGACCTTAGTAACCCTGTTTAATACAAAGTATAGAGAAGGAATTTTATTTAAGATTTTTCTCTGGAGTAACCAATTTGTGGCCATACAAAATGCAAGTGGTTTTGCATAGTATCTCAGCGTGTAAGGGATGGATGATCAAGGGTCCCCCATGGCTTAGGGTTATGGACAAGACAAACTGTCCACACAGCTGAACTTCTGCAGACCAGCTGATCGTTCTTTAAGACAAGATGTTAAGAGGTACTTATAACTGCATACAATATGGTATGGTTAATATGGAATAAAGGCAAAATAAAAAGTTCCTTGCCACTTTGAATGTGTGGCCTCTTGGGGTATGGAATCAAAGAGATACTGCACTCTTGCTTAGTGGTTCTCAAGGCAATGAATATTGAAACAGCTTTGGTTTCCACTTGGGCTGAAGGTGTGGAAGCACTTCCTACTAAAGGAGCTCTAGGTGCACCTGGATGTCTGTTTGAAGCAGGAGAATTTCCACTGAAGTCTACATTCACTGGAATTCTTACATAAATGGTTATTTTTCAGAATTAATGCTACATATAAAACTTATGCAAACAGCACTATTGAGTGATCTAACTGGATAATTAACAGGAGGTTTTGCTGTTTGGATTTTTTTGCTTGGTTGGGGTTTTTTTTGTTGTTATTTCTTTTCTTTTTTTTTAAGATTTTTTAGATATTTTAGTCAATCGAAGGCTGAGCCACCATACATTTAAGGACAAAAAAAAAAAAAGGAAGTAACCTTGGGAAAGACTAAACTCTTGTAATGATACAAAGTGGGTGCTGACTGGCTGAGGAGTAAGCTGGTCATGAGGAGTAGTTTGTTCTGGCAACAAAGAGGGGCAACGGCATTCTGGGCTGCGTTAACAAGAGCATAGCCTGTCCCAGGCAGATGATTATTCCCCCTGTTCAGCACTTGGTTAATCAAATTGGGATGCTACATCTAGATTTGTTTCTCCTTCGAGCTCCCAGCCAATAGAGAAAAAATGCTAACAAGCTGGAACAAGTCCAAGACAAAGCCACCAAACTGCTCATGCAGGGGCACTTGCCCAGTGAGAAGAGGCTGGCAGACTAGGGCTTGCTCAGCTTGGAGGAGAGAGAGTTTCAGGGGGTATTGTAATTCGATCCAACCCTTAAAGGGAAGTGGGTTGGTCCACCTGGCTAGGTGGATCCGAGATGCAGGAATTGTAGGCTTGATTGATTGAAGCAAGATGACGTTTACTGAGGATCGGTCCCGAATGAGTGTGAACCCAGAGGTGGTTGATGAGTGAACTGCTGGGCAGAGCAGGGTACAGGACTTATATAGGGTTCGGAGGGAAGGTTCCGGAACAGGGGCGGAGCATAATCATACAAGGGCAACAAGGGGTGGAGAAACTTTCCATACAAGGATAGAGTGGGAGGAGCATGCAAACCAGGGGAGTTACACAACCATTTATGGGAAGGGACTGCACTGTGTCAAACTTGGACCAATAGTAAAATGGGAATAAACGTGAGGGGAAACTGAGAGAAAAACATTAAGGGGTTTAAACTTTAAAGTCTATAAACTATTTGTAACAGTCCATTTAACCATCAACACTTCTTCTTCTTTTAAACTTCACTTTCTTCCATGGACGATTCTTCCAATGCCTTCTTCCACTTATCATAAAACTGTCTTTCCCATTCTTCATTGTCCACAAGGGGGAGCCAACTGCAGACCCACAGTACCTGTGGGGAGGTGAGCTGAATGGATATAAGGAACACCATGGGGACAGTAAGGGATTGTAGTGGGTAGACTCCATCACTGAAGATTTTGAAAACCCAAGTGGACCAAGCCCTGAGCAGTCTGGTCTGATCTCAGCTGGCTCTGCTTGAGCAGGAGGCTGGGCTAGAGACCTCCTGTGGTTCTTTCCAACTAGAGTTACCCCACGATCATATGGCCAACCTGTGTTTTATGTTAACATCAGTAACACCTCTGAGTCAATAGCATCTGGTTATTTTGCCAGATCTTTGAACGATGTATCAAAGTCCTTCAGATGCGGTACTCAGTCATGCTTGGGTTGATGACAGTGCTGTTGCAGGTGACAAATATGAAGCCAGACAGCCTCTGAGAAGAAATCAGTGCTCTTACAGTTAAGGAGCCATGAGAATATTCTTACAGACTATCTATACATATAAACCCCCTTCAGTTGGAGGCAAGTAACTACAATGAATGGAGACCAGCTAGAGTATAGTCTTGGCAGAAAGGTTTGTGCTTTTTCCCTTTGATGTGGAAAGCCCTCTTTGATCAAAAAAATTCATACTGTTTAAATGTGCCAGAAAAATCAAATAAGACCTTGACTCAGAAAAGAAAAAGCTTCAGTTTTATGAAAGGCAAAAGCTGCTGTTAAATTAGCTGCAATGACAACAATCATGTTGTTTGTCATGAGTTATAATACAGTCAAGAAGGAAGATAACCTCAGTGCAGTGTCAAGTTTATTTTATTAATATGGCTTAACATGGTTTTCATATCTGACATATCACCTTTACTCAACTACCTCATTGCAAGGTTTTGTGAAAAAAGGGAAAGGCTCAAGATTTGAGATGGGTTGTTTAGGTTGCAGAGTTCACAGTGTCAAAAGTTACTGATGCCTTCATGGATATATCCAACCAGTATTTGTCACTGTGAGCTCTGTAAGTGCATCATACACACAGTAACCCCTATTTCAAAAAAATACAAATAAAAAACTATCATAAAGCAACGATGATTCTGGCTCTGGGCATATTATCAGTTTGTTGAAGGTACTTGGAGATTGCATGCAACCTCTCTGCCCAAATGGTCTGTAGCAAAATTTTGGGAAACAAGACATGTAAATGCAGCTAATGTCCTGGTGGCAACTCATTTAACTTCTGAAGTAATGTAGCACAGAAGACCTTCAGCAGGTTTTAAGAGTATGACTATTTTTTTTACATGTCTTGGGGAGGTTGTTCAATGTTATTGACCTAAATCCATGTGCTTTACCTGTAAGTATTAATTTCTGTGCTGTTAATGCTGACTTGAATTTTAGTCTTCATATTTTTCTTCTTCTTGCTTATAATTTAAACCAAGATAAGTAACCTGGCACATCTGCCAGGCTCTGTCACTTGCATGCCATTCACATTGTCTTTCAGGCTGTTATCAAATGTACAGTGGATGTTTTTCTAAGTTTTATAAAAACTTTTTTTTCTTGATTATACTAATACCAATACTATGAACATACAAAATCTTGTTCTCTTTCACTGTATTTCTTTGCCAGTGGCAAGAAAAAATAGCTTGCAAAGCAATTGCTTGTGTCTCACATCTGTGGTCTCCTCCAAGTGGTTTTCTTCTGTGTATCCCAAGTTTGTCTTTGTAACTTGTTTTTCCCTCATTTGAAGAGTTTGTTTAAAAAGAAAACAAAGTTTATGCACACACGCATGCTCCTAACCTCCAGCCAGTTTATGTATGTACTTCAAACGCTCTCCTTAAGTTACCTGATACCTTATCTGTGTTCGGCATATGGCTGTGAACAAATTCTTGACTTTTATCAGCCCATTGCTCTTGTTCTGGCATGGTAGGTTCCCCTAAATATCATTTAATCCCCTGCATATTCCCTATCAAATACTGCTCTACTATTAACTAGTTTGTCTTCAGAAATAGCAACAGGATCTGTCAACGTGTCCTTGTTCACAGTTCCTGATGCCGTCAGTGGGCTGGGATCACTTTTGGAACATTCCTGAATGTTTCCAGCACCACTCTTACAGACTGGCTGCTGTGGTCACCATTGTCTATGGCAATCGATATTGTGGTCTTTTCACCCAATGCTGTTGTGACTTAGTAATTTTCTCATCATCATGGGAAAGACAGCTACCTGTTGAATATTTTTTTCTTCCCCATCTATCTGGGGACAGGAATCTAATTTTTTTTACTCTTTCTGAATTTTTGATTTATTTCTTCTCTACTATCCTGACTTTCTAACTATCCTGCTCAAGATTCAAGGATTAAAAATAAAGAGGCAACATGAGGCATTCAGATTACATTCCTTCCTCTCTGTCTACTTTCTCAAGGCCTTCCTTCAAATACTCTCATGTAGTCCTGGGTCTCTAGGTGGTCGGACCCTTAGAAAAGTAGTAAGGAGGCCCAAGGTCCAAGGGAGCCCAAGACTTTGGCAGGCACGACTAAGTTTGCACTGGGATTGCTCATTCAAATTTCAGGCACTGCCTGCCTCTGCCTAACAGTGCTGCTAGAGGCATTTGAAGTGATCCAAGAGGTTGAGTGAATGCAATGCTTAATAGAGGGAAATACCCAAGTACAACTAGCTTGCTGTTGCTCCCTTAAAAGCCCTTAGATACAAAGGGAGATGCTTCCCTGCAGGGCAGCTAGTGCTGGGATTGGAGAGGGTTAATCCCCCTCCCACCTCTTGTGTGGGTAGAAGAGCTGATCTTTGGGGGTCCTTCAAGTCAGATCCTTCAGGTCAAGGACAGGAGACAACAGCTTTGTAGTCTGAATATATTGCTTCCTTAAGGAATAACAAATGACCCTTGGTCTTGTTGAATTTGCAGTTCCTACTGTAAAGCAGTTATTCAAAACAGTGCTGGAAAACTGTAAGTCTGAGGCAAACTACAGACCAATAAACAGGGCTGAGTAATGTGGGAACATTGAAGGAAAGGCCCAGTGCGTTACACATACAGACTTTTGTTTCGCCCTTCTCTCTGCTCTTCCCTCCCCCTGCCTGCAGACTACTCAGTGCCAGTGAAGCTGAAATAACAATAAAAAGGATACTGTTTATTTCAAACCTTGCTTAGAGCAATAAATGAGGAAATGGAGGGAATCTGATCTGCCTGGCTTCAGTCCTTTCATTAGCTTTAGCTGTTAGGGCTGAAGGTGCGGGACAGACACCAGACAGCCCCCTGCTCTTAGCTCTTAGATATGTCATGTCTCCCAGTGCAGATCTGCAGAGGTGCCTCCCTCCTGCTCCCCTGGCAGCATATGTATTTGAGACACCTCCTGGGGATGCCCTGGCTCTTCTGAGGAAGAGATCTAGCTCTCAGTTTACAATGTCGGGAACTGTAAAATATGGCACATGTCTGTTCTGATGGGAGCCAGTCCATGTGATGGTGAGGCTATTGCTTTGTCTCTAGTGTACTAGAGTCACAGGTCAGAGTACTTCAGCTGACTCCAAAGTGAATTAGATGTATGTCTCCTACCCCATACTGTATGGGTGCCCTCATCTCCAGAATATGGTGAAGTGCTGCTCAGGTGTCTCTCTGCCTTGGACTAGTTTGCAAGCAGTTTCACGCAGAAGACAAGTGTCTCCTAGTGAGACATGATGGATTTAGTCACCTCCACAACTCTGCAGTGATTTTTAAAGAGACCAGACCATAATTTAAGATGTCAACATAAGTAACTAAAATCTATCGTATCATAATTGTTGTTCAGGTGGTCTGAATCCTTCCCCATAACCTTAAATTGGTGAGTACTATTGTTATGTTTGGTAGCATTTCACCTAGCATTTAATTTTTTCAGCTATATATGAGTTTAATGTAATTGTTAAATTGTTACTTCTTTCTCTGGATTGGTGAATTTAATTTACAGGCAGACTCAACAGCTTCACTGCAAAGACAAGGAATTAATCCTGTACTTAAACAAAGAGCAGATAGTGACTATTAACTGATTGCTTTCAGTCTTGAAGTTCTGACCAAATGTCATGTATAAGAACTGAGCTGTATCCGGTATAATTAACCTTAATTTGAAACTTTACCATCTTCATCATTAGCAGAGAAAGTTAAATACCAGTTCTTAAAGCTATTCTTGGCAGTGAAAAGTGTGGTCATCCTGCCAGACAGCTATATCAACTACAGAACTCTCCCTCCTCCCATAGCCCTGCTGTGACTAGACCATTAATGATAACTACCTTATTCTACCAAAGGGGATTTAGTTGTCAGCAAACAATCATGTTCAAGGCCAGAAATTTAAAACACAAATGTAGATCTAATTTATCTAGTTTTCTTTCTGTCTGTCCCACAAACCTCTAACTGCAGGCAGCAAAAGTTTGTCTTAATAGAAACTGAGTAAGAACCCAGGCTTACCACTATAAAAATGTAGAGACTATCACTTTGATGCTTGTTCTAGTCAACCACAATTTTTTTCCTATCTGTTCTGTTGTGGCAAGGGAGAACTACAAACTGAAGCCTGTTTTAATAAATCTGCAGGTAATAGTGCATCATTTTGTTCGGTCTTCAAGTGGTTTACATTACAGAATTGGCTGGCTTGGAGCTACCTGATCCTCTTCCGCCTCCCTGCTCAGCACAATTGAGTGTCTGTTTTGCTTCTCCTTGTTTCCATGATGCTCTGAGTATGCGGAGGAACCCTTCAGAATGTGAGGTTTTATTCCATTTACAGTTGAATTTACCTGCATTTGCATTGCATCAGAGCTGCAAGCATGCTTTGCTCTTGTGATGCGTTCAGAGCACTCACATCGCACTGGATCCTTCAGTGAGAGCCACTGACTCTTGCTCTGTCTTATTAGTTATCGCTTGCTGAATTCTTTCAGTAAACATAATAAATTGTATCAGTCAGTCTCCCAGCTTGTTAGGGCTGCTGTAGCAGTGGCCCAAGGGGCAATAAAGTATTTGTTTCCAAAATGGCCTGCTGGTTGGCCCCCTGACTAGTGTGTACCAGGACAGTGACAGCCAGAGAGAGGGATTTAAGAGAGGCTGAGCCTTTTCTGCATTTGAACTCAGTCAGGACCAAGAGCTCCCAGTATCAAGCTGTTGCTGATTGTATATGTGTAAGACTTCCTATATATTTCTGTCCAAATTATTTAACCTGAAACTAATTTTGTCAGGCTCACACATAGTTATTTTGGACTGTGGTGTGGATCATTTTACAGCCCTAGAGTTTCTCTCAACAACAGGTAGCCTGGTATATATTTGATCATGAACTTCTGTGCTGAGATCTTAAATGAGGCTTACAGATTTCCTACCGGCAAAGAATTCTCTGAAATTAAGGAATTATCTGAAATTGGAAATCAGAAATATTTCCAATAATGGCGTCTTCCCACTCTTAGAAAACCTGAAGGGCTGATCTGTTTTTTCATGAATTGGAATATTTATATGAGTTTTCCCAGTCACAATTACTGTTTGAATTGCCAAGAGAGATGCCTGCTCAGGAGTTTGCTAAGTACGATACAACCTTCATGTTGCATGTGAATTTTTCAGTTTTGTTAGATTTCTAATCACTTCCATATCTTCCTCTGAATTTCTGCACAAATTTGCTCTGTTCCCAGTAGGAGCTCTTGGCTGAGCTGCTGCGGGAGCCTGTAACAATCTGCAGAACCGAAGTATTAAGACATTGCTTCCAATATAAGTTGAAAGTTGTGGTAACTTATTTCTGGATTAACTAGCAGGATCTGTGGTGCCAAGTTTCATTTTTAATGATCTGAACAATCCAGACCTTGGGCTGAATTCTAGGTAATTTGAAGAAAATTAATTGATTATTAAAATAAACCTCTTCAAATGGAAGGAGGCTGTGTGAGAAAAACAAGCTCAGAGTCTGAACTTCTTTCAGATTTCCACCAGGTGACAGTGTTCCATCAAATTTCAAATCTATGATTTCAGCCTTTGCTGCCACTGAGAGACCGTGTCGCTGGATTGTATTCCTTGTTTTGCTGGCAGTCATTTAGTAATGGACATCTTTGTTAAGATTCTATTCAAATTTCCACTACAGCCCCCTTTTTTTACACATTGGTTTATTTTAAAAGAATTATCAACTTAAGACTATCTTAAAAGCAAACTTGAACAAAATTAATTGCCTCTAAGCTCTGAAGATCTGAAAAAGAGATACTCTTTCTGCCCGGTCAAAAACCAACTCAGGTTCTAAAGGCTAGGACTTCATGGTAATCTGAATGTGTCCCGTATAAAATGTTTCTAAAGTTTTGAGTCTTAATGCTGCATTTCTAAGCCTGAGATCTGTAACCTAGATCAGTTCATCAAATATTGATGATTTCATGTTGTCTCATCGAGAGATTCAATGTAATAACTGTTCAAATATAGCATTACTGATATTATTGGTGTCAGTCTTGCCAGCAGGCTGTCTTGCAGATGGCTGTCACAGGAAGAAAGAATCATGACTCTAGATGCTTCTTGAAGTTGTTGAGAAATACGTGGATGCAAGTGCTAGTCTTGCCCTATAGAAGGAGAGATTTCAGCCTTCTGAATAGTGTTAGCACAAATATTTATACATGAGCTAGTGTTACTTGAAATCATCAATTTACAAACAGGATATTTGTACCAATTTGTGAAGCAGTGTAAATGATGTTGGTTTTGTCTTTGTGCAGGAGCATGGATTAGACTAGAATTATTGTCTGTCATTCATGGGCTTGTGGTCAATGAAGTATCAAAGGTGGTACATAAAAGCACTGCCATGAATTGAATGCTTAACTCATAATCCACCATTACAGAGAGGCAGATTTGAGAGTGCTATTAAAATATTTGTATTAGTTGCATTTTTAATCTTATTTATAGGAAAGAAAACATGACTGTAAAATAGCTCATTAGTCTTAACTATGCAATTATCTTTCCTGTCAAATGTTAAGCAATAACATATGTCAATCAATTTGATTAAATCAATTAATAATTTCATCCATGTTCTCTCCCAGTTCAAAAGGTCACTCAATTCCCTTAAAAAATAGATCAGTGTCTTAGATGACCTCTAAAATTTTCTTTCATCTTTGCTTTTATTTGCCACTGTGACAACTGATTAATCAGCAAACAAGTATGAAGTAAAACATTAACTGCAAGAATTAATGGCAAGCGAAGATATTAGAAATTAAACTTAACCATACACATATAAATATTTCTACTAACCAGATGATGAAACATCAACGCTATTATTTTTTCTCTCAATAGAGCATACATGGTCTGATTTTTCTGACCACCAGTCTAAAATAACACATTGAAACCATACAGTAAGCCCGTTATGAAATGGGTAAAAATCTTGAAGTCATAAATTGTAGCACAATCCTTTAGCACTTTTAAGTGCTGGTTACCTTTCCTTTCTAAGTGGGTAGATTACTGGGTTTAATTTTTTTATGTCCCTTCCATACTGGCCTTTCAGCTGATGTCTACTGAAATTTACAGAGGCAGGCCTGATATGTCTGGGTAACTATAGAATGAAATACTCAATTCCCTTGGCATCTTTCTTCCTTCTTAGAGACCTGATTTACAGAAGGTTCCTGTTTCTGCTGAAAAGGCAATGGATATTTTTTTCAGAGAACCACATAACTTAAAGTCAATTATAACTGAACCTAAAAAAACTAACATAAAGGCTGTGTATAAAGCATATTTTTATTAACAGAACCCTCCACCTCTTAGAGTGCAAACCATCTCATGATGCCTGCAATATCAATTGACAGTGTCAAGGAAAAGTGGTTGGAATAGCACTCAGGCGTACATTTACTTATAATCCTATCTTTAACAACCACCTAAACTAAAAATAATTCAGACCAGTAAATGACTCATGAACATTAGAGGAAATGGATGATTTTTCCACAGTGAAAGTAAGCTCTCCAGTGAGGGCATTTCTACTTTTCTCCAAGCATCTTTTCCCCTTTACTTTACCTACAGCAAATTCTCCAATGACAAACTTACTTACATATCATTGAAGCTCTCCAGGGATAGAGCAGCCTGAAGCACTAAAGACTAGCTCTCTGAGAATAGATAGCTAAAAAATACCAGAAAGTCTGGGAGGAACATTTTGTGTCAGCTGGACAGAGCTGTCTAGCTAGAGAGTTCGGTTTTCTGTGTGCATGGTAACAATGGACATGGTCTCTTGTTACCCGTCGTGTTGGTTTTAAACCATTCTAAAAAAAGACTTAGCAGCCATATCAGCCAGCCATCTGAACCCTTCCCTTCCAGACTTTCTCTCTTATAGGCTTTCATATGCAGTTGTAAGAAGCTGTCACTGTGCAATCGTTACAACTAATTGTTCGGCTGTTTTAGTTCCCTATACCTGTCCTGACTGCTGCTTGTGTGTCCTACATTTTCCTCTAACCTAATCCTGTTGTCTTTTTTACCCTCTTTAAGCCCTTTTTGCCTTCAAAAGCATGACATCGTGTTGGTCTTTATTGTTACCAACAACTTTAATTTGATACAAGGAAAGACTGATCCACAGCATCTGTATTGGTCTCCAGAAACTTCACTAACAAAACTTGATGAATGATTTTAGACCTAAGCCATCTAATTTTGAATGATAAAGGTGAAAAATACTTATTTTTGTGTGAAGAAAGTGAACAAAACAGATTTCTTTTGTCATAACAAATGAGTTGTTCCTACTTGGCCTCTTGCCTTTCTCCACTTGGAGCCACCCCCACTCTTTGCTGGAGTGGAAAGGCTGGACAGCTTTCTCTGACTCTCCCAGAAACTTACCATCTTGATAAGAGCTGACCCCAGTCAGCAGGAGAACTTACAGGGCTACAATATTTTATATTGGGATTTCCAAAATGAAATTTTCAGGCTTTCCAGGCAGACAAAAGACAGTTGACAGCACAAATTCATGCCTGAGTGTGAATAATTAAAACATTTTCCTTGCTTTCCAGTCTGTTTTTCTTCACAGCCAGTATTTATTCCATACCTTAGCCAAAGGATCTTAAACATCTTTTGCCATGCTTGAATAATTTTGGTAGGTGTGTGTCCCTCTAGGCACAAAAACCTCTTGAGTTTCCTGTTTATCTACAGTTCTCACCATTTAGAAATCGGGATTGAAATTAAAACCTATGTAGGATGACTGGTAACTGCTATCCTGCTGCTGCATGAAGTCAGTCCCCTGGCATAAAGCCAGCCAATATTTTTGGCAGTTTTCCTGGAGCACCAAGAGGACTTGCTGACCCTGACATCTGGTGCACCTTATGAAATCCAAGCAATTAATCGTGATCCAGGGTAGAATCTCTCTAGACTGGCTAAGAATGTCTGTTTAGCAGAAACCTTGTGGTATTCATTAAGACTCTTCCAGATAATTTCTAACAGGTAATTCTCCCAGCCTTGAACAGCATTAGGTAATATGTTATCCAGAGCTCATTCTAACATTCATCTCTGGTTTTTTGGAGGGTAAACCGGGAATTATTTGCTAGGGGATATGACTGACTGAAAACAAGACTGAGGATAGAAAAAAATCATTTTGCTATTGTCTGAGATGCCTTTAAGTTTAAAAGTGTTGAGGAACAGTGTGGATCTTAGTAGCATTTCCCTTCTGGAAAACAAGTCTTGCCCCTTATGGTCAGCCAGTCACATTGGATATATAGCCCCTGTAACACCGTCACCAGTGTGCTGGGAATGGGCCATAGACATCTTTTCCGCAAAGTTACTTAAACTCTGATAGTAAGCAAAGAAGATCAAGTGCAAATTTCATGTCCTTGAGTGTGAATCTGCTTGCCAACTCTAATGGAGGAAGGGGAAAAAAACTGTTCAGGTAGATGTACAATATTCCAACAAGCCACTTACTTTGAATGGACATGGTACGTACATACATTGCCTAGAAATAAACAGGAATCCACAAGGGAAATTTAGTACCAGTGTAAACAGATACAAACCAAGTGAACTTAAAGGAGTTTATCTTATTTACTCTACAACTGGATTATACTGACCCAGACCCATTGTTGAAAATTATAAATTTAGAATATTATTTTAATTACCTTGCATTGGGACAGGGTCAAATTGGTTTTGTTGTTTGGCCCATGTTTACAGGAATTTATTAAAAGGTATAACTGGTTGACTTTATACCTGACCATGTAAGACTTTTGACTCCTAACTCCCAGATGGCGGTTACACCATTTACAGATGGTCTAAATACAAACTTCTAAATAGTATCTGGTCCTTAAAAGTAGGATCAGGACAAAGTGGAATTGATTATTCCACAGTTTGTGCTTCAACTAACTGTCAATACCCAACAAATAAGCATAACTTGCTCTGGTCAGGCTTGGAGATCTTGCGGTGCAGGTGCTTGCTTAATCCAATTGCTACACTGGGAATCATGAAATCCCAGTTAATGTGTGCAAAAGCAACTCATCATGCAAAGAAAATTCCCAGTTTGTAATAAAGCATGGATTTTCTGGCATCTGAGGTTAAATTGTTCTCAATAGGACACTAAAGAAAAAAAATAAGTGCTTGGAAAAAGTGTTTAAATTTCCTGTCCATTTCAAATAGGTGTCATTTCACAGTCCCAAAATTAATGGAAGGCATATTTGTTGGCACTGCGGTTTTAGCAATCAGGTGGGCTTTAAACTTTCTTTCTCTTGCAGAGGGTGATCTGAGGCTTTAGGGAAGTACCATGTATAAAACCTGAACACATTTAGATCCCATTTAGCCAAACAGGAGCTAAGGGTACCCAACACTTTAAAGAATATTGCCCTGTACCCTTGCATACGTAGTTTAGGACAAAAGAGTGTCCTTTTTTATCCATGGCCTCTTTCTGTGGACAAAAATGCTTAGTGTTTCTCTCCTATTACCACTTCCAGGCTGTGGTGTTCATTTGTTATTCCATTTACAAGTGACTCGGCTGGATATAATACTAGTAAAGTCATAGAAGACCACAGCAATAGTCAATTCTGTTTTGAAAGTGTTTGTATGTAAGGTGCTTCAATCACAGCTTGGGGCATAAATTAATTAATTGCTGTCAAGAACTGGGACAGCCACACTGACTTGGGAAGGGTTTTAAAATTTTCCATTAAAATATTCAAGGCCAAGGGATAAGTGAAAGGAAGTTGAACTGGAGCTGCTGCAGGTGTGACAGCTAATGGTTTTTTATTTTGAAGAAAAGTGTTACAGGTCTGATTTTGAAAATGTCTCTTTAACACCAAGGACTTTAGATGTGTGACTCCTGCCTTGTGCTGTTACAAGACACAAAAGAACCAGGGCCTGTATGAAAAATAAAACAGAATGTTCCCTCCAGTATAACTGCAGGACTCATTACATGTTCTGTGTTTAAGTGGTGTTGCAGACATGCATACAAAACAGACAATACATCTTTGTCAGGGTGACAGATCTCCTTTAGAAGAAAGATTTCTTCTCCTGCACACTATGAAGTACTGTATGTTCTGTATTTAATGTGCACGACACTGTCTGAATTCTTAAGCTTTGTAATTCCCTATGTGCCATCTGTACGTCTTGTTTGAGGATGGGATGCTGATGAAAACTCTCCTGTGCTTTGCATCTGCCAAAATGGTACCTTTAAATCATCGCCTCTGTACAAAGAAGGCAATTCTTGGTGTTCTGTTCTGTTGCAAGCTTCACATCAACATTGCTTCTCTGAAAAATCTTTCTAATACTGTAGTAGGTCTGTCAGGCACTCCACAGTTGCATATGGGTAGAATGTTTTCCTAGATTATAAAGGACTTATAATGCAAAAGGAATATTTTCTTAGAGGAAAAAAGACCTAATACACATTTGCTATGTATTTGTGTGTTGAGACAAAGAAATATTTAAACAGTGTTGATTAAGTGCAAAACTATGAGCCAGCATCAGGAATGGGAGAAATTAAGGAGATTATTTAAAAGATAAGACTTTATTTCTACCTATACATCTTGTAAATATTTTTCATCAACAATTCTATTGACTACAGGGGGGCTGCTATAGGAGTAAGAGACCCAGAATCTGTAATTCTGCGTAGAAGTACTTAGTTTTAAGTAGTAACTGCTGAATAACAGAGGTGCAAATTGCTTCTCTGTTTTCTTTTGTAAGGAAGCTCAATGATGCGAAGTTGGTAGAAAAAGGCAGGGAAAGACAAATGGGAACTAGGAAGGCAGAGATACGTGTCTGCCAAGGTCATTGAGGAGTATAGAACAGAGGCACAGGGAGAGACTAAAATATACAAAGCTGGGCTACAGTTTTGCTCAGGGACTTCAAAATCGCCATTTATCTTACTACTTGGCAGTCATGTACATAATGAGGGCCATCTTTTGGGGAGTGTTCAGTCTCACAGTCACTTTTGCCTTTCAATCTTTATCCACACTGGGGTTTTTTCTGACGGAAGGAATAACTTTTAGCCATATCTGTTTCTTTTGGAGAGCTACGGCTTCAGTCTGATTTTTTTTAATCCATAGAATTTAAAGCATTTTACAGAGCAGGTCGATACTGAGGCAGAAGCGCAAACAGCTGCTAGTACTGTGTGCGACCAGAGGCAGGCAATGCACAGAAGGAGCGCAGCTGGCTCAGCCTCCTGGCATGTTACAAGCAGATGAGTGATGTTCAGGGAAGAAAGTGCTCATGCATGAAGAAGGTAGAGTAAAATACGTCTACGTTTCCATTTTAGCCTCAGAGTATGTGAACTGCATCCCTCTGGGGAGAAGGGATGTGAAGGTGTGCACCGGGGGAGCACTTCTTGTGCTGCAGCCACTGGCAGCTATCCTGTCCACGCAGCTGGTCTGCTGGACCTTCTTTGAGGTGGTCCCCCATGAACTTGGGATTGTATGGATGTCATATCCTTGGGAACAGCTATTCTGAGTAACAGACCTGCTCCTGTAGTACAGCTTTACTTACACGTGTGTGCAAAGTCCCAGTGAAGTCACTGGGTTCAAACCATGAGAAGTGTGTGGAATACAGGATGTTAAATCTTAGAGATGAAGAATTTCTTTGTGGTAATTTTCAAATTCTGCATGCAACTTTCATTGATACAGTGAATTAATCCAAGAACTTCAAGCGGGTTGCATTTCCTGAACTTTAGGAACCCAAGGAATAATTACTATGTTATTTTAAGGTGATCGGATACTGCCTTAAGGTGTGCTTTCAGGAGATAGAAAAATCCACTCAACGTCTTTGCAACAATTGTACATTATTTGGAAGACCTAGAACTCACATGGAGCCAGTTCTGAGAAGGATCTCTGTCTTTCTCCTAATCATCCAGTAACAGCGAAGGAAAAGGTCTCTAGAAAAATAACATAGATTTTTAAGCAAGATGCTTGTAGTGACTTGCTGCAGCAGTTCTTAAAGCTGGGTGGAGAAGCCTGCAAGCCACATTAGAACTTGAATTTGGAAAGAAAGCCTTCATAAAACTTGTAGAATGACCCCTTGCATGTTTTGATTTTGTGCTGTGCCTCATGTGTTCTCAGTACATGTTGTAGCAAATGTATTCTTCAGGGGAGAGCACAGGGGCTGGCTAGGGTTTTCCTATACAATTAGCTTTTTGAAGGCCTCATTCTGCAAAAGGTTCTTAAGAGGAAGCAAATTAATTCTAAACATTCTGTTAAGAAATAAAACCTCCACATGTACTTGCCACTAGATGTCAGAAAAAGAACATGGTTCAGCTGGAAGGGAAGATCTAGCTGAGGGGGTTTGTTGGCTGTTTAAGCACTTGCATAACACTTTGGACAGGGCCCAAGGAAAACAATTATACCTTTGAGTTTATTTTTGTTTGCATGAACTAGTAAATATGCTGTTGGGTCAGATTCTCCTCTCATTTTCCCCAGAGGAAAATGGAAATAAACTTTTTGTCCGGAGTTATGGCACCGTGGAAAACAGAATTGCTTTTAGTCTTGTCAGCAAAAGCTTCTCATCTAGAATGCTGTGGACTTGTATTCTTTGCATAAAGCTGGTCTCTGAGTTTTAGGCAACTCTATCAGAAACACAGTGGAAGGTGTGTGGGTTGGTCCTGCTTCAGCAGAAATGAAAGCTGTTGTGGTTGGGATGCTTGTGCATGTGGAGTAGACATCAGATGCAATGTTTCTCTTTATAGGAACATACTCAATTCTAAGTTTGCTAGCACAGAATTGATGCAAATTGGAAGTACTTATTACGAAGAATAACGCCTAAAGCCTCCTACAGAATTGTGGTAAAGTATATGCAGACTCACCTAAAACTGCATCTGTATCTCCACAACATAGTTCAGCCCTAAGAGGACAATTTGCCCTGTATGGCTACTGTTCTGTTGCTTTACTGATGAAGCCGCAACATTTGGTTTGTACAGCTGGCTGCAATTTAATATGTAAATAAGTGGTCAAAATATTATTTGTATGTTGTATATAATGTGAACGGGTAGATCACTATTATGCACATAAATGCATATGTATCTGAATGCTTTACGGGCTAAAATCCCCTTTGGAAACAGCACAGAAGGTCATACTCAATGTATTGATTTTATAAGCTAATGAGTGCATTTCCCTCTGGGAGAAAAGCATGTTCCAAAGAAAAAAAGAATAGAGCTTGTCAAACTGAAGATTTGTGAAGCAGTTCCATATTTCTAAACTCTTTTACTGGACACACAGAGTATTCAGTATTTAAGGATCAGACGGTGATCTTTGCCAGGAAAACTAGAGGGATATTAGGCCAAAGAGAAAGAGTCTGAGGAATGAGTATAGAAATATCCAATTTACTCAAAGTCTTGATTTTCTATCTAAATGTCTGTGCTTCCTTATTATCTATGAATTGCTGCATATATGTCCAGGTAGCAAAATTGAAAATGGTGTATGAGTTGAATATAGGCTGTTTTTAAAAACAAATATATATTTCCACTCTGTATTAACAATTCATAACAAAAATAACATTAACACATGAAATACAAATGTAAATATTCTTAAAACAATTTCAAGATCCTAAGTAGTTTCAGATACTATATCGTGGACAACAGATATTTAAGGATTGATTGGTAGAAAACGAGTTTTGAAAGTTTTTTGTAGTTTTGTTTCTGATTCTGAACTGTTGAAATGAATACTCTCCACTGTGAGGTTTAGAGTTTTACATTTTGTAACAAAATCTGAGGTTCTTTAATGTTGAATGACTCCAGAGTTAGGAATATCTTTAAATATGATAGACTTATGATGTAATTGTGAGTCAATGTAAAAACATGATGAGGGGCCTATCCTTCAATTGAGGGGTGCAGTTTTGAGGTAGCTCTATAAAACATCTGATTTAGCATCATAAATTGCCTTCCCATTCAGAAATAGAGTAGCCAATGATGAGAAGTGTGAAGGCAGAGGTGGCTGTCTCACACCTTCCCCACTGCAGCTGCCAACCAGCAGGAGGGATGTGCATCTCTGGCACCTCTGCAGGGACTCTTCTTTCCCCCAGGAACCTGGAAACGGCTGTTGACTGCTTGTAATTTAGCACAGGAGAATAAGTAGCACCTCAAAAGCATAGGCTGGAACCGAGGATTCTCACTGGATCTGACATTCAGGTAGCCACAGACTAAATCTGAACTGCACTGAAACTTACTTGGAGTTAATTCTTCCAGAGGTGGCTCCTCCTTAGGCTTTCTTTTAATCAATGCAGAGTCAAGGCACAGCCAGCTTTAGGATTGTCTTCTGTTTATTCCCTCCCTAAAAACTGTGTGTGAGCCACTGCGTGGTATTTACACTGACTTATTGACTCATATATTTGTGACATTTATTGTTGTGTTTTAGTGCAGAAGAGTTGTCTTTAAGCTTCTATCCCGCATTTTGATGTTTTTTTTCTCATGTGCTCTGCTCTTGTACAGAAAGAGCAGAGAAACACAACCTTTTCCTATTCCACATATATTTCCAGTGCCCACTTATGCTTTGCTAGAAGTAGTAGCCTGCATAGCAGGGATTAACTTGTGCATCAGGCCCAAGTGGAACTAGGGTCACCTGCTGTCTGTGTCACTGTTGGTTGAAGAAAATGAATTTATTCAGGTGTAAATGGATACATTGCTAAGCCTAGGGCTGTTACAGAAAGCTCTCTAGTTGTAAGCAAATTTTGGTTGGAGTGAGATTTTCAGTACAGAATACATTGCACGATAGCAATTGTATTTGATAATAATTTAATACAGAAACTGTAGTCTTCTAACTCCTGTGATCTCCAGACAGGCTCAGTCTTTTTTGCCCGATGTTGCTGTATGAAAAGAAAACTCACTGGTGATTTAAAGTGACTGCTTGATGCATTGATTTATTCTTTTTTATGTCTTGCCTACATTATTACTTTCTTAACATAACTTTAATAAAACTGTCATTGTGGCTCCTCTGTTAAAACGTTTTGCTAGAAGGCTTCTTCCCACTGGCTTTGCAACAATATATTTAGAAATGCAGTTTTACACAGGGGCATTTTAAGCATCTATTTGGGGTGCTCAGAAATGCCCCCTCTAGATGCCTCTCTCTTTTAATTTGCACATTCACACCTCATGCATTTGGAATTTTGCCTAAAATGTGCAACATGAAAGCCTTGTCTTGGGAACCGCAAATGTAGTATATGGCAAATATACAGGGAGATGTTCCACATGGATTAAATGAGAAAGCTTCAAAACCTGTGTAGCTGTAGCTTCTGTGACAGGGTGGAATTGCTTCTGTTCCTAAGAGCTCTGATTTGCAACAGAAGATTTTTACTATTCCATGATGGTGTGGGAAACAAAGAGTTTCTTCTTTTGTGCCACTATACCCATTAATTCCTAACCAGTGTTCTGGGTAAGATATAAACTGTTGCATTTGGACTTCCTTGCGGTAAAACAGATGTTTCTTCTTGTGAGTTTTTAATTTGTGAGGACAGTGCTCTGAACTTTTTATTAGGATCTAGATCCAGTTGGCAGACGATTACGTGAGGTCTCATTGTGAAAAATATCTTACATAAGTTAACTGTCATGTTTCTCCTGTACGAGTGCACACTAGCTTGTATGTAGACACACACATGCCTGTGTATATTTTTTTTTTTTGGCAATAAAGCCTCTTGTTTCTCTTAGCTAGCTCTTAATTGTGCAAAACTGACCTGACTGAAGCAGAAATGAACTGTTGCATGTATCAGTATTAATAAGGAAAATTTGAAAGTTAGAGGGAGCTTTTGGGTGATATTTTTACTCACGAAGGTCAATTGAAGATATGTAGGAAGAACATACTCCAGCTCTTGAGTTGCAAAATGCATACTTGTCATGGTTTGTTGTGTTAAGGACAGCATGGGTGAAGAAGAGCAAAAATGTAATTTGAATCCTTAAGTTACCAGAATGCAATTTGAACGTATTGAGTAAGCATTCTTGTTAAGTCAGTAAAAAGGTGATCTCTTTCAAGATGAGAGACACACTTTGCATATTGTACATCCTTTTCCAAACCAGCTCAAAGAGACCAAAGTCACTTAGATGGAAGATAACCACAACAATTTATCATTTTCAAGAGGGAGTTTCTGGAATAATGAGTATGCCTAAATCCAAAATCAGAAATGGTTGTTGATCTCCATCATGTTTAGTAGGAGTCTAGGATTCAATAGTTGCAAGACTACTGCTGAATCCTTGAAGCTACTTTTCTGAGAGCCAGCTTCTTGAGGATTCTAGTGTAAAGTTTTCTGAACCCTAATGTGTGCTCATGGAAGAGGTACTTCTGTGAGAATTCTTAGCCATACTTATAATAAATACATACTACAAGACATACTGCCCAGACACCAAGTACATTTCTTGCTTAGCATTAAATTTACACTCTTCAGATATTGTAGATGTACAAGAGCCAGTGACTGAATACAGACTTAGTACAGACTCCTTATTGCTGTTAGTCTTGCTAAGTGTAAATTTGAAAAATGGAGAAATAGTGCAAAATGGTGAGACCTATGCCCAAACTTCCTCTGAAGATGCTAATTAAAGGGATGTGAGAATTAAAAAAGCATGTAAAATCAGTCCAGGAAAATAACGCTGCCGGTAGCTGTTCCTGAGTTGAAATTCTAGACAGTCCCTGGAGACAGTGGGGAAAAAAAAATTCTGCTGTGATTGGAAAAAGAACAGTAACTGACTAAAACCAGATCTGCCTTGAATGTGAATGTCACTTTCTTTCTCCAGCTTATTTTGTACCCGAGTCAAAATTCTAAATTTCACCTTTTTGTCTCTGTGTATAGAAGCTAATCTCACATTAATCTATTTTGGCAGATATATAAAATGTATTTACAGGCTATTGTTCCACTTATAAAATTTAATTTAATCTTGTAATATTTGTACTTGTTGTGAATTCCATTATATGGAACATTCACTGAACCATGTACCTATAGGATTTAATTATGTCAGCTATTATTAAATTGTGGAATGGGAGAGTCATGTACAAAGATTTCCTGCATGCCATCAAGACCAGTGATGACAAAGTCACAAATTTTACCCCTGCGATGCCTTTACATTATGATGGCATCTAATGGAATTAATAATTCCTCTTAATGTTCAAAATACTACCTCCTCACACCTTACAATGCTATAGCTGCAGGGAGGAATTAATTCCTTTTTGAATGAAGGAAACCTAAGAGAAGTGAAGATATCAAATACTGTCATGCATCCTGCATACGCTAAGAGGACTTTGTGTAACCTCCCAGTTGTGACCGTATCTAGACAGTAATTCAGCCACTACTTTTAAAGAGGAAAAAGAAATCATTGTGGCTGAAGATAAAACAGAAAAGGCAAAGATGTAGCCTGGGGAATAGGAACAAATAAAAGAAGTGACCATGTCCATCACATTCCCTGAAGAGACTGCACTGCATGTTTTCTTGGATACCTCTATGTGAATGTGACTTCACGGGTGCTCTCAGACACCATGGCTGGAAACAGCTCTTTTAGTCAGCTCTTTTAGCCTGCCAGGAGAATGAATGAAAAAAATCCTGTGAGCAAAGGTAGATAACGTTTGCTGCCTTCCTGACATTCTTCTAAAGACGCCATGCATGGCTTTTTGTCAGCTTGGTGTGTATCTGTCCTTTCAGCAGCCTCTGTTCACTGCCAGTGCATTCAGGTTTATTTTATGTGGCTGTTGCATGCATTGAGATTAGGAGTGAAACCACCTGTGTAAATAGAAAGGTAAATGCAACTCTTCCAGCAGGTTCAGAAGACACCCCTTGCTAATAGGCTAGAACACTTTGTCAACACTTGCTTGTGTCCAGCAACATTCATTCACTACTCCCAGCATGAAACAAACTCCATGCTGAAGTTAATTCTACTGCGAAATTAAATTCACCCTAAATAACCCAAGAAAGAAGAATAGGGGAGATCTACTCAAAAAAGAAAGAAGAAAAAAAAAAAAAGGAAAAATAGACAGTATGTATAAAGTATGTACCTGAACCTAAGAAAGAAACACCAATGGAAGGGCAGGTAGAAAAGAAGGTCAATGCAAGTAGGAATTCAGCAGATCGCTAACTAGTGGAAAACACGATAATAATCTGGGATGCAAAGCAAAACACCATTATAAAGAACAAATTATTATAAATACTTTCTTTCTTCCTCTCTTTGCCAGGATAACTAAACATGAACAGGTATGCCAACTTTTTCCTGCCATATGTTTTCACAAGTGCATTTTTGTTTGATATGTAAGAGATGTTTTTCTGTGGAGTGATTTGATTTTTATGTTACTCTATATGAATTTAACCTAAGATCTGATTATTTCTTGGAAAAGGAAAATGAATCTACCCAACTGTGTCCTTTGTGAAAACAGAGAGGACAGTGTTGTTGAGTTCTTCTATTACTCCTGCAAAGGATTTTGCTAACTCTTTGAGGTCCACACTTTCCTTCTGCCAGCCCTTGGAACTGTCCTGATCTTTGTTCATCCTTTTAAATCGTGGAAGCAGTCTTTTGGTTCAAATGAAATCTTGTCCTATGTAGATCAAATGTTTCTGCTAGGCCTGTTTAGCTCATTGTAATAATAAACCAGAAACGGGGTCCAAAAAAAAGTGCCTTGCATTTCAATTTGTTTTCTTTTAACATAACTTTAGAGATCAGAATGTAAGATGAAACTCAAATCTGCTTTTGTTGGCCTGTATCCTTGGTGTATTATGACATGTGAATTATTGCAGGCTTAGAGGGAATACATTATGGGGTATATTATGGCCCTGAGAGTCTGTAGAGATCTGGAGGAAGAAAGAGATTTAGCTATTTAGTCTATGAGTCGTGTCAGGACGCGCCGCTTGTGGCGTAGAGTGTCTTCTGTGGGGAAGTGCAGGGACCTCAGTGACACATGAGCTCCTTCCTGGTCTCATGCTGCTGAATTGAAATACTACATTCTTGGTGGTGAAACTTGTCGGACAAGCCCTAGTGTCATCTCCTAGTGCCACCGGCATCTGCTGCTCTGCAGTGGGTGACAGTCGCCTCCCAAACCAGTGTCTGCTGAACGTGCACATCCCAGTCACTGGAGCAGACAGTGGCCTGGGAGAGGGAATGTGCATGCACGAGTCCCTGCTCTCATGGACAGGGGCGCCTGTGGTTTGGGCTGCAGGTATAACATCGGGGAGAGGTCCAGTTATCTCACCACTGTAACACTGGTTATTCCAGTGTGCTTTTAGAAAGGTTGGCAGCTGCATAACCCAGGCTGCTTATTATTTCCCACAGTAAAACTCTGGGTTTTGTGTTCCACAACTTTTCCAAAACTTAGTTTAGGAGACTTTTCCATGCCTTTGGCAGGTTTTTGTTTCTGAAAGCATCAGTCGAAATAGTTCTGCTGTTTATGAGAACAAGGCAAAGGGTAAACAATGCACTGGTTTCCAAAGATAAAAAAGGTTAGGTAACCTTTTCTTTAGGAAGTTCAAGTGTCTTGGAGCTTTGAAGTGGGGCTCTTGGTTTGGCACTAGAACTGCCTTTCTGTCAGGGATGTGCTTTTTGTCCTTGAGGGAAAACCCACTCATTCTTTGCAAAGTCATAAACAGTTGACAAATCGCAATTTATTCATACTCAGAAGAATTTAGCAATGAAAATCCTTGTGATGTGTTGGAACCTCTACAGCTTCCTGTGCTTCCTCCAGACCTGGCATTGCATGCTTCAGGCTCAGGCTTCAGGGATGCTGCCAGAAGGACTTTGTGATGCCCATTTCCCACTGCTTGGCCTGGACATAGTCAGAGGGTTTGCACACCTGGCTTTCTAATGATTCCTCTATCCTTTGCACCCAGACAGCGTGGAAGAGGAACAAAGGTATAGACAGAGAGATCAAAATCAGGTTGGGAGGCTGACTTGCTAGGATGTAGGGCAAAAAAGGGACTAGCTTAACAGGGTGATTAGGACGAAATACTGGAGAAGGGAGGATACTGAGGAGGTACTGAATCTTGAAGTCAGGTGCTAAGGTGTGTATCTGTGGGAGATGTCTATCTACCATGGAGATACATTTCTTCAGCAGAGCAAATTGTGCTAATCTATACACCTTCCCAGAAGAACCTTCATGTTGTTGTTTGATGTCAGCTTGAAATGATATATATGGATGATATTGTGACTTTTAGAATTGTTGTTATTGTTATTTATTATTTTTATTCTCCTACTCCTACTCCTTCTGTAAGTATTCATGAAGGTACAATAGCCAGGGTTTTTTATTGCTGTTTCTCTCAGTGACTCATGTATGATTTATATAACAGACATAACAGCCTCTTTCTTGATTTGGCCCCTTTTGTCAGTGGGAGATTACATTCATACATGACTTACTTGGCGTATAATTAACCACTGATAATTGTCGTATTCACTGCTGCAAAGCATCACCAAAGAGCAAGGTTAATAAGTAGAGCGTGTGGGATCTCTATGTACACAGTTTACACAGGCACACATTGCAGGAGGGAGAATGGACAAGACGTTGTACATGCTTTGCAAATTCTTTTGTGAATTTATAGCAACATGAATTCTCCTCTAGCCCTCACATTTACTCAGGACATTTGCACACTGCTGTGTTTATTTTGCATAGGCACTAAAAGCTAAAACACGTTACTCAGTGTTGTGTTTCACGGGGCTGTGCTGCCAAGCTGCTGGACCTTGATCTTTGGAAGGACATCTCCAGTCTCTTCTCCTCTGCTTTACCATCCTGAGCATTTTATAGTTCTTACCGTCTGTCTGTCAGTCTTCTCTTGGCTACCAGAAACCCACATCCCCAGCTCTGGGCAATGGTCTGCTGGTTTGGCAGGGCTGCCCCTGGGGCTGATAGGGGCCCTGTGGGAGAAGCATTGGCTGGCTGCTGGGGAGCAGAAGCAGATCCAGGCAGGAAGTGCTGACATCAGCGGCACCACGGGAAGCTGTCTATGGGCAAACTGAGCTGGCACGTTGCTTACAAGTCTGTGGGGCCTTTTTCAGTCAAAACAGAGCTGCTGCCAAATTGCTAATTGTAGCTCTATTTTTTTTGCCTCCTGCCTTCATGGGTTAAGAATGGAAATTCACTCCTTTGCAGAGCACCCTGCCTTCCTGTAGCTCTGGGGGGACTCGAATCCGCTACCACCTCCTGCAGTGCATGGCTAGCTGTCTGACAGTTTTCAGCATCACTTTTTAAGATATTTGTCTTTTTTTCAAATGCTTCCCTTACCTTGGCCTGACATATGTTTTTGCTTAAGGAGCAAAATGGTTTTCCATAGGAGCTGGTGAGGTCTCTGAACACATGTTCCTCCAAAACACAAAATGCTAGAAGACATCAATTCCCATTAGAAAGGTTACTTACATACAGCTGCAGAGCACTGCTTTAAAGTTTTTTGAAAATAATATTGTAGTCAGCTGACATAATTTAGTCACTTTGATTAGTTTCTTGTGCCTGATTACTGAATATTCTGAATAAAGACAAATGAGGCTCCTTCTAAGATCACATCTATATATACTTAAGCAATAACCAGAAAATAAATCATTTGTTTCAGACCTAAAACCAGGGAAAATGGCCCTAGGATATAACCAGAATAGCTGGACAGCATTTAAAACAAATGTAGTTACAAAATACAGGCATTGTAGCCAAAAGTATTGTTTGAAATGAGGATTCTCCTATGCTTTCCAGTCTTAAGAAGGAGAGGAAAATGTTCTTTCTGAAAAGGAAATAAGGAAATTAAAGAGACAAAGGCCAGCTTAAGAAACAAAACCACGTCCATTTACCCACAAGTTTTCTCTTTTTTGAATGTGTGTGGAAGAATGGGCAGGTTGCACAGTCAGAAGAAAGCAGTTTGTTTCTTCCTGACAACAGGCACTGGATTTGGGTAAACTGATCCAATTTCTGGGTCTATAGACAGACAGTGGCTCTTTTCTTCAGAAGCACTGTGGCTTCCACTTGCACCCTGGCCTGCCGTAGAGTCCATCAGCCCCATAGCACATATTGTGCTTTGCCAGACACTGCTGAGCTTGAGCAGTAGAGGGTGGAGAGGGAGCGCCAGTGCTACTCTGGCATTTGGCAGGGGGCTTCTCAGGAGCATGCTGTGGAATACTTTCTATTAGGGAATGTCAGACCTGGCTATTTTAGAAAACTCTATTTTTGGTTCTTCCCCTGCATTAAATAGAGCCATTCATGACAGTCTGCTCACATGCTGTGTCTTTCCTGTCCCAATTGTATTTTTAAGTGACTGTTTGGGCCAGCCAGCACTATTCCTTTTCAAGTGTAGCACTTTTGGTTTTCCTGTTCAGTTTCTTGTGGTCTTTAATGTTTGCACTCAGAGTATATAGCTGAGTCCCTGACTAGAGTCATAAAAAAAAAAAGGGAAGAAAAAAAGAAAAGTGCTCCATGGGTTGCAGTGCTATCTAGGGGAGCACCACAAAAGTCAGATCATTCTAGGGGTATGCACTTTTCCTGCCTGCAGGTTGTGACTTATGTTCTAGTAACCTAAATTTCCACACTGACGAAGCAGCTCAGGCCAACAAATTACAGCCACAGTGCTTGGGAGAAAGCTTCATGACAGCAGGATTTGCTCCTTTCTTTTCTCCTTCACTCTCGGGTGATGCAGAATGCAGGAGGTACGTGGCTGTACTTTCACGATAGGTCACAGTCAGTACTGCAGCAACTGCGCTGGGCCATCAGGAAATATAGGACCACCATACATAGTTTTCTTACTTCTTTTCCTCTTTTACCCCGAATGTAAAGCAGAATTCATTCATAAGTTAGTGTGTTCGAATTTCTGTCCCACTCTCTCCAGGGTCTTCTCAGCTTGACAAGTTACTGTTCAAGCAAGAGCAAAGCTATGCTTACTACTTTTTTAATCATGGGGTTTTTCATCTACTTTTTTTTTTTCTTCTCTCAGGTTGTTGGTGATGGGGATGCTGAGAGATCCCTAGCTCAGATCAGAACTCTGCTGGGAAGATACTTTCAGTCTGTGAATAATCGGCAAGCTGGAGACCAACACTCAGCTGTGAGAACTCAAAAATTCTGGTTCATACCATTGGGGTAGCACCTTATGCTTGGAGCTATAGGCTTTGCTCAAGAGACTGTGTCCGTTGCTAGAAACAAGAGATTAGGAGTGTCTATAAAGGTGTCATTACAATTTATCTTTTTTTATTTTGTTAAGGCTGATTTGAATTTAAAAGGAAACTATGAAAAGGCAGGGCAGTATTTTTCTTAGCCTTCCAATACTGAGCTTCATTTCCTTTAAAGCACTGCTTTGAGATAAATGGAATGTGGTTTGATTTTGTCTGAAGATAATTTGGAAGTATTAGTAAAGACTTACTTGGTATTTTGATATTAGCAATTTGTTATTAAACTGCATGGGGCCATTTTACTTTTAATGGCAAAGGTTCATGTATTTATCTTTATCATGTCTACAAGCTGGATAGTAATTTTTGCCATGGGCACAGGCAACATGTTAACAGCCCAGTGATCTGTTTCAGAAAAAACAGATTTTCTGCCTTTAACGAGAATATGGATCTGCTCAGCTTCTTCTATTAAACAGAAGCCTGACATGCCTAAACCTTATTTTTCAAAATTGTTGAGGAAATAGCTAGCAGTTTAGGAATTTAAAATATTAGATTATGCTAATCCAATGTCAGTTTATCTTGAAATAGGAACAAATCCCAGCAGATCTTGTTGACAAAATGACAGATCCTGATTTATTCTAGAGTAATGTTTCTTTTCAGTGGTATCAAACTTGGGTTCTTTAAGTTCCTTCTTGTTGAAGGTGCTGTGTTATGTTAAGAAAAATGATAGGAAAAATGTGCCACAATTTCTCGAACAGAAAATCTCCAAAGAATGGCTCAATGGCTTTTCAAACCTCTGTTAGGAAAAACTGCCAGCCACTCTGGACTGAATACTTATGTTTTGAAATTATAAATGAGATTGCAAGGTGATAAAATCTGAAGGATGATTTTCAGACAGGAAGCTGAAATTCTTGCATCTGAAGTGCTAAAATGTGACAACCATTGCATGTATTTTTAAATCAGGCGTGAAAAATCACAGCTTTCTGCTTTCAACAAAGAAAGAGCAGGAAATTCACAATAAACCAATAAAACCATAAACCTTAAAATATGCACATGGAGCAGGTGCTGATATGTACAACAATATTAGAAAGCAATAAAATGTCTCACTAGTATTCAAAAAGAACTGCAGCCAAGATAAGGCATTTGGCTACTTTCTGCCCTTGACTTGAATTAGTTCAGATATCCAAAGCTAACATGTGTTAGATAAAGAGAGGAAATATCTTTGAGAAAGACAATGGAAAGTGTGTTCTGGTTCAAATCACTTGCTTTACTCCATTGAGAGGTCTCTATTGTTTCAGATTTTTTTTAGCTCTTTTTTCCCAACAGATGATTCATCTGAAATGTGAACTTGGTCACAGAAATTTTGGGAATGAAAGGGTGATAAGACTAGCTGCCAGAGGTGCTAGTGAGGAGAGGACTGTATGCATCTCACCCGCCGTAGAAAGCAATGGAAGCAGACAGGCTTTGGTTTCCTGGTCTAAACGAGCTCTATCCTTCTTCCCTGTTCCTCTTAGAGCCAGTCTGCTTTCCTGGCATCAGCAGCAACTGAGAACAGAGCTCAACACATCTTACGGCCTCCTTTTTTGGGACAGAGTATGAGTGGTGTGAGAGCACAGAGGAGATCCACTCAGTGAGCATTCAGGACAGTGAGCATTCAGCTGCTGTGGGCTGGGCTTGGAGGAATGAAGATCTGAACCCTCCTTGTCTTTCTCTTTGAATTCGGTTTAGTATGTAGCTGAAGGGAATGTATCGTATATGGACACTGTGTAACACCCAAAGGAAGTCTGGAAAAGGAAAATAATATTGCAGCCTCTTACTATTCGAGCTGATTAATTACCACAGAAACATTATTAAAAGTGTGACTGCAATCTTCAGAATGACCTTGGTACTTCATGGCATTGCTCACTGAAAGAAAAAGTTCTCTGCCCACACCCTAATTTTCTGGACTGACTGTGAAAATCTGTGAAAATGTGTTTGGTTTTAAAAAGAATGCTGGTGTTAACCAGATATTCTCTCGCAGATCTCCAATCTGGGCAACTCAGTTTCTCAGATTCATCAACTGGTTCAAGGTTATGGTTTAGGTGAATAGCAACCTAGGAACAGATCAACTGCTGGTGCAATATGGAGCTCTACATAGAAAGCGGAAGCAGCTGCAAAGCCTTAGTTTGTAGATTTATATGCATTTACTGTGTACTTACTTTCAGAAAATCTCAGTTATGTTTTAGGCTGTGGAGCCACCTAGATCCCCTAGACCTAGCTATGGGTCCAATCCCTTTCTCTATTCATTTATTCTCCCTTTCTCTATTCATTTATTCTGCATTTCTAGGCTTGCCTTCTGGTCTATACCATGGGGAGATACAGTTACCTTAAGAATAACCAGCTACCATATAATAATCAGCCCTTTATAGCCCCTTGGTCTCAGGTGAAGCAACAACCCCTTTTATGAACATTGTATTTTCTTGGCCAAGGCATTACTAATTTCCTTTGTAATGAAGAGAAGTTAATTAATGAAAAATACTCAAATAGATGGAATATTGTATCAAATGGAAACTGAGAAAAGGAAACAGATTCTAAAATCAGATGTACAAGTCTTTACATTTACACTGCATATTCATGTCCATATTTTTTTAAAAAAAAATTTAGTGAAATGATTAGAAACAAATGAAGAACAGATTGAATAGCTGTGTCCACTTCCTTTAGAGATGGTCATGTATCTCCAACTACCCGAAAGGAAGGCCTCTTCTCCCAGACAGCTAGTAATAGGACAAGGGGAAATAGCCTCAAGTTGCACTAATAGAGGTTCAGGTTGGATATTAGAAAAATATTCTTCCCTGAAAAAGTGGTTAAGCACTGGAACAGGCTCCCCAGGGAAGTGGTAGAGTCTCCATTACTGAAAGTGTTCAAAAAATTAGTGGACGTGGCACATCGTGATATGGACATGGTGATATTTAGTCAAAGGTTGGACTTGATCTTGGGGTCTTTTTCAGCTTTAAGGATTCTGTAATTCTCTCCTGTCCATGAGAACTAGGCTTCGTATTAGAGACATTTTTTGTTATAGCTGAAACAGTCATAATTATGACTTAGATATTTTTAATTTGAAAGTGTCTATAAAATATAGTGTGAATGTTCACCTTAAATGAGGAGCAGGGGTATGCAAAGAAGTTAATGATGGAAGAGGTGCTAATAGGCTGTTTTCTGCATACAGCATTATATTTACATCGTGGCTAATCCACTGTTCATTGAGTTAGGCTACTGTGTTGGTGGATCCTAACTCCTCAGTTATTAGGTCTGAAGGGATTGCAGAGAAAAAAAGAGACTTTTACCTGATACAAAACGTTTGTAAGGAAAATGAAGTTCGGAAGATGAGGGATGATATATTTTGCCTTTTCAAGATTTTTTTTTTTAATTGAAGGAGACTTTAGCCTTTGAATCACTGTCAGAAAGTACTGAAAAAAAGGATTGGTCAAAAATATTTGGTTTAAATTTCAAATGTTTTTCCTTTCTCTATCTGAATTACCTACTCAAGATCACCTGTATAATTTCAAGACGGAGGCAGTGCCAAAGTGTTCACATAAGTACTTCACTGTGTGTCCCACATGCACATGAAACTCCTCTACCCTATTTATCTCCCTGTCTCCCCGTACCTGCATGCTGTGTTTCCCTTAACTCCAAGTGAAACAAGGCTTTCAGACTCCTTGACACTGAATTGTTTCAGTGGCATGTGGCTAAAGCAGTTTATATGGACACAGTTATAAAAGCTGTTATGCCTTCGCACAGTTTTTGGTGGGATGCCATGCTCACCTGAACACTAGTACCGTGGTAAAACAGCACCTACACTGGAAATTTTTGCCAGTGTAATTATGCAGGACCTCTCTGGTGCGTGCTATAAATAAGACTCAACAAGTATTCTGTATTATAAACTGATTGAGGACCACCACAGACTTTCCCCCTCCCATGGATTTGTTCATTGTTTCCCCATTACAATTGCCAAACCACTGACTGTAACACTTCCTTCAGTTTCTGTTTTATTTTCGGGGTGGGTGCCACAGCCTTATCAACATGTGTCATATGCACAATGGCAGTCACCACTACTTTTTTGCCATTCCCTACTCTTCTGCTACTGTAATCCAGCAGTGTTCCCCTCTGTACAGGAGCAGATCTGTGGTTTTTTTCCAATCAGCAAAAAGCAAGGATTTTTAATGAGAAAAATCTGTGTGAGAAAAGGGAAGAGATGTGACACCTTATTAAGAAAAGAGCTTGAGCTGAGGACAAGAATCTCAAATTTCCATTTTTTCTTTAATACATCCCAAACTGCCTGTGCTAGGATTTGTTGGCAGTGAAACATCCCTCGTTGCATTGGACTCCACTCCAAAGGCTGCAACAAATTTGTTTGCTTTTTCCTTTAAAATGTTAACATAACTGATACTTTATTTTACGAGAGTTAGAGTGGCATTTCTCTTTTGGAGCAACAAGCTGGGAAGTACACCAGTGTGAAACAACATTCAGTGCCTCTGCAGCGGGGTGGGTTTTGGTGAGAGGGTGTAATGAACATCTGGTCTGCAGCTCCTCTCTGGGAACAGCTCTAGTCACACTTTTGACACTTGGCCTGTGTTGACTTAGGAGCTCTGACGTGCACATTTGAAGGGCAACACAGATGAAAGGGGCAGGGTATATTTAAAAAACCAAAAAAAGAAAACAGACAAAAAAACCCCAACTGACCAAAAAAAAAAAAACACCAAAAAAACCAAACATCCCTCCCCCCCCAAAAAAACCCCAAAACCCAGAAAGGAGCTTTTTTGACCTGTTTTTTCAATACATTTTGAAAGAACATGTATGTTGGCTGACCAATTTGAAATTCTTACATCAAGAAAGGTGATGCAGTACAAATCAATGAAGGTAATAGCAGAAGATCATTCTTACAGCTTTCCAAAATCAGCAAGGATACGTGATACATTGTCAGAAAACAGACCAATGACATTCACATTGCATAGTCCATGTTTTCTTCATTTGTCTTCCTATAATTCCTTTGATGTTAGTTTGGACACCTGTTTAATTTCTTCCCACAAACAACTGCAGCTTTCAATGCTATTTCTGTTGCAAATTTCCTCCATGCATGACTCTCATGAAATGAAGGTTTACTCTTTGGCACAGGGTAGCAGGCTTCCCTTGGTTACAAACCAGAATGTCCTCACTTCAATGGATACTGCCAAAGTGTTTAAAGCTCCTGGTCTGTAACATTAGGGCTTGGGAAAAGTATGTTTATCTAAATAACATCAAGAGGGTGCAAAACTCTAATTTTATATATAAGCTTTATTTTGTTTGGGTTTTGGCTGGTAAAGGGGAACTTTTTAAAAAAGAAGTTGTGGATTGGATGAGTCAGTTTGGGAAAGATTGCAAAATTGCTGCTCTATTCCTCTCTGAAAGAAGAGAGAAACAGACAAACATCTAGATGATCCAGTATACACAGTAATTGAGAAGCTGATTTAATAGAAAATACTGGATTTTTCACTATCAATTTGTCAGCCTTCATTCACTGCAGCAAGTCCTAAGTCCTATTCACCAAATAATCTTTCTGGCCTTGCTGAATGCTCACTCTGGACAGAGCCTATATGCTATAGAGCCACTGAATTAGTAGCATTTGTTTTACAAAGTACGTAAGAACTGCTGAGTCACACATGGTATTATTTTAAAGGACACCACCTTTTCATGTAGTTAATTTTACCCATCTGTGTGGTAGGGCATTGCAAGAGTGACTGCATAATGGAAATATGCAGATGGTTTCTGTCTTCTGACGTTTAGAGAATCTGACACTTTAAAGCTTCTTGGTTTCTCTTGAGAAATAATTCTCACGATATCTTGCCTTAGGTAGAAAGGAGGAAATAATCTGCTATACAAGTGCAGCTTGAGATGGTAGAGCCTCTTTGATAACATATTTAAGAAGGGAAAAAAAGTTTATTGTGCAGAAGCAATTGCATCAAGAGAAGCAACTCTGCAGACACTAAGGTCAGTGAAGAAGTAGAGGAGGTGCTCTAGGTGTCAGAGCAGAGATTCCCCTACAGACCATGGTGCAGATCACCTTGAGGCTGGATGTACCCCCACAGTTCATGGAGGTCCACTGTGGAGCAGAGATCCACCTGAAGCCCATGGAGGATTGCTGCACTAGAGAAGGTGAATGGCCTGTGCAGGCTGCGACTCTTTGAGAAGCCCCAGCTGGATCAGCTTTGCTGGCAGGACTTGTGACCCTATGGAGGACCCATGCTGGAGCAGTCTATTCCTGAAGGACTGAACCCCGTGGGAAGGCCCACACTGGAGCAGTTCATGAAGAACTGTAGCCTATGGGAAGGACCTACCATATCATCAAGTTCAGTCTTGTTCTCCCATGGACTTTAGAACACCTCCCACCTCCATTTTGGACTCTCTTACTCTTCACCCAGAACTGCCTTTTTTCTCACCCACACACAATCCTTTGCTCTGCCCAAACTAAGAATCATCCCATCTTTCACATAGTCCCAAACCTTCACAAAGTGGCTTCTGTGCTGGGATGCCCATCGCTCTTTTGCTGTATATCATTCTCAACATACACTTCTTCCTGGCAGGCACAGTATCATTAATTACTATAAATGAGTAGTTTAGGCGTATGCTTAAACTGACTCTGATTTCTAATGCATTTGAATTTCCTCATTGATCATGATTTCAGTAGGATTATATTTAGTCTATAGCAAAAATATGCATCAGCACTCCTATGGATCAAGACTTGATGATTACTGCAACACACTGCAGTAAAAAGCTTCAGCCTGACTTTTTGGACACCAGAAAATCCACAAGAGTGAGAAACTTTAAGAGCTGGTTTATCAGGTGATTTGTAAGAATGATTCTCTAGAATTTTATAAAATGTAACCCCTGACTGAAGATGTTACTGAAGTTAGACTGGTTGTAATAATATTCTTCTTCTTGGAATGCTCTGGGTTATGCTTGGGGGTCATCCTTAGAGCATTCATTTTTATCTCTGTTGGAGGTCAGAGAGGGATTTCATCCCGTGGGTGTCTTCCACCTCTCACCAGCTACCAACAGCATCATTCTTGTATTGGCTAACAAGGTCAAATCTGTTGGTATGAGATGAGGAGAAAGGCTCACTTCTTAGAAACAGACAGACAAGCAAACAGAACAGGATTCCCTAGGAAAATGGGCTGAAAAAATATGAATGACCTGGAATGACAACAAAGTGGCCTATCTCCAGCACTTTGTTTTGTGTACAATATTTTCTGTGCTGCCTTCTTAGCGTAAACTTCTTGGAACAGAAATGTCCACTTATAATTCCACAGAGCATAGCAGAATCTTTGTGTTCATTAAACAAATAGAAATATAGTAAAGTTAAATACTGGCCATTTTCAAGTATGAGGATTTGTAGTTTAAATGAGGAACAGCAGACATTTTAAGGTCAAAGCCAATATAGAATCCTTTTTTTCTAGAAGACTTGAAACTTCTTAAAACAGTTATTGGTAATCTAGAATTATGTTTGAGTCGGATGCTAACTCAACTGGATACCACTTTTCTGTGCTTCAGATCTTGGACTTTCGAGCAACTCGCTTTAATAACCAGTGTTATATTGAAACATATTTTTTTCCACTTTCATCTACTGTCTGTGTCTTTACATCTCTTAAATGCTGGGCTTTGCATGTCATAAATGCTCAGTATAGTAGCAAAAATGCACAGCTATTTACCAGGTATGGTGAATATTGAATCTCAGAAACTGTAACTTTCAGTCTTTAACAATCTAAAAATATCTGCTTGATTGAAATGATTGAGAGTGCTTTTCTGAGAAAGTGTATCATGTCTTACTCCCACTGAGTTCAAAACGCTATAGCCAGCTACCTCCCAGCTTGAAAAGGCCTCAAACAATAGTGGAATAAATCATGGGAAAAGCACAGCTTTTCTGGAGGATTCTTGTGTTGGTTTTTTAGTTGGGTTTTTTGTTTGTTTGGGTTTTTTTTTTTTAGAAACTTTTTGCTTGTACAGAATTAAGAAGCAGTTGTAGGGCCAGGATGTACTTGACTGGGTGACAGGATTGTATACTGCAGGCTGATTGGATTTCTCATTGAAAAAGATCATTCTCCTTGTTCAAACTTGGTTCTCTGTGGGTTTCAAATGTGCAATATAGCTGGTAGCAGCGTTGTCTTCTGTAAAATATTTCTTACTGAGGAACACTGGGAAAGAGGGGAAACAGTTTCCTAATGACTATGTTAAGTAAAAGGAAACCTGTGAACAGCATGGGTCCTGCTGGAATGAAGTCACAAATTAGTCACCACCAAAGCTAATGGTCATTTTAGTAATCTACTAAAAAGAAAAGCCTTAAAAATTTTGTGTCATAATGTTCATAATATATACTAACATTTCAAATATTATTTCATATTATGGACAGAAACCCAGTCAAATTCTGCTTACTTTGCGAACAGTTTATATCACTGGGACATAAAAAAATAGCAGAAGAGGGAAAAACTGCCTTGTACTATAATTCATGTCTTAAAATTGTATCTGAGGGACTTTGCTTCTGACGAAAAGGAACAAAATTGTTTTCTTTCACTTAAGCGGAATTCTTTATGTAAATCAGAAAGATATACAATTAAAATATGTTTCTGCCTCCTAATTCTAATATAATCAGGGAGAAGCTGCGCTTATTTCAGTCTTGCATTAACATAAATTAGAACAGCATAATATCACTCTTCTCTTTGGCCATTGTTAGACATGCAGTCATCTTTTTGTAATACATTCTCGTATGCAACACTAGTACTGAACTGAATCTAAGGCTTTGGATTCTTATTTCAGGCTTAAAGTATTGTTGTGTTAATCTAAATCGGGGGTTTAAGCCTTAGGTTACTGCAACTTTTTTATGAACATGTTAATTTTGAGAAAATTAATTGATAAAACAATAGCCGTTGATTAGAAAATTGCAAACGAACATGATGAAATTAAAATTCATAACTTCAATTTGAATCACGTGTCATTTAGCCATACAAATGGTCCCCTTTTTCATACTTTATCTTACCAAAACTAGTAATGTAAATGTATAAAACTTGAATTATAAAACTGTGAACTTTATGCAACTGAGTCTATTCCATATTATTACAATGCAGCAAACTACAAAGTACTACCAATAAAAAAACTGTACCACTATAATCTACCACTATGGAGCCCTGCAAGTCTCTTGTTCATAACAATTCAGAGGGAAAGGTGTATGGCAGATCAGAGGGGTACATGAATTAAATTGTTGCTAAATTAGGTGGTTAGTACTTTTATCACTAACTTTGCCTGCCCCAAAAAATCTGCCTGTCAGATCTTGTCTTTGAGTTCTGATCTGCAGGCATGAAATGAATACTTCCTCTCCAAATAAATCCTTTTGTATTCAAACAAACCAGAGCCTGAATGGGGAGACACAATCAGGGCTCTTTCAACAATAAAACCACTAGCTCTGCCATATTTTTGCTGGCTCAACAAACAGCTGAGTGGGATTTATTTGCTGGCAGATGGAGGTGACTAATGATATAAGCAGAACTTTTTTGTATGGGCGAGCTCCAAATGTTTAGCTAAATGATGCCTAGCAGTAAAGGCAACAAGCGTTAGATCCACATGTTAAAAAAAGGACCATTCTTTCACATTTAATACTTTGCTCAGGTTTTTTTTTTTATTTTCTTCCTTTAGTCTTGGTTTTTTTAACTTTTTTTTTCTTTTTTTTTTTTTACAGGACCCTAGACCTCCCTTCAGGCAAAGTGTCTGATTAATACAAATTCAGTGGCATGTATCCATCTCCAGTTATAGGTGCATGCAGTTACTCTGTTTGAGAACAAAAAGGAGAGTGTTCTGATGAAATAGCTCTGACTCGGTTTGTCTGAAAGGTTCAGAATACATTACAGAGACCACCACACTTTATTGACTGTACTAATCCTGTTTAATTCAACGGCTTGCTGAAGACTGGCATCACAACATTTGTGAATGTGTCAATCAAAACAGAACAAAATGAACTTTCCTATGGTAGTCATACATCTCCGCCCAGAACTTGAACCCTCTAAAATGAGTCAAACTCCATGATTGGTGCTGTTTGAACCTATTTTGAAGCCCCTGCAGCTTTCTTATCTGGTATTTGATTCTGAGGCTTCAGCTGGCGCTTTTATTTTTTTTCTGTAGACTCTGGAAGCTTTTATCTTTTATCCAGAACCCTTATCCTTTCTATCAACAGACACCAAGCACTTTTTTCAGGGGTGTCCTATTTTTTCACATGATCAAATCACTCTTTGGATGTTCTCCTGGAGACCCCCATTCTCCTGAGATACTGCCCAGATCCTCTGGAAGAGCATATTGCTGTTCTTCAAAGATGCTGTTGACTTGTTGCTATTCAAAGGCCACATCACTGAAATCAGTGCTGGGGCATACAGGACACCCCTCAGCTCTGGGGAGGCCACTCCACCCCTGCCTATGTGAATCTGCAGCACTGGGACAGTGGGAATGAGAGCACCTGAACTCCAGCCCCATGCCAAGGCTTTCTGTGAGCAGCCACCCTGCTCTGTACCCTGAACAGTGTAATAAACCAGAAATGGTTGCAGATTTTGAAAACAGAAAAATTAAGTGTTTCAAACCTGAGATACGACTTTGTATTGTGGACTTGTTTACCATGGAGATTGTCAGAACCGCAGATAATTTCAGCAGGACTGAGATCAATGGTGCACATGTACTGTATTTCTGCCCTCATTCTTGAACGTGAGTATAATGTCTATTGCTGATGTTTCATGGACTGTTCAAATCTATTGTTTTTCTTGGTTCTGACCTTCATTAGTTTCCTTATTTTTGAGCTCTCCTTTTATGTGGCTTAAAACAGCTGTAATCAGTTTGATTAACATGCTGAAAGCATTTATGCTGCTTTGTGGCTCAAGTCCTATGTGTCCTGAACTCACTTTTGTGCATTGCTGATGTAACAGTTGCTCCGTGGGTGATTCCTGTATTTTCAGCACCTATGAGTGCATCTGAAGCCAGCTATATCTATCCTTTGATATCCTTGAATATTGTGCTCTCAATATTTTCTTGATTAGGAGATTAGGGAGCATAAATCTACGGGTATATTTGTATTTTTGTCATGTCTTTATGGGAAAATAAATCCTCCCTGCACAGATTGATGATGGATTTTAAAATACCTCTCTGTTCTTCCTCCTCACACCATTTATTAAGATGCTTGTCATCTCTAAGTCACCGTCAGTATTAGGTATTTATTTTATCAATGTTAATTTATGATTTGGATTTTCTTTAAAGTATAATTTTTCAGATTCTTTTCAACTGTTCCCGTTCATATAACATTTTGAATTTGTATTCATATCAGTCTAATTTTCTATACCCAAATAGCACTTCAATTTAGCCAAGTACCTCTTCTCCCTCAAGTCTCCTTGGCAAGTCATTTGTAGTGTTCCTTAATAACTGACTAAAGAGTCTTACTCAAGCTGAAACAGTGTTAGTCTGGGGGGGTTTTTTTCCATATACTTTTCTGTCCTCAAGCTGTCTCTCAAGTTCTGCAGAAAATTCTGTCCTGAAATGATGGGAGAACTTTGTTCAATTATACAAATTTACATTACTATCTAGAAAAAATATACAGGCCTGTATCAAAGCCTAATGAATTTGATAACTATCTTTCCATTTTGATCTGGCTGTGAAGGACAGATGGGAATCTTTCAAGTTATTTTCAATCATTTCCCCAAGTGTTTGCATTTTCTCTCTAGGCTTATAAACATATACCCTTCCTGAGGGAAATAAGGTCCTTTCTGATGTATTTTTTTGTTTCAGGAAATAACTGAAAACCTTTGACTTGTTTATAGCTTTCCCCCATAAACTGATCCTGTTATGTGTCATCTGAAAGAGAGCCTACCCCAAAACGAATCCCCCCAGGGATGATTTTGGAGAAATAAGCACATGGCAACACAATGAGAATTCTGCAAATTTCATTTAACCTGGAATTCAAGTTTCTAATGAGTCAGAAAGCTCCTTCCGAATTCATTTCTTTAGATATTTGTTGTATTCCTAAAATGGCACTAGATGATAAACCATTTAACTTTCTTCCTCAAAGTCAGATGAATAGACTTGAATTAGAGCAAAATCCAGCCTATTTGTAAAGGAGCACAGCCCAACCAGAAGACACATCACACAGCGCCTTTTAGCGTAGCCCCAGGCCGTTACCTCCTTGGGCTGTGATTAGAGGAGAGCCTGTCAGTCTCCCTACTAATGCTGTCTCAGGAAAGATTTCTTATTGACAAGGTAGAGGACAGAAATGAGGATGCCTTTTGGGGGAATGCTGCAAATGGCTCTGTGCTCAGAATAAGTGATTAGACAGTCAGGGCGCTACTCAAGGAGATAAAATACCCCGTGCTGTTTGTTGGAAGCAACATTTTGCTGCACTTCTAGAAGCGTTTACCTTTCTTTCTGATGTGAGTGCAGTGTGTACTTTTGTTTCTAGGAAAGTGGAAAAGCACTATTGGGCAGGCGTGCCTAGCATGAATGGCACTCTAATAGCATTCTAATTTAATTTTTATGTGAAATCTTCAGTTGATTCCAATGATACTATTGGCCCCAGCCCAAAATTTCGTGTAAAAATTAAATGCAGAGAGAACAATTCAAGCAGCCAGCCATTCTACCGTTGCAAAGCTTCAAGTATCCTGAAGGTCCTGAGATCAGCAGGAATAACTCACTACTACAGAGTAAGGCTGGGAGTACCCTCGAAGCCCTGATGTGTCTGGGAAAAAACTGCATGGTTCCAGCTACATACTGAATTGTAAAAATGCACATTTTGCTACGTATAGTGTTTTGTGGTAGAGATACAGACCAAAATCTCTGCTGTGCCCCACACTCTGGTTAATCTGCTTTGGTTCATGCTTGTGTCAAATAAGTAAGCCTGAAGGTGCAGAAACACTTCAGGGTATTTTTGATCTGTGTCTGCTGCTTGTTTGCAAATGCATGAAGGGTGAGTGCAACAGGATAGAACAGAGCAGGAAGGGCAGGGGTCATTTACAGCCCTGAAACTTTTTTGTTAACAGAGAAGTGTGACTCAGAGCGAAGTCCTTAGCTGTAAGATCCATGTGCTTGCAGGGAAGTGGAATGATCATTGATGCCAACGAGGCTGCCTGGCACCCAATGGCCCATGTCCAGCTCTGCTGGTGTCTCCAGCCATAGGGCACAGCTTTCGTGAACACCATGGGCCCGAAAATAATTTCCTCTGTTTCTGTATTGCTTGAAATCAGAGATATTTCACATTCACTTGATTCTACATAAAGGAGGTAAAAACAGTGAGCCAGAATATACTGCTGAATAAAATAAGGATAAAATTTGCCTGGCTTTGGGCCTCAGGTAAAACATTTTAGGACCCAAGGGCCCAAATAATAAACATAGAGTTTCAGATATAGATAGGTATGCATGAGGATCCAGATCTTCGGAAGACATCCCTGACAATGAAAATCTGTGCTTATTCAGTGGATACTAGTAAAACATAAGGAATGGTTTGTCAGTTTGCATTGATTTCACCTCTTTCCCATTGCAGATTGCAGATACTGGTCTACCTACCTTTGCTCTACCATATATGCCCAATGTCCAAGTGTGCTTAGTTCTTGTGGTTGTGACCCCAGTCACTGTACTGACAGGAATTTCTAGATGTCTTTTGCATGTTTTGCAGTTTGAGGAACTTATACATACATGTGAGATTTAAGAGCTTGTTTAAAATTTTAGATGTAATTTAAACAAAAGTCTTGTATGCTGGAAAGTATAAATAGCACTCTTTTTGGGCTCCAGGTGTTTCCTTGGGGAGGTAGTGAAGAACCTAGCAATGTGAGATTGCACACGACTACTCTGAAGTATTCTATCTGGGCACAGTTTCTAGGTGATGGTAAGTATATTTTAATTCTAATTTAAAATCCATCCTTCATAGCTGCTTTTTATTTTGAACACAGGCCTGGTCTTATAACTGAAAATTAATGTTGGGGCGATGCGTGATAAACACCCTAATTGACGAAGTGAGAGTTCAATAACCAGGTTACGGAAATAAAGGTAGAGCTGATATAGATATTATAAGAAAAACAAAACAATTAAAAATCTCATCATAGAGTATGTTGGAAGACTGAACCATCTTCATTTGTAACATTCATGCTACTAGTGGAAATTAATAAAACTAAACCATCAAAAATAAATCTACTAAATTCAGTGATGAAACCATATGAACCATAATATTACAGTGGGTCTGCCTTATAGAATTGTAACAGATTCCTGCAGTAGGAGCTGAATATTTGAAATCTCTGGACTAAGAGAAATAGTTGTCATTGTTTTCCTGCTGACTGTAGGCGCTTGCTCAGGGTTCATAACAGAACTAAAGCTTGAGGGCAGAAATCATAAAGTGTCCAGCCCAAGGGTCATTATTTCCACCTCTCAGCTGTGGGAAGTAGGAATGTGAAAGAGTTGACTCATTTGGCCAGCATCTCGGAGGTCAATAGCATTGCTAGGAATAGAAATGAGATATTCTTGTTCTACCAATTTTTGTGGATTTCTATGTAGCTGTTTTAGAAGGGATTTAGCAATGATTTCACTGTTCTTATAGCAATGTAGTGCCCTGAGAGAGCAGCTATTCCACAGCAGCTCTGTGCTGAAGTGCACCTGTGTTTAAGCTCATATGAAACCAAAAATAATAAAATCTAAATCTTGAGTGCTTGATGTGAGACACGTCAGTAATTTGTTATCTTCATGAGCCTTGAAGTGTCCCAGTTTGTGCACCCAAAGGGATAACTGAAAGGAGTTGGGGAAATGGTACAGAATAAAGTCTTATCACCCGCAGTAAGAGCATTTACAACCCAAGTTTCATGACTGCGCATTCACGTTCAGTGAATTGTAGCACTGGTGAGTAGGCCAATAATAGTTAATTGCCAGATACTAATCTAGGAACGCTCTACTGAGGCATGGAGTTGAAAACAATGGTATATATAAACCTTAAAGATTAAGGCATATTAACACCAATTTTTATGCTGATCAGAGTTAAGTAGTGGATCTGCCACATTTACTTACGTGTCACAAGCTGTAGCTGAGCTCAAGACCCTCGAACACTCTACAAAAGAATAATTGATATGCTTGTTTCAAAAAAAATAGTTCAAACCTGAACCCTTTGGGAATCCAATCTGTTTTGAAAAGGGGTTGAAGAGGTTGTCCCCCAACCTGGTCCCCTGCAGGTTGGGATGGGAGAGGAAAACAGGAAGTTTTATTCATCTTACTTTCTCGATTATCCAAGTTATAGTCTCCAGCTGTTTCCATCAACTTTGTTTTCTGAAAAAAAGATCTCTATAGAGCTCTTTAGCTTTCTTTAAGTGACTCTTTGTTGAGACCTGCATTGCATTTTTCAATAATTCCAGAGTAGTCTTCTTTCTTCTTTTCCCAAAAAAAATATCTCTTACCCAGCTTCTCTTCAGCCCGAAAGAAAAGAAATAAAAGCAAAATAAAAACAGCAGGCTATGGGGGAAGGGAGAGGAATAGTGTCTACAGCAAGAAACATGGCCATGCAATGCCAGACCTCGAGTGCCTGTTGCAAGTGAAAGCGTACCTGCAGGCAAACAGCAAGCGCACCTTCTGCTTCATCTAAAATCAACAACATTTTACATAACACTCCTGGATAAAGACTGGCCATAGCACTTAGCAGCTAGGGATTGATGGCCTGATATTTCAACTGGCATTCATCACATACTCTGCATCCTATTCGCAGGGAAAGTTCTCCCAAGTATGTCCATCCTGAGAAGTGCATTACCCCACATGAACTGTAACATGTAGAAACTGGCTGCTTTCATTACTTGCCTCTTTTTGTACAGGAGCAGGGGCAGAAACCCCTGCAAATGCTGGGGATCAATTAGCCATCTTCGATGAGGTGGTTGAAACAACAGTCACCTCTGTTCCTTGCTTTCTTTGCTGTTTAGGGAAGTGAAATTATTGAGTGGTTTTTGTAAGGTGTCTGGAAATAACTGTCTGAACTAGAGGGGGATATTCTGCAGAGGTGCTTTTTTATTTTGCAAGTCCATCTCATGTACTGGGGTCCTGTGGCAGGAGGTAAAACAGCAAATGATATTTACAGGCAACTGGTATTGCACTGCTAAGGCTAAATTATGAATACCCTGGCATAAGAATTTTAATACAGTCTTTAATGCTTTATCTTATGTTGTTTTGTGGGGTTTTAATTTTGCTTTTGTTTTTGTTTGGAGTTTTTGTTTGTTTTGGGTTTTGTTTGGTTTTTGTTTTATTTTGTTTTGGTCTCTTTTTGTACTTCATATTAGTGTAATTATCATCAGTACAGAGTGCTTAAACAATTGGAGATATAATGCTAGGTTTTCTGCAACCAACTTTTATTCATATTGGAGATAGAGTTACTCTTGTCTCCTGAAAAATTTCCTGTCTTTCAGTCCCTTATAATTTTGTGAAACATTTAGAACTTCAGTGGTAAGGGTCTGCTCTGGACTGATTTCTCCTGGAAAATTTCTGTAAAGTTGTTAGATGTTGCTGAGAATGAAGAAATTGGAAAAAAGATTCTTTTGTTGACTAAAGATTTTCTAAGGGAAAAGTGTTGACTTTCAAATCAAACTCCACAGCAGGATCTTGAGGAGAGGAACTATGTATGACTGGCTGAGTAGACTGCAAAGAGTTCTGTTATCTACATGAGAAGAAATAGGACTGGCTGAAGGAAGAGATAAAGTCCCAAAAGGGCTGAGAGAATTAAGAAGAGACTGGTGGAGAAATGAGCCAGGCAGTCAAGGTGTGTGTTCCAGCTCCTTGGTAGTAGTCTCTGACACCAATCACTGTTTTCTGCCATGCCATTAGCCAAGCAGCAGAGATCTGTGCAGTGCATTTTAAAGACCCCATCTACCTTCTGGTAGTGAAAAGCAGCACAATGTCAAATATGGGATTTTGTTCCTCTTGAAAAATAAGCATAATATATGCCAGTTGATGGAAATATTATCAAGGATAACGGTACTTGTGTTTATCCAAGTTGTCTTTCATGACAAAGTTCATTCTGTAATCAGGACAGAAAGTTCCAGAAACTGATCATGGAAAAAAGACACTATAAGAACTGTTCCCACTTCATTGGTCCCACAAATGGGAAAGAGTATAGAGAATGAGGCAGAATTTGTAAGAGAGCATATGGCAAGGGGGTGATGTTCTACCCTGGAGAGTTGGATACTGTCCCATTTTCTGTCAAACAGCATCCATGTGGTGATAGCTGAGTCACTCGAGCCAATCTTTTCAGAAGCTGTCAATAATTTTACATTGCTTTTATTCTTAGTGCAGGACTTGTAGGCGTGCTGAACTTTCTCAGCTGCAGCTGAAGTCAGGGGAATCTGTGCTTTGAACACGAAATAGTGTTCCAGAAAATCTAGTTTGGGGAATTTAAAATTGTGTCTAACATAGTTGTGTTTGGCCTTAATCTTCCTGGGACCACCAACTTTCAGCATGAAGCCCTCTTACTTCGAAGTGATAGCGTGCAGGAAGTTCACTGTGAAGCTCTCCGTTATGGCAATGAGACGTTTTGTTTTCGGAACAGATTTTGAATATTGTCCAGGAAATATGGCAAGTATAAGTTGTGTTGAACTGCAAGAAGAAAACAAAAGGGAGAATAACCTGCTTATCTCACTAGCATGCCATCTTTTCTGTGCAGTGTGGGTGTACTAAAGGCATGTCTGTATATTGAAGTCCTGCTGGGTCCTACACATGGATCACAACGCCCCATGCAGTGCTGCAGTCTTGGGGGAGTGGCTGGAAAGGACCTGGCAGTGTTGGTTGACAGCTGGCTGAACATGATCCAGCAGTGTGCCCAGGTGCCCAAGAAGGCCAGTGGCATCCCGGCTTATATGAGAAATAGTATGGGCAGCAGGATCAGGGCAGCGATCACTCCCCTGTACTTGGCAATGGTGAAGACACATCTTGAAACTTTTGTTCACTTTTGGGTCCTAGAGGAAAGACGCTGGGGCAGTGGAACAAGTCCAGAGAAGGGCAACAAAGCTGGTGAAGGGCCTGAAGCACAGGTCTTACGAGGAGTGGCTGATGGAGCTGGGGTTGTTTAGCCTGGAGAACAGGAGGGTCAGGGGAGACTGTAAAACTGTCTACAACTACCTGAGAGGAGGTTGTAGCCAGGTGGGGTTGGTCTCTTCTCCGAGGTAACAAGTGGCAAGGATGAAAGAAAATGGCCTCAAGGTGCGTCAGAGGAGATTTAGATTGGATATTAGGAAAAATTTCTTCACTGAAAGGGTTGTTAAGCATTGGAATAGGCTGTTCAGGGACAGGGTGGAGTCACCATCCCCAGAGGTGTTTAACGAGGAGGACATGGTTTAATATGTCCACCAGTGTTGGTGGTTCTAGGTTGACGGTTGCACTCAATTATTTTAAAGGACTTTTCCAGCCTTAACAATTTCATGATTTTATGATTCTGTGTCTTGCCATCTACAAATTACTCCAAATTCTCATTTCACTAACTGTATTCCATGAACATTTAGTAGATTAGGAGTATAAATGAGGAAATAGATAATTTCCCTGGTTTAGTCAATTTCCCAGGTAGGAAGACAGCACCTTTTTCACTTGCATTTCAAAAAATTAGACTGTCAGTATTACAGCAAGTGGTCTCAGTCCTTTCCAGGTCTGACAGTGACATTTTCCCAGGACCTACTCTGATGAAAAACAAGGCAAGCACAAGATGAAAAATAAGCCACTGAAGAACATACTCACAAGCACCCTGCTCTGCACTAGTAACTCCTGCCCCATTACCTGACAGCTTCACTAGCTTGTCTGAAACCTTCCTGAACTGTGGCTCTTTCAGTGTTAAAGCAATAGGTGTGACAGAAATATAACTCACTGATTGCTGGGCTGGTTGTGCTGTTTTAGGGATAAGTACAGCAGTACCATCACTTTCTGAGGTGACTGGGTGTAAACTTAAGTAAATTGGGCCAAAATTCAGGTAAACTTATGTAAAAGCCCTGTGTCCTAGAGTGTTCCATAGAGGGTTCCATAGAGGGTTCAAGCTAGGAAGAGAAATTTATGCTTTCTGAAAGGAGGTTTCTCTGATGCAATCCCATTGAATTGTAAAGAAAGTACAAAGCCCTCTTTTTCTTCACACAGCAAGAGCTGCAGAAGAGGCATGGCCTCTATTTACAGCTCAAGTCTATTTTCCATTAAAAACTTAGTATAAAAGCTCTTTTGCCCTTTTCTCTTAGGTTTTCTCAGAGGCACATTCCTGGCCCTTGTTATGTCTGTGTTGTTGTCTTTTTCCTTGCCACCATCTGTCTCTTACTTTGATCTTTTTGTCTCTCTCTCATAGACACCCAACTGATCACAAAACAATGACCAGTAAAACCCTTCCACCCATGTGTCTTGCAGGTGCTCTTTTTTTTCCGATAGTGATGTGTGCTGGTGGTTGGAAGGAAAGCTATGGTACTTCAAGTTGTCTGCTCCCATAATGAACCGAACTGTTTCTTAAAACTGACCGTTATAAGGGTAATGTTCATCCTGATTCAGAGACATTTTACCCCCAGGGCTTATGAAACTGTTGATGAGAAATCAGACTGTTTCTCAGCAGCATTGAGAAACATTGAAAGCACAGTACTTAAGGCTGTACCAGAGAGAACAAAGGTCCTTTCATCTTCTTCTGGTTACAGTCTCTGTGCTTCATCTAGTTATAAACTTGATGTCCTTTCTCAAAGCTGTGCTGACTTAGAAGAAATGTACTTCATGCATTTAAGCATTACCATACTTCTTTTTTATTCATTGCACAGTTGTCTTTATTTGTGAGTTGCCTGAGAAAATAATATCTAGGTGTAATATATTGTTTCTCATCACCACTACTTCTAGGTGGCTCTTGAAGTTTATCCAGTGAATCCTGAAATCACAGAATTGCTGGCTAGAATTTCCTCTGGAGGTCTCCAGACCAACCTCTTACTCACAGAAGGTCTATTGCTGAAGGGAAAGCAAGTCAGCCGCTGATTTGTCTACTGAGCTTTGAAACTGTCAAGGGTAGGGAATCAGCCTCCCTGGGCAGCCTTTTCCAGGGCTGCACTGCCCTTCTCCTGTTGAAGCTTCTCCTATGGCCCTGCCCAGTGCAGCAGGCCCATCTTCTCTGTAACTGCTCCATCTCCCCAGGTGCCCTTGCAGTGTGAGACTCCGTGAGTGGAACTGAGCAATGACAAGGATGACGGTTCATATAGCATGGAGGTGTCACTGAGGTTAAGTAGGTGTACACCCTTCAACAAAACCACTTCCATTAAGGAAAATAAGACAGGTCATTGTCACAGGAGACTCTCCTATGGAGGGGAACAGAAGGTCCAATACGCAGACCAAACCCACTGAATGAAGTCTGCTGCCTTCCTGGGGCCTGGGTTGAAGGAGTGAAGAGAAAGATTCCTACCCTTGTACAGCCCTCTGGTTACTGTCCATTACTGATTTTTCAGGTAGGCAGTGATGGTGTTGCAACAAGAAGTCTGAGGTAAAAGAAGAGAGACTTCAGGGCCTTGGGATGTCGGTAAGTAATGCGATTGTTGTGGGTAGGTAATTTTTGCAAAGTTCCTTGCTTGGGTAAGTAGAGAGTAACCTGCACATGGCATTGTTTTGTTAACGTTGACAATACATATAGGAAATGGCCACCTCACTCTAACATTGGTCATGAGTAAGGATAAGTAAAGAATGAAGTCTTGTCTAAAGCTCACTGCAGTCTTTTGTTGAAATGTTCTAGAGTTTTCTATAGGTTTTCTATATTAAAAAACCCCATAATGTTAGATCCTTTCAGAGACAAGATAGACAAAAGCCATCCTGTTGCAGCACCAAGACAAACTACTAATCTGAAAAGAAAGTCTGTATTCCATATACAAAGAGCATACAGCAATTACCAAAATTAAGACTTCTTCACTTCCTCGAAATAGAAAATTCAGACTGTTAATAATTAGCTCATATAAGAATCTCATCATTGGTTGGAAAGAGCAAAACAAAACATAGAGATGATGAAGATTTCAAAACATCTCTTTCAAATAAGCATTTTGATCCCACCAAGAGCTGATTCCTCACGTACAAATAGAGTGAAAGTGATACAGTACCCTCTGCAAGCTCAGTGCTTCAGGGTGTGCCTTTTAGGCTGAACTCAGGATATTTTAGGGCACAACTGGTTGAACTATTTTTCTGGTTTAGCAAATTTGAGTTCTTCTGGAGTCCACACATTTCAAAATGAACATTATTGAATTGGAAGTTTCTTGGAAGAAAAATGCAGGAATGATTCAATCCGGAAAGTTTTCCTTATACTGAGAGATTGAAGAAAAAGTTAACAGATCTCTGTCTTGGTCTCAAAATACTCACGTAAGGAAATTATTTTTTTCTGCGAATAGATGACAAGTTATGCAGCAGCAGCAGGAGATTTCAGCTCTAGAATCCAAACCTAGAGAAAATTATGCTGGGGAAATGGTGCATGTTTTTAATAGCAGCATTCATATGATGAATCCTTATTACTGGGTGTCTTAGAAGTAAAGAGAATGTCTTTCCAACCACTGCACGTTAGCAGCCACTGGTATGGCCAGATGCAGGAATGACTAGTAGAGACACTGGCCAGAAAATCAAAATAATAAGGTAGTTGCTGTCAGCTTTTGCAACCTGACTTTCCTGCTGTTGCCTTCTCTTGTTCTTTCTCTTAATTCCTACCACCTATTTTCTCTCCTGTCAGCTCCAGTTAGTGCCTCTTGCCCTCCTTGCCTTGCTTCCTTGGCAACATCATCCCTTGCATCTGCTCTGGCTTTGCCTCCTCATCTCCCGCACTCTCAGTAGCCCCATGACTGACTTGGGTAATGCTGTTGGCTTCTATTAGTTGGTGTGCTACTCAGTAATGCTCCTTAAAATGCAATGTGAGGTGTCCCACTAGGCAGGGACGCACACTGCTGACAGGAGCAGGCAGCCCAGAGGATTGCAAACAAGCTTTTCCCTGTCCATCTAAAGGCACAGAACAGTCCTAATGGCAAGATTTTAACTACCTCACCGCTTCCTGTAGCTATTTTCTGTCATCAGTTTCAGACTGCATCTGAATAGTGTGCAGAAGAAAATCTTATTTGGTTCTGAGTTCGATATGAACAGTAAGGACATGTGTGGATTTGATGGATGGATTGCAATAGTATCTGTGGCTGAAGATCAAGGCAGGTGGTTTAAGGTTATTGCTATTTTTTCCTGCTGTCCATGACAATTTAGAAAATTCCACAAGTCTAGTTTTCAGAAGTCTGTTTGTGGAAAAGAGGAGGGATATTCTGGCACAGAAAGATGATATGTTCTGCTATATCTAATGCAAAGTAAGGTGGGGTTTTTTCACTTTATTTTTAAACAATGATGCTGAAAACAAATGAATACATGAGAGGAGACAGTACCCTCTGTGAGATTTCACTTTTGATAAACCACATTACAGAATCCAGGTCTTTCACCGTATAGTGAAACCTGATACAACTTCAACATGTCCACTGTCTTTTTAGACAAAAAATCCCTCAAGAATTGAGGACTTAGCAGTAGAAATACGTGACCGAAAATGTGTGTATTATTAGCATGAGAGTGGTTTTGGCAAGCTTGTTTTTAGTATGCGTGCTCTAGTGTTTTACTGGCTTTCTGCTGCTGTAAACAAATCTGAAAGGGGAGGAAGATTTAGGAGTTAACTAATGAGCATGGGCGCTACAGAAAGGAAATGAAGATGAATGACTACTGACCCTGCTCTCCCTTATTAGACAGCAATTAATTTTTCAGTTAATAAAACGGCTTCATCCTATCAGATCCCTGTAGTGGAATCAGGCAATCAATATCTGGAGACCTGTGTTTCCCAATAACACTACAGGCACTTGATCTTAGCCAAAAGACTGAGAAGTGATAACACCCACCGGGCAAGCCTTTTCCAGCCATATGTAAGCCTCGTCTGGCTTTCTCTGTCCTGGATTCCTCTGCTGCGGTCTTAGGATTAGCCTTTCCCTTAAATTGTCCATCTGAGCGACATTAAAGGATGTTGGCACTTTTGTTGGCTCTGCTTGATTTTGAAATAGAGAAAGTGGAAGGCTGCTTCTCGGAGCCAAAACTCTATGAAAAGTGGATTTTCACCTCCAGAACATAATTGCAACTGATTTTCACTATATAATGGAAGGCAATCACAACATCGTGTGTGCTTTGTCTGGAGCTGATTCTCCAGATGTTGAATCAGTATCTTTTTTCATTAAATTAAACCAAACTGTAGCCAGCATCAACATCAAGCTCCAAAAATGTAATGCTTTAGTCTTTTAGGCCAGATGCTGATCTCCCAAACACTGGTTTGAATCTAGAGGAATTACAGTTTTACACTAATATATGTGAGACCGATGAGCTTATTTTCCACCAGTGATCTGCTTTCACAGCTGCCTCACTTTTAGATGCCTTATTTTTAAGTGCCAGCAAACTAACTTCTCCCCATAATTCCAAAGCTGTTGGAGATTAAAGACAAATATTACTTTCTTGCTCAGTTAAATACTAGTTAAGGAAAAAACGTTTCTGGAACATTTTTTTTTTTTATCAGTAAAAATCAATAGAAATCAAAATAAGCTGGCAGAGTACAATTTAAAATGCTGTTTCTTAAACAGAAAAACATTCACACAAACTTAATGATTGAAACTTAAAGAACTGTTTTGTTCACTCTCTTTTTTTGTGCATCGTGTGTAAATCTTCAGGTTCTATTGAAGACCAACTGAAAAGTTGGTTCCATCTCACTCCCAGTTAGCTCAGCTTAGCTTTGCTATGAGAATTCCTCGGGAACTTGGTCAGAAACTATTGTTCTGGCATGATTTTTTTTGTCAATGCCAGACACTCAGCAACTGAGGGGAGAGGCATGGAATTATAATAAAATTACTTAAACTGAAAAAAGTGTATATATGGATGGGAGGAGTGGAGGGCTCTGTTTTACACTGCTATACCTCAAAATTAGCTGAAGGGAATTTTCCAACAATTTCCACATACCATGCACAGTTCCTTCCTGGACTGGGACCAAACATAGGAAGGATTATTGCCCAAAGGAGAATTTGGGAGTGTTTTAAATAAGATGGGAAAACAGAGAGTGATAATGGAAATTTGCCCATAAACAGAACTTTTGCATCCTATGTTGAATGAAATACTGCCTTAAGGAAGTGTTTTTCCAGTACACAATCCCACTTCAAGTGAAGTACCCAGGTAGCACTGTCCCTGCCTCTTGTCCTCTGCGTTCACACCCAATCCAAAGCCGACGCAACAGTGGGCTTGGCACATTTGAAAGCAGAGCTGTGCCAGCCTGGTAGTGATTCCCAGGAATGTGCTGGACCCATCCTGGGGAGACACGACTGAAGCATGGTACAGCACTATGGAAAAATGTGTGCTACAGCATTAGCTTGCATTCACCACCTAAACTGTAGTTCACTGGCCAAGACTTTCACCCCTTCCTTACTGTCCAAGATGGCACTTCGGCATTGCATGTGGGGACAGTGATGCTCCTAGTGATCATCACCTCTTGCAAAAGGCATTTGGAGCTTTATTGCCAGTTCACCCAGACTTTGAGAAAGGAGCAGAAATCCCATGGACAAAATTCCTTAGCGGGGTACTGGGCTAAGAAAAGTACATTCGTATGTGCGCAGTCTTAAAATAAACTGATCCACTTGAGTTGGGAAGACTTGGAGTAAGGAAAAATACTTTTTTATGTTCCTTACAGAACAAAATCTCCCACTTTTTTCCTAGATTTTAATAAGTACAGTTTCATAACACAGTTATGTATTTATGCATCAGCTTTTCCATTTTCTGTCATTTAAATAAAAATAAGCAAACAATGGAATCACTTAAGCCTTTATATTTGTAATTTAGTAAGAAAAGCCCCAGCATGTTGCAAGACAGCTTCATGTTTTTTCTTGAGGATTTACTTTACTTCTTAAGTGGTGACATTTTCATCTGTTTTGTAACACCAGAAAAAGAGGAACTAGTCATTCCTTTCTACCCCAAAATCTTTTCTTACCTTTTAATTTAGCAACATTATATGAAATACATAAGGCTTGAATCCACAAGCACAGTCTTGTTGGTTTCAGCATGAATTACTCATTACAGGTTTGTATGTACAAATAGCAACACTGAAACCAAAATGCGTTCTGAGCCAAAACTCTTTAAGCAACAGAATGAATATTGTGGTCGTGAAGCAGTCCAGGATAACATGATACCAGAAATTCAAGCTGAAGTGTTCTTCCATGTGCATTAAAAAATTTACATGTTAAAATAAAAGACTCCCTAAGTCATCTTTATTCTGGTTTATTACCCTTCTATTAATGCCATACAAAGGCACGTTGGCTAACCTCATTCTTATTTTGTAGAGATGCACGTGCCAAGAATAGCTGGCCAACAGTAAATTCTGCACAGCAACTTACCCTAATTCACAGGGAGTACCCAGCCAGTTAGTGATCTGAATGATTCATGTGTGAATGTCAATGGCTCTGTAGAGGCCCAGTGCTCTGTTTGCAGTATTCTTTTGTTGCATATTTTTGTATAGAGTCCCTCTTGCCTAGGATAAACAAACACAACAGCACACTCCAAAAGCAATAGGAAACCCAGGCTGAAAATCGAGACTGCACATGAAATAAACTCTAACAGAAAGTAATGTGTCAATGTAGTATTTTTTCTTCAAATATGTATTATGTATTTGTATTATGGCACTGCTTAAAGGCCAGGGTTACTTTATGCTAACCATTCTGCAGGTTTAACAAAAAGCCTAGGCTCCAAGGGCGAGCCTGTCTGTCTCTAAGTTTACATTTGCTGGTGTTATGTTGCTCATTTGACTTCAGAATATCAAAGCTTTAGAGGAAATCTCATCCACCTTCCTTTCTTCCAGACCTGAAATGCCAAGAGCTCCAATTCAAATCTTCTCATGTATATTTATTGCTTACTAAATGAGATACAGAAAAGGATTATAACTCAGGCTGCAAAATTCTACCTTCTAAAACAAGGAAATGCCAGATTAAATATGTAATAGCAGTTCAGTCCTCTTAGGTATTATAAACATTAAGATACAAAGCATAATTTTTCCTTTCTCCTGGCAACCTTGCCTCATTCAGTGCTGGCAAACAAGTCAATGAGCCATGGTTCAATATTCTTTTTGATTCATGTATGTCATATGCCTCCTTCACTGCAAGCCAGTCAAAGTCTTGGGTAAAAACTGAACATTTTTGTCAGTTTTCTTGGTGGTTCTTGACCATTTCAAAGTTGTTTTTTTTTTTTTTTTTTTAAATCTCTTCTTACTTTCCAGGCAAAAAACCATCTGTGGGCTGGAACACTTCTCTTGACAGATGGTGTAAAGGGTGGTTACTTTCTTTAGAGAAATAGAGATGCTGGGGAAACTGAGGTAGAAACTTTCCAGGATCTGAAGACAAGTATGCCCTCAGAGCACATTCTTCACCAGTCTGAAGTTCTTTACCAGTCTTCTTGAATTCCAGCTCTTGATTAAGCCACCTTCATCTCTTTGCTTCCTCAGTCTTCCTTCCTCAGGCATTTAATGACAGTACAAGTACTTCCAGTTCTTAAGTTTTCTTCTCTGAGCTCCCAGTCCAGGTAACAAATCATACTCTTCACCATCCAATCTCTCCCTCTCCCGTTGTCGTGGCTGTACTTGACATCTACTGGAAAAAAAATATGGCTAGGATTTTGATAGGAGGGATCCAGCACCTCAAGGGCTACATCCGATTTCCTGTAGTGCCTTTAAAATCAAGCTGAAAGTGTGTTTTATTGGCATGTAACTAACACTCCAGGACAGGAATGACCTTCTTGCAGGTATTCTTTCCTCCTGGTAAAATTCCCACCTTTTCTGAGGAATGCCTGAGAACAAACTGTCAAAGAACAAGCTATCAACACCCTTCAGTGTTGTAAAATAAGAATTTCCTTGCCCTAAACTGCTTTACACAATTTTTGGGAAAAAAAGACAGTTTTCTAGATTGGTGCGTATGAATAGGAAAATCCTTCTGTGCTGGAGAGTGTTTTAGTATTTAGTGATCTGCAGGTGCTGCTGTAAGATTCACTTATTTCCCAATGCCATTTTCACAGTAAGCAATACCAGTGAGGCAGGATTGAAGAACAACAGTGGGAACTTTGCCAGGGAGAGTCTTCAATGCTACCTGGGCATGCTGTACCTCTGGTTACAGTCAAGCACTAACATGGTTTTTAATCTAGAAAAACCTTGACACAATCAAGATTGCACATGAAAATAATTGTACCAAGACTTTCAGTGCTATCTGCATCTTCTGCGGGACAGGCTGGCTCAACAGTGCTTTGTAATACATGTAACAGAGCAGATATCAGAATAAGCATCAGAAACAAAAATCTTATTGTGGAGTAACCCAGCTCTTCATGCAAGTCCTTGTTAAAGAAGCATGAAGAACAAGTGGCACCTGAAGCAAATATGAGGGGATGAACCAACAGCTTGCTGTGGTTGTGGTTGCCTTGAGGTGGTTTCTTCTGCATCTCAGTGCCTGCTTGGTGCACCTTGGTGACATGACTCTAAGCAATATCATGGGCTGGCCAGAGTAGCAAGAGAGCTCACATCGAGTTCATAGGTGTTCAACATGTCTCTGAGTATACTCATGCATTTGGAAAGCATTTGAGAAATATCACTAAAGTCTCAGCTCTGTTCTGGCTAGAGGTTTGTTGCTGCAGAGATAGTGCATTTTTAGAAAGAGGTGGCTGACTCAAGGGATTCAGCACACTGAGTTAATGTAATAGTCAGATTGTCTTTGATTACAGTTGCCAAAGGTGAAATTATGATGAACTGAACTTCTTGGATTCACTTATATTACTGTATTTCAAAACCTTTGAAACCATTACAGTTATGATGTAGGACTTTATATGAAAAACCAAGATCCTGCAGGTCCCTTGGCTCCCGTGTGCTCTCCCTTCCCAGATCAGTGCACAGGACAAAGCCAATGCACTGTGCTGCTTTCACGTCACATCTTGTGTCTAACATCTCACACCAACAAAGCACGAGTAGATTCCCACAAGGAGAAACTTCAGAGTTATTTCACAGCGACCAGGTTTTCAAACCCCGTAGCTGGTTTCCTCCGCCTGCTTGGCTGCACTTTAGCTGTCGTTTTTTCTCCCCGGGCAGATTTTTGTTCTTCGGAATCACCAGCCTTGGTGTAGTTCCTCCAGCCTCGCAGCCCTTACCGAGCCACCCCGGCGTGTGACAGCAGAGGGCAGCAAGAGACAAAGATCGTTTCACAAATTGGGTCAAATTCCACTTGCTGGCGTTTGCTCCGCGAATACAGTGCAAAAGCTGCCCGCGGCTCCTCGGCTGGATCCCAAGCTGGCGGGCGGAATTCTGGCTGCGGGCCTGGGGCACGGCTCCTGTGCCGGCTGCTTGTGCCACCCCAGGCAGGGCGATGTGCTCCATGGGGCCATTGCAGGGAGGGACATGGCCTTGCACATCTCTGCCTCACCAAGTGGGTTAGAAAGGGAATCATGCTGATTTCGTAGACTTTGCCCAGTTACAAGAGCACCATATGGCATTTTATCATGCTTGTGTTGAAAAGCTATAAAAATCTGAAATTAGCTATGGTTAGCTTTCACCACACAGCAAAATGTAGCACTTACTTTAACTATGAATAAATAATTTCTTATATAATGATGAGAACTGCTGGGCTGCATCCCTTTACTCCTCTACTCTGCAAATCTCTAAAGAGAGATATGTGTTCGGAAAATGTTTTGTACTGAAGGACAAAGTTAAAGGATCGCAGCTACTATGTGATTTTTAGCAAATACTATTTTTTCCTCTACAGGCTCATAGAAATTGACCTTTTTTGCTTGCTTAGATGTTGGTTGGGTAAAAAACCCCTGGGGTAATCCAACTTTCTCTTCACTATTCTGCCAGTATGTACCCAAAACAGGTGGCGGTGGTGCAGGGGAGAAACCCAACTGCTGGTGTCCTTTCAGGTGACAGCATGAACAAATGTGGCAGTCACATTTCCTGGAGGTGAGAATAGCTGCTCTCAAAAGCAGGAAATGAAACTGCTGCCACAGTTGGTCTTCATGCCTACCTGTAAATCACCATGTTGAAAACATGTAAACATAGAGAATATGACTTTAGGCAGGTAAAAATCAGCACTGTGATCTGGAATGAGCAAGTGAAGTGAGGTGGTGCCTCTGTTGCTTGCCCTTAGCATGACATCAGCAATATCCAGCTTGTATGCTGTCTTCAGTAATGGTCTCGTTATCTGAAAGGTGAGTGGCCTTAAACTCTTTACGTCATTAAGCTTCTCTGAACAGATGATTTATTTCCATGATGAACAAACATTTGAAAAATTCAGCATAATCCTCATGTTAGACAAATTTCTTACATCAGCAGAATGATTGTGGAGGTTCTCTGCTATACAAATGGAAAAAGCAATTGAGCTAGTGGACTTAAAAAAAAATCTCTGTTTCTCCAGTACAGGGTCAGACATGTCAAGAAACATGGCAAGTGGTTTGGATGGATTTGGGAACCGTATATGGGGGGTGATAGAAGAGGAAATATAAGATGAAAAACAATCTGAAGGGACCTTCACTTTTAACAAAAATACGTTTCAGAAGAAGAGAGTTTTATGACCTGATTAGGGATTTAATTTCTTTTTAATATTGTAAACTGAGACAGAGCACTGTCATGTAAGCATGTGGCAGAGTGAAGCTGTCTGGTTTAGTTTTACTGAAGCTTCAGGCTCATCTTAGTTCAGATTCTCATTAATCAGTTACTACTTATCATTGTTCCCACTGAGTAATCACAAGTCTGCCGTAGTACCTGTTATATTTTTTACAGTTGCTGTCAAGCAGTATGCTTCTCCACTGAGTACGGGACCAAACCCTGGCACTTCCTCCTGCTATCACTGGCTGGCAAAGTGATAAGAGAGTACTCAGCATTGCAGAGCACATTTTAATGTCGTACAGCAGATGAGACAGACCTCCAGTTTCATGCAGTGAAACTATGCTTATGTTCTTACGCAACATATTCCTAACGCTTTTTGGTTTTGTCTGTTTTTTTTAAACATCTTCAGTTTGGACCATCTTCCACGTTAATTTCGTATTTCAATGTTAAAATAAATTCTCTGATAAAATTAATTGTATTCAGCACTGCTATAATCTGAGAGCTGTACAGTGTAAAAGAGGGTTGGTTTCTGTATAAAAGAATTCTAATTTTTTTTTTTAAATTCATTCAGAGAAGGATTTGGGCCTAAAATCCAGGGCAGACTCTATGTTGAAGTCAAGGCAACTACAATCTTTTCACAAATAGGCTGTGGTCACTTATATTCCACGGAAATGAACACTATACAAAAATGGCAGAGAGACATATCTTAACTTCAGGAGGCAAAAATAATGAAACTCTGGGTGACAAACACCATTCTACTCCATCTCCAGGAGCTCTTCTTAAGAAGTTTTTATGTAAGGGTCTGCTGAGAAATGTCATGTACTGATGTTTTTTTTGAGTTCAGTGTTGCTGTCAACTGAGAACTTTTCAGGTGGATTTTAGAAATTCTCCATCTTCCAAGAGATGGGGTTTTTGTTGACCAAACCCCCACATCATGGAAGCAAATTCCACTTTACATTATTCATTTTAATTGTGATTTTTCTGAAGACTTCTAAGATCTAAAATATATAGTTGCAATTAAATGTAATTTTAAATTAGAGGAGAATTTCTAACATTGAAAGGTTCTAACATAAAACAGGTAATAGACTGAAAGTTCTGTTCCTTTATTTCCAACACTGGAAAGCACATGCTTCTCATAAATTTGGAAATAAGTTTGTTGGTTAAATTACATATTTTGTGAACAAAATACATGTATAGAGTCAAAGATGAAAATTTCCTTCTTTGTCCATGTCCTGCCACTAATTAGAAATCTGGCCCTACGTGAATTTTCAATGAATTTAACCCACCCTAATATTTTGTAGAAATCTATGAAAAATACTGCAGACTATATTTTCCCAAACTGCCATATTTCTCTGTTGATATTTTCCTTAATTATTTTCACCAATTGTTTTCACCTGTTTCCTCCCTGGAACACTGGTGCAGATTGGAAGTCCCTCCATGCTTGTTAGTGAGCTGGAAGAAGTGCTGTATACCTTTGCCTTTAGGCATAACACTGTAACATCATCCCACGCAATTAACTGCTTACAAAATGTTTCTTTCTCTTACTGTTCACGGTACATATTATGGATTACTTGCTGAAATTTGTCTTCTCACCTAGGGCAGGAATCTGCTGCATGGCAAATTTCCAGAATGTGTCACCCAGGCGTCAAGATAGACTTAAACTTCTTAGCATGAAAAATCTTTTCCCCACCCGGAATTTCACAGTGATTGATTTCCTACAAAGCCTCTCACTCCAAAGTCAATTAAGGATTGGACTCACGTCCATCCCGCTTCAGGAGCCAGGAGTATTTCAACAGCCAAATCCTTGTGCTAAGCTTAGTTTCTCCCAGAAGTCTTGGACCAAGTCCACTGGACATGGCACTCTTGAGGTGTGACCCTGAGTTCTAGTTTAAATTCCTTTGCTCACTCCTGCACTACGTGGGCTTGATCGAATCATTTAGGGCAATGTTTTTAATCATTTCTTCATTTTGACATTTCCAACAACTAACACTGTCTTAGTAAACCTTTTCTTCTTTCCTTCTGCCACTCTGTGCAGGGCTGTTTTTAGAAGAAGTGCCCAGTGAATCTTGTGGGTGTTGACAAACCACTCCATAAACCAGGTCATAATTCATTGTTAATTTCCCCTTCTAAGCAAGGCTGAAAGTCTCTTCCCTTTTTCTAGCCTCACTAGCCCAATTAGTGTTTTTTTTTCCAAAGCTATAATCTGTCTCCCAGCAAGTTAAGTTGATTTCTACACTAAAACTTCTAAAGTATGTTTCTTTAATGCAATCTGTTGACATCATGAGAACAGAAATTTCCAAACATCTTTTAGAGATGCACATTCTCCTTGTAACTATTTATCTATGAAACATGAATTACCTCTCCTTTATTTATTTTGTTAATGGTGCCTAGTTACAGCACTGCTGGGTACATTGGAAACTAACCTCAATAGAACTGGCCTGGAGAATTTGTTTGGAAAATAACTGAAATCTTTAGAGATGAAGGTGTCATCACAAGCACTTCTTAATGGACTCTATTTCAAGTATAAAGCATTTTGCAATTGACTTAATACCTTTATGATACATTTCATTCTGGTTTTTTTAAAAAGCAAACAGAAAATGCATGAAGAAAACTTTACAGTGGAAAGTATTGAATGTATTTATTTTAGCGGGTAAAGGGAATTTGAAAGCTAAGAACACACATATAGATGGCAAAGGAGGGGCAATTAGTATGACAATCTGGCATATGTGATAGGCATACGATGTTTGAAAAGCATTCCCAGAACCCTAGTATTATAAAATTCTTTTTGACCTGCATGCTTAACCCATAATAAGAGTCCTGTAAGTTGTTCCTCTTGCCATGAGAAGACAATGCGGAATCTAGACACTTTCTCTGATGCAGGACTTCCAAACTGAGCATGGAACAGATCAAATAGGGGAATATTTCTTCACTGAGAAAAGTTCCTGATCTGTTCAAAAGGTGATGGAAACTCATCTAGGCTGCTGTATTTGGTGCCTAACTGTGGATCTACCCTTTGCTATGCTACTCTTCTTTGTCCCATCAGACACCAATGTGGAATTCTGGTACCTTTCCGGTGTTCTCTCAGTTCACTCCTGTGTGCCTGCTTTTGTCTACACACTTGTTTATGATTTAAAGCTTTTGCAACACAAATGTTTCTAAAGCAGGTTTTTAATTCAACAGCCTGAAGACAGTAAGGGTCTAGACAAAATGTTTACCCCCATGTCCAGCCCCATTTTTCTCAAAACCTGAGGTGGCTCTTTGGCTTAAAGCAGCCTCCCTTAGCTGTGGAAATCAGCTTCAGTGATCTGGCAGACAGTCACCATCTTAGTAGGGCACAGTTTTTGCTTTTCTATCCTCCCTCTTTGTCTCTTCCATGAGAACAGGAAACTATCATGGTTTCTATGTGTCTCCAGTACTGATTTAGTATTGGGTTGTGTGATTTTTCTTCACATTTCTTTGGTGCTATAGAACAGCCTGGAGCTATTTCACAATCAGCACCATCTAAAGAACCTGACTGTAGAAGCACATTGGCATTCACAAATCAATCACAGCTAGCCCTTAATCCTAAAGCATTTATACCAGATGACACACTACATCTGTCTGTATATGGTGTGTCTTTGCAGTCTTCATTCTCTGGTATTTCTTACTCTTTTCGTGGACACCTGAAACTCTTTAGAAGAAGAGCCATGACTTTTCCTTGGGTGATCCAAGCCTGCTTTGTGCTTTTTGGGGAATGCTGACACATGCCTGGTTCTGGCAAATTCCGATTGTTTCAGCTGCCTGGTTTTGAAAGGGAGTTTCATGACACTTAGAAATTCTCGTAATTATTGTTATTATATCAGTAGTGCATCCTATAATGCAATCTCTTTCCCTCTTTTCAAATCCCATCTACTCTTACATGAGCAGATTTGAATTAAGGGGTCTGAGTGCTGAGGGTTACGGGTGTTGCTTTGTTTGTTTTATAGTCAACAATGTGCAGTTCAGCATTGAGGCAGTCATTTTTGGACATCCCCTCAACTGCATTGTTTAATCACTGCAGTGTGCCCTACGTTCTACTGACGCAGAATGGGACTGCAAGGTTTGCCATCTGTTGTTCTGTCAGCATCTCAAAGAAGCCAGAAACTAGAAGGAGAAAACCACTAGGAAAATGTACTTTTCCTGCATTAAAACATATGCAATTCACATTGCATATTGCATTAGAGAGAATTTTTTGATAAATAGTTTGAAAAATCTAAAGATTAAGTGTTGAAATTTCTCTTTCTTCTCTCCCTCTTGAAATATATACTGCATTCTACTTTGTTCTACCAAAAAGGCTACAGAGCTGGGGATCAGTGTGCTCTTTGGGATGCAAGACCGTTGTTTTGGGATATAAAACACTGGGGCAATTCACAAAGCATGAGGCTCTTTGGCTCCTGCATGGCATTCCAGCACAGGCAGTGAGCTGTGGGGAGCATACCAGGTAATTCATACCCAAAAGAATTCATAAGGGAGGCAGAAAAATCTGTTTTTCTGAAGAGCAGAAGTTCTAATCCCAAAATAAAAGAAGGAAACTATGCAAACAGGATTTGCCCAGAGAAAATCACATGCCTTGGGTGTGCATGAGGTTTGTCCCATGGCCCATCTGCATTACAAGGCTGTGTAATGCCCAGATTGTGGCATGCATTCATAGGCCTTTTCAAATCAAATGGGCTTGATGCTGTAACAATGAGACAATTGGACAGACATACCTCTCACTGTTCCATGCCATTTAAGTGAAGCTAATCCTTTTACAGTCAAGATTGTAAACAGCTTCCAACCGAAAGCCTAATTTAGGTATCAACATTTCATTCTGTGTTTATACAGAGCCTGGTGCAATGAGATCCTAATTCAGCCCTGGGCTTCTTTAACAATGCTGCAATATGATTAACGGATCTTTCCTTTTGTGCCAAGAGCTATGGGGCCAAAGGAAAACGTCAGAATACAAGAAATAAAACGCCTATGGAGAAAAAAGAGGAATCCGGAGTATGCCTGCTCTTTGTGGTCTAATCACTATTAGATTTCTACTGATGTCAGTGGTATTGAATTAAGCTGTTGGTGGTTTATAGAAAAACACACAGAGAAATGGAAATAATTGTTTTAAAATCCCGGATGGTCATGCTGCAAGATGATTTCTCTATGCTTATGCATTTCTGAATGCATGAAGGAAAATTCTCCTTTCAGATATGAAATTTACAAACTTGGCACTTGGAGTCTTGACTTCACATCTGCAGGTAGTCCTACTGCACTGAGCAGGTTCCCTTGGGAGTGTGGAGATACATTGCACTGGACAGTGGAAACATCTATATTTAGTAAGTAGTGCCCCAGATGTACTACCACTGTTAATATGTCCTTTGCACATCCAGTGTCTTCTCTCCAGAAAGTTTTATGTATTTATTTGCTTTGAATCCTGGGTGCACGTCTGTGTAATTTTTGATTTTGAATTGTGTTTTGCCTCTCCTGTCTTTCTCCTATCTCAATTCTCTTATGCTCCAGGAATTTACTGATTCCATAGAGATTAAGGTGAAGAAGAAAGAGTAGTTTATAACTCCTTTTGTATAAGGAACTTCATCATTTTCACCTGTTTGTTTTCATTTTAGTCCAAAGACTTTAGACTGAACCCTTTAGACTGAAACTTTTAAGACCTTATAGTTGAAATTATATGCCCCAAGGTGAAAGCAGATGAGATCTCTGATTCTTGTCAGTATAAGCTGAAGAAAATTCCTTTCTGATCCCAAATCTAACACAACTGCACTCTAAGCAGAGAAGCAAGACATAGAGCAGGCTTTAACTGTTGGTGGTGCTTGATCACGGCCCTTGGAGTGAGGGGAGAAAGGCTGACACATCGAGCCGTGTTCATGGCATTTTCAGTCCATGCTGTACCAAGCCCATTGTAGTGGGATTCCAGTCCATGTCTGGGTCTCTTTAAAAAATGGCTTAGTCATTGTGCACCACAGAAACACCTTCCTGAGCCCCACAGGAGGCCAGCTCTGATCTGACCTCTGTAAAAGTACAACACTTGGCTATGCCAGGAATGGTGTGATTTATCCAAGATGGGTGCAGGGAAGGGATTTGTAACAGAGGGAGTCCTGGCAACATGGAAGAACAGCTGTGGTGAATGCACTGACCATCCAGTCCTCACCTCTATCCACTAGGGTCTCTCCTCAGAGCAGATTAGCTTCCTCCTCTAAAACAGTGTCTGATCCTACACTGAACTCTGTTAAGGTGAGATCCCACAGGAGGTGCCCTTGGGAATCTGGGACAGGCAGAGGGCTGGCCGATTTCTGATTGCTGTGGCTGCAGAACATCAGAGTCCTCCATACCATCTGGAGACGTGGCTGAATGCCCTAGGGCATCTCAAAATACTACTTGCTACCTGTGATTGGGAATCTGATTTGCTCACTTGGTAATAAGTTCCCTCTTCCCCTTACAGGCTGGTTCAGATTATAAATAGTCACATATATCTAAGCTTAACTCTCAAACCTTGCCTTTTCCAGCATGACTAAACCTGTACTTTCTTTCTCTCCAGGCTATCATAAATCTTTTTTATGGTATGTCACGTCTCTTTGAGAAGCTGGATAAGTTAAAAACTGTGCTGCCTCTTGTATTCACACATCTTCCTCAATGTATAAGCTCAGTGAAAGAATTAATTTTTCCATAGCATCTTTACCCAGGCTGTGCACGGGGCCAGGTTCCCTCTGCCACGTCTCTTCGTTATTTCTCTTTGTATTTATTGAAGGGTCATGGCAGCCTTTATTAATAGTATTTACAGTTACTTTCAACAATATGTGAGTAGTGTCTGTTTTACAAGTCTGAGACTCCCAATCCATGGCTATCATCTGACTCCTGGTGCAGATTGGATGGTGACCAACTGACCTTGCAATTCAGATAACTCAGCCTCCCCAGTTCTGCTATCCCAATATTTTTGTTTTAATCTGCAGTGAATGACACCAGCAAATATTCCATGTTCCTAAATGACTGATAAACTTCCAGTGTTTGCTCAGGGACAGGTCTCTATGGATCATGTTGGAATGGCCTTGGTAACAGACATGTCTCCATTAAGACATTATAAGAATCACCAATAAGACAGTTTTTAGTTAATTTAATATGTACTTTCATATTTTCCTTAAAATACTTTTAAACAAAATATCACCTGTTCCTAAATCAAATGCCTTGCAGAAATCAAAATAGACTGTATCAATACACATGACCTTGTCAACTATGTCTGAGATTCCCTCGATAAAAAGTGCATTTAATGCCTTGATTTTCTGGTATATGGGACAGCATGACTGCCATTTCATCAAGCAGATGAAGTACAGCCTGAGGCACTCATAGTTAATGGTGTGTGAAGATAATGCACTGCTCTCAAAACTTTTTTCTAACCCTGTCTAAAGAGTGATATTAGTGCTTTGATGAATGACTGGAAGTAACTGGGTTTTTGAATAGACTGAAATTGTCCTTGCATGCCATGATTTACATTTTGGAAGCATGATATATGAAAAAAGACCACTCATTTACAAATAATTTGGCTTTTAAATCAAAAAAGGCCAGACTTGTCACAAGACTGACATGTTTGGTCTGGCCAACTTTGCTCAGACACTGTCAGTCATTTGGTTTTAGGACTGGTTGGCATTTTTTTCCATTTTAAGTGGTGATGATCCCATAGTCAGAGAACATACAGAGAGCTATTCTTCATTGTACTTGGTTTCTTCTGATTTCTACTTTTACTGCTATTACCTAAGAAAGTATCAGCTTCGAGGCAACTCGGCTAATGTTGTGGTTCTTCAAGCGTAAATGCCAATACACTTTAATAAAGTGTACAGAAGGTTTCAGTATAAATTAGCGAGTCAAATTCCACTTGTCTCCTGCAGACCTGCAGTCTGGACCATTACCCAGATGGCAATTAAAATTCCAGCGAGGCAGCAGACTCCTATTCTTAGGACTGTGCCTGCAATATATTATTTTGTGTCTTTTTGAAGATGACCTTTGAAATTAGAATAAACTTTATCCTAAGTAGATCTGAAGATTTTAGCCCAGAAGATATAGTTTTTCTTATTCAATTACCTATTTTTATCCCAGACACAACTTGCATAGAGACAATGCAAGTGAACTAAAATGGTATCAGAGTCAAATGGAAGGTCATTTGATTGGTGAGACCTCAAACCTATTTATCAACCTTTTGCATATTAAGCAGCTGTCTAGAATGCTTTTTGTTTCTTCTTGTACCTATTTCTGTAAGGTGGCATTTAATCAAGCACAGCTAAACATTGGAATAGGCTTGATCCCATTTCTCTTCATCTCAGAACTGGAGAAGCTCAGACAAAAGAGCTTTTGCTAAACGGTGACACAGAGTCACAGAGTCACAGAATATGTTGAATTGGAGGGACCCACAAGTGTCATCGAGTCCAGCTCCTAATCCTGCATAGGACCATCCCCAAGAGTCACACCATGTGCCTGAAAGTATCATCCAAATGCTTCTTGAACTCTGTCAGGCTTGGTGTTGTGATACATCCCTTTCTTTTCAGATTGGCTCTTTAAAATTTGTAATTCATAGAGAATTCTCTTTCTTACTCATATTTCAGGGTCATATGAACATAGAAATGCTGTAAGGGGGAGGCTAGGAGGAGTGACCGCTGCTGCTCCCTCAGAGATGGGGGTCTCACTGTGGAGAGTGCCGGCTGCCCAGGCCAGGGAACGTGGTGTCTTGGGAGCTGCTGGAGGAGATAATGGCCACAGCTGTCTCATGGTGCCTCCACAGAGGTAGGGAGAGCTCGGTCTGACCACCTATGCAGGATCATTGTGGTTCTTGGTGTGGGGTAATATGAAAGAGCTCTGCTGCCCAAGTGAAGCTTCACTGGTCAGTGAGACGCAAGAGCATGGCTCACAGCTGGCAGTGTAACTTGAGCAACCTGGCAGAAAAACAGCCTGCCCATGCCATGTTCAGGGTTGCACTACTCTAACCATCAAGAAACTGACAAAGTACTGTAAAAGTTGCAGAAGACTGTGATAGGAAGAAGAAAGTCAGTTAGAGACTGAAATAGAAGACTGAGAGGTTTTTTGCCTTTGTTTACCCAATGTTACTAAAATAAATTGGCAGGTTAACTCATTCTTGCAAAGACACATTTGAATAGTTAGCAAAGACTTCAAACTCTGCAGAAAGCATTTATCAACACCTTTACTAAGCTGTTGCTTGCCCAATCTTTTGCTGGATTTTTTTGCTGCATTCCTTGCAGTCACTCAGTAGTTTCATAGCACTAAGGCATCGAATTGCTGCCTGTGAAGGCTGAGACAACACCAGGAATTTACCAAGTGACTCTGTGGCTACAGTCTGCCCAGGGAATTTGGTCTCCTAAAGCTCCTATGAGGTCTCGGGAAAATTTCACATACAATAGGCTAGCTTTGCAGTTTTGTGCCGCAATAGGTCTGAAGAGACCCATTGCTTCCTCATCCATGAGGCTTTTCATAATGCCAGCAGTGCTGTCCCAAAGAGATTTACTTGCCTAACTGGTTGTAGAATCACATGGGAGTTAGAAATTAGAGCAACTACCCTGCTTCCTGAGCTGAAACGAAAGGGATTAACCAGAGAAATTCATCAGACAGCATATTCAGCAGCGTGAGCAAGTGCAGAGTTCTTGGCATTCTGGCTTGACCAGCTCCAGCCCTGACTAGTGGAAACAGTGTGTCAGAAAAGTCAGCAGTGCCCTGGCAGCCAGGAGGGCCAACCCTGTCCTGGGAGGCATCAGGCAAAGCATGGCCAGCTGGTTGAGGGAGGGAATTGCCCTGCTCTGCTCTGCACTGGGGTAGCCTCACCTTGAATATTGTGTGCAGTTTTGGACACTCCAATATAAGAAAGATATTAAGCTCTTAAAAAGTGTCCAAAGGAGTGCAAGAAAGATGGTGAAAGGCCCTGAGGGGAGACATATGAGGAGCGGGCTGAGATCACTTGTTCTGTTCAGCCTGCAGAAGAGGAGACTGAGGGGAGACCTCATTGCAGTTACAACTTCCTCGTGAGGGAAAGAGGAGGGGCAGGCACTGATCTCTTCTCTGTGGTGACCAGTGACAGTTGTGTCAGGGGAGGTTTAGGTTGAAGATTCTTTAAGGTTCTTCACCCAGAGGGTGGTTGGGCACTGGAACAGGCTCCCCAGGCAAGTGGTCACAGCATGAAGCCTGACAGAGGTCAAGAAGCATCTGGATGTTACTCTCAGGCACACAATGAGACTCTTGGGGATGGCGTTCTGCAGGGCCAGTCATTGGACACAACACTCCTTATCTGGCTTTTCTGACTAAGCATATTCTGTGAAATGTGGAAAACATAGCTCTGTTTTCTCTGGGCTGTGTATTTCCTGGATGTAATCACGTGTCTGTGGGAAGCAGTTTACTTCAGCCTTCCTGGCCAATTATGGGAAAATATGGATGGGATGTTGAACGTTATTTTAACCATGAGGTTGCTGGTTCAAACATTATCTGGAATGGCTTGTAACTAAATATTGTTACACTTTGATTAGAACTCTGTCTTTAATATCAATTAGCCAGTGAAAAAGAAATTTGATTCTTAGTAGACAGATATCCATATCATTTCAACTGAATCCCATGCAGCTCACCTGGAATGGACAAGTGTGGCATTTTGGAAAACAGCTAACCATAATCCTAGGGGAAGCCTTTAGATATCACAATTATTGAGTGTTGCCGTACTCTTTATGGTAGAATTCTTGACTTTTCAGTTCTTTCTGCTTTCACGTACAATCAAGTCTCTTAATCTTCTTGCCTCTAATTAAGAATGGAAAGAAAACACAGCTGTAGTAAGAGACTCATCCATCATACAGTTAAGAACAAATCCTTTTCCAAGAAAAATGGACATTACTCTAATGGCTTAAGGGGAGCTTCAGTAAACTGAAAGTCTTCCCCATCAATTTGGACAAGTTAAGCCCATAAGCCTATTGCAGTCCACAATAATGATTAGAATGCAAAAAATACTGGCACTGACATCTCGGCAGTGATGTTTCATTAAATTATTTGAAGCCAAAGTCCAGGGAATGGAGCTTAGTCATAAATAAGAACAAGTGCAATTTCTGTTCTCCGAGTATTTTCTTACAGCTATACCAGGGCCTTCTACCGAGGCAAAAGTATCATACCTTAACTTGGGTGATTAGATAACAACGTGAAGAATAATTCCAGAGATTTTATCTTCGTACCTTGTCCTGTATAAACCTCAGCTCCACAGCAGGAATGCTGTGATCAGAGATCTGCCGCCTTGAACCAAGTACAGTACAAATAGAGTTTAAAAGAAATACAAGGAAAATAGGAGCCTTCCCCCATAATGTTAATCCATCATTTTATACTTTTGTTTACTACCATCATCTAGGATAAGAGACCATCTCCAAGATGCTCAGTTGAAAAACTGAACACTCTCCTGAGCTGCAAACATCAAAGAACACAGTGGAAGTTTCTGAGTATTTACTTATATGTTTCAGATTCATGATGTAGACTAGAAGCTGACAGGAGGAGAAAAAACCCACAAACCCCAGACCACTGAATAGCTGGTTTCAGTAAAACCCATCAAGGTTTATTTTTTTCCTGTCCCAAATTTTTCTTTAGTCAGAGTCCCTAAAATCATTTTGTGTGTTGGAGAGAAATATTATCATATAAACATGGGAAGAAATCTTTCCCTTCATAAGTAGAAAAATATGGTCTTTTATAAATGTTGACTTTTCTTTAGGTAGCCTATAATATATTAGTGTTGATAACAAAAGTAACTAAAATCCAGTACAAAGAGCAACTGGGTGGTCTGGAAAGAAAAAGAAATCATTATGGATTGATTTACTCTTTTTTTTGTGGAGTCTGTGACAGAGTAAGACTCTGTGAGATGATTTAGCTACATTACAGTTTGACTTTTTTATGCCTCTGATTATTCAGTACAGGATAATAACAATGGATGAGATATCTTTGAAAGCTTTGCTGCAGAGAAAGATCTGAGACATCCCAATAAACTCAGTTTCCCAGTGTTTATCAGGACGGCAAACATATTTATGGAACTGGGCCAGTTATAATACAGTACAAGAATATAGGAGGTTTTTGAAGACATGCTGAAGATTTTGCAGGTGGAGGAAAATCTTACTATTGATTTCCATTTTATGTATTTAGTACCTGATGCAAATTCACAAGAGCTACAGCAGTACTAAAAGAAAAAGTGAAGTATAAACCAAACAAGATAAAATCAGTTGCTTTGAATTGTTAATCTTGGTTAACAAAACTGGAGAAAGAGGGAAGAAAAAAGTAGCTCTCTATATGTGACGAGGTAATTCCAAGAGGTTTGTCTTGCCAGGGGTGATAATGCTCCTGCTGGGGAAAGGACACTGGGTAGTCCCCAGGTCTACCAGAAGGAACATGAGCAGCTTCTGCCTGGAACTCAGACCCCTTTTGGTGGCCATGGGGGATGTTGTTCATTAAAGAAAAAAGTGGCACTTGTTTGGTTTTCTTTTCCCCAGAGAAATGCCCAGGGAAATGTAATGTATGCATCAGAAAATTATAAAGATAACTCTCCTTTAACCTAGGAAAATTCAAGCAACAATGTTTCCATGATCTATGCATTCTTGCTTATAATAACTAATTGAGGAACTGTCTGAACTTTTGGCTGTTGAACTTTATAGTGTAGGAAGTGGTGAGGAACAAAAAGTGATGGTATCCAGTTACTGCCTGTCCTGAAAAAAAAGCATGTGCAAAAACATTGTCTGGCAAACAATACTGTTGTTAATTAACTGTTAGACTGTTTGATAAAATGTTTGATACATAATTTAATGAAAGCTGTAGAAATTCAAACATCTTTTTCCATATTCATTATTTATGCCCATCATAAGTGTTATTCAAATAAGATAAAGCAATATGTTGAGTGATAGATTTAGTGTTGACATTTCTTTGGTGGAGCTGGATCCATAAAGATAAACAGAACAAAAAAATTAGTCAGAGTTTGCTGACGCTAATGAACAGGGATGATCTGTATATGAATAAACTTATGGACACCAACCTTCTTGTAAATATCATAGCTGACCATGACACCTTGATTACAACTGAGACTAGAATCTTAATCTATTGGACTTCTCCAGAGGTGAAGAGGAAATTGAAATCCTGCTCTGCTTGAAAAGGTCAGGTTCATCTCTAAAAATAAACAGGAAGTATAACTTTGAAATGACAGTGGATCCTGAAATCACCAACAATCAAACAAGGTAGCACATCTAATGTTTAAAATCTACCATTTATTGAGAGGTGTTGAAGATCAGTGCAAATCTGGGGTTATACCTGCAGGGGAGTACCTTACAAGCCTATTGAGCATCTTCCCCCTATGGTCAGACTTCAAAAGACTGAACACATTGTACAGACACAGAAAACACAGGAGATTTTGGTATTTTCCTCTGTCCCAGCTACTTGCTAATAGACTCACATTTCCACACATTTGCAAAGCATGTGATAAGGGCACTCCCAGTAGTATAGCTGCCCTTGACAATATCTCTCATGACTTGAAAATTTTTGCATGAAGGTATGAGGGCGAGTACCTTCCTGCAGGTGGATGAGGAAGGAAAACCAGTAAGTGAGGAACTTACCAGGTCCCTTCAAAACATGTGGGCACTGCACGTCTCAGGGGCAGCTTTTGTTGGCAAGGCAACATGTAAGCTTGCCACTGCCTCTTGCAACTCATTCATGAGGGTTGGTGCAGTGAAAGTCCCTTGGACAGCTCTCATATTTTGCAAAGGTGAACCAAGTTTTCAACATTTACTGTCATTTAATACTGCCATGTAGCCAGAAAAAGATTCTCATCTATTATACCCAAAATTGTCATGCTTTAGTTCAGGAAGAAATTATTGTGGGGAATATGCCATTCTCTTTAATATTGTCCATGGTATAATAAAAAACATCAGTGGTATCATGCGCATCAAAACTTATTACTCATTTTCACTTAATTGTACAGGGACGCTGGGAACTAAATTAGACAAAAATGTAGACCTTGGAAAGAAGCAAGACAGTTACATAAATCCCCAGAATTTCAGTAATAAAATCAAGTTAGAGTGTTAGATAGATACCATCAGCTCTCTTTTAAGGAAGCTTAACAGACCACATAGGTTTTTTAATCCCTTTATGTTTTATTTGAATGCTGGGTAAACATCTGAGCTCTATAATGCATGTAGGCTGTGTGAAAGATTAATGTGCAAAAAATAAGTCACATTTACATACGTCTGAAAATAATTATTGCACACTTAGCACTGGGTCTAAATATTGTCATAATTCCAACCAAGAAGGCGCAGAAGACATGGGAGCTCACTAGCTTTTCTCATTTAGAGATGCAGGTTCAAAGCTTGATTTCCAGCAAAAATGCAAAGAGGTTTGTTACTCTTGCTTATTTAACATGTGCTTGAGTAGTCCCATAGTCATGGGACCTGAGAACATCTTATTGTGGTATTTTGGGAAGTACGTCCCATCTCCCTCTTTGCAGTTTTTCAGCTCAGCCTTGCAGCCCCTCCATGCACACACCAGCGTTCTGTCACCCTGCTGTCTGCAAGGGCAGAGGGCATAGGGCTGACTGACTGGCTGCCCTCCACTCAAAGCCGCTGCAGGAGGCTGCTCTTAGAACTGGGACAATTTTCATAGTGGCTGAATCAGTGACCTGACTGCTGTAATTCAGATTTTGCGAGCAAAGCCTGCGTCCACTGCCCTTCTGCCATCTGCCCCTGGGGAGCAATGGTGGGAGGGAGGTGGCACACCTGGGGGGAGTGCTGTGGTAGCTGACACTGTCCTTGAGGGTGGCAGCACCACGGAGGAGATCAGCACAAGAGGCTTAACTATTACAGAATATTATTACAGAATCATGGAAAGGTTTGGATTGGAAGGAACCTTGAAGATTGTCTAGTTCTAACTCCCCTGCCATAGGCAGGGACACCTTTCTTTAGACCAGGCTGCTCAAAACCCCTTGAATGTTTCCAGAAATGAGGCATCCACAACTTCTCTGGGCAACCTCTTCCAGTGCCTCACCACCTGCACAGTATACCTTCCTGATCTAATCTAACCTACTCTCTTTCAGCATGTAAACATCAGGGATAAAAGCAGTGCCTGCATTTTGGCCAGGAGAGGTTGGCTTGGAACCACTCAAGGGTAGGCTTTTTTTGCATCACACTAGTGATGAAGTAAGTGGACATGGAGTCATCTGTAACTCTTCCAAAATTTTAGGACAGTGAAAGACAATGTTGGCAGCAGATTTCAAAAATTGGTAAGAAAAGCACCACTGACAATATTTGGAGCAGCATATGGTCTCCTTGATATCCAATCATTCAAGCCTTATGCACAAACAGCACAGAAAATGAACACTTTGTAGTGATTACGTGGTTTAGAACAAGTTGGTTCAAAGGGTGTGTTCCATATTTCCACTGCAATTGACATGGCAAATCCTCCTCTTGTTTTTGAATGCAGCACTGGCAAGGACATGCTTGGAGCTCATTTATTTCCCTCAAGAAGCAGCAGCAACTCTTGTGGAAATTTTTTGATCTTGGTGCAATTCATCAAAACCAACAATTATGCCCATGGTCTTTCGGGAGGAGACATTAACATTTTCCCCTTGAGGCATCTGAAACCTTGGATCAAATTTAAAATGAGCAGAATGCTATCTCATGAAATAAAATAAGACACAAGGAAAGACACATGAGGGGGTTAAGTGGCAGGGTCAGAAGTAAGACAAGAAACAATGTATTGATTTCATGATAACAAAAGGATGGGTTTCACAGAAAGGATTAATTACTCTGAACTCCAGTCTTGGACAATAAAGGCTTGGCTTTAATCTCAGCTGCAAAGTGAAGATGCAAATTCAGAGTTTCACGTCCCTCTACCCCCCCGAGTTGTTGACTTTCACCTAGATTTTGATTTATCCTGTAATGGGAAAGGAATTTGGCATTGAAATTTGGATCTTGACCCAAATATTATGCAGAACTAGACTGTATCGTAAAAAAACTATGGTCAGGTTTTTGATTACATGTAAAATATGGAAGCAGATCTTTCTGTATGTTTGTTTCGAATACCTCAGAAGGGAAGGGAGTAGTTGTTTGATTATGTACAGACAATCTCTAATGACTGTACCACAAAATCCTCACTCTGGCCTCACAGCCCATTGTAATTCATTACATCAAATTTCACCTTGCCATACATAGAGAAAACTACATGTACCAGTAGATCCAGTTTCTCATTTGGGAATGCTAATTATGCATATCATCTGTGCTGTCATTTCCCCATTTTGTTTTTTCCACTGGAATAAGGAAGTGTCCTAGTCAAAAGAGAACTTTTTATGCATCATGGAGTAATGATGTGCGCCTAAACTGTGTGCCCCACTCCTTCCCTTTCTGTGATGTGTACCAAACCTATCCCTCTGCACTGTATAAAGTTTTCCCATGTCTTGCTCCAGATTGTGGAACCATCTGTGGACCTGTAAGACCAGGTTGCTTTCAGAGTAAGCTGGATTGGAGGCTCTACTTCAGATGCACACTCATGTCACAGAATCAATTAGGTTAAAAAAGACCTCTGAGATCATCGAGTCCAACCTGTGATGCAATACCACCATGTCAACTAGACCATGGCATTAAGGACTGGAGAGTGAAGCCACAGCTGTTAGCAAGAAGCAAGAACAATTGGCACCTGCAGTGCCTGCTCAAGGTCACGAGCTCTGACAGGGCTCTGGAAGCGCATGGCATGGGTCTAGTCACAGACTGATGCTGGCAGAGAAAATGAGGGTCACTAGTAGATGATGTGAGGAGCCTGTGACCTACAGAGTTATGGCCGTCAGTGCCATGGATGAAGAAAACATGCAGGTCAGCATCAGGCCTGTGGACAGCCTTTGTAGAGCTTGTTCTAAGCAATCTCCAGCTGAACTAGAATCACCAGAAGGATCATTGAGCCTGAGCAGGAATATGAGATCATTAATGGCTGTTCTATGTGTGCACAAGTGTGTATACAAAAAAAAATACAGCACTTGTGTCTGGAATCTGCCAGGTTTAGGATCAGGCTGATTGAATTGAGTATGCATAGTATCTGTTCCTTACCACTCATCTCCTGTCAAGTATATCTGGAAAGAGTTTATATGACAGGTTCCAGTAAGCACTTAAATGCTGTCCTTGGGAACCTGGGAAAGGATCATCACATATGGGTGAAACCTGCTGGAGGCTGTTCCTCTAAGAACATCCTTGAAAATGTGTCTTAGTCCTGAAGCTAGTGAAACAATTACTTTTTAAGGTAACTGCATTGATTTTAACTGAGTTTACTGTAGGAGGGAATCTGACTAAGTTTTTTCACTTCTGGAATTCTAAAACTTTGCAGTGAATTGAGGTATATGTAACCCAGAACATTGTTTTAAAAGAGTTTTAAAAGTTTTGTTCTCTTCTCTTTTCATAACAAAGCCAGTATAAACTTACCTTCACATACAGTAAATGCAGCAATTAACTCAGTCATAGCATGTTCCAAGGGACATGTTGTTCCATGACTGACCACTAATATACAAAGCCAATTATGCTCAATTTATCTATAATTTAGGCAACACAAAGCATTTAATAAATAATGGATATTTAAAGTGAGTTTTAAATAGTTTCCATGGTGATTGTACTAAAAGCAATAACAAAAGGCTTAAATATGTTTTCATTTAGAATATCTTGAAAAGAACTTGTTTGGTTCAGACATGCTGTGTTTATGTTATAATTTGTTCCAAATCACTGATTACTATAAAATGTAGATAAATTGGCATGGCAGTATTGTTCAAATACTTTAACAGAGCACCAAAATAGTTCAAAGTTTGTTGCTCAATATTTTTGTCACAGCTGACATGCACATTAAAATGGGAAAAGGTTCCAAAAAGGCAGTAACATTATGATTTAAATTTGTTGCCACAGTTTTACATTAGGCCATCTTCCAGAGTACATTTTGCTCTTGCTGTTTTATTATAGAATTCAGGAGTTTATTGAGAAACAGCTAAACTTTGTCGACAGCTTTTCAGGAGCCAAGAGCAGTTCAGAATTGTGAATATTTGCATAGTAGTGAGGGGTGGGGGGAATAATTGATATCTAGATTGCACTGTTAGCTTTTACTTTCGCCTTCCTTTAAAAAAACCCCAGAAACTGCATCATCTTTGAGTTTACCTGCAACAAACAGCAGCAAGAAAAGGTGTGATAATGCAGTGAGTATAAAGTAAGGCACAAGGATTTGGAGGGGAGTTTTTCAGCTTGAACATCACAGCTTTAAGGCAACTTAATGCCACTATTTCAGTTACTTCTAGCTAGCTGCAGCACGGAAGCCCCTTGAAAGGCTCTTCAGCCTCTCAAAGCAAGGCAAGTGAGCCAGTGCTCATTATGCCTGTTTGGTAAATCCAGCAGAGATATACATTCAACGCTAATTTAAGTGTAGTCATATTTTGCTTTAGTGTATGTTTTCTGAATTAGGACCAGCATATTGTTGAAAGTTGTACTTTGGAGTAAAATTGTCCTTTTCTTACTTTCAGGTGGCCAAAATTAACAAAGCGTCTCTGAGAGGGTCTGCTGTCTCCACTGAGCCGGCAAACAGCAAGTGTGAATGATTTGGAAAAGAGAGATAATGCTCTAAAGCCTCAGTTATCCTCTATTTATGAATTACTCTCTGGCAGGCCTCATCCATTTCATGATAGAGGGGAACCTGGAGTCATGAAGTGCGTCTTTCTGAGCTCCCCCTTCAGTAAAGGGATGGAAATAAGCTCCCACAGAAGGCAGCCAGGAGCATGTAAGGCTTGATTTCTGTACTCGATGGCCCCTCAGAGGTGCCCATCAGACTCTTACAGCTATAAGAGGTACTGTAAAAATCAGCCTTACCATGCTAAAAATAGCATTGGTTACCATCACCCCTCCATCGACACATGCTTCAAACCATATCCAGAGCTAAGGCTCTGGACTTAGGTGAAGAGGAGAACAAAGTACCTCTGAACAGCAAATTGGGGTGAGAATTGAACAACCCAGACTTGGCCTCTCAACTAAGGAATGAGGTGCATTAAGGCTTTCCAAAGCTTTGGCTTTCACTAACTATTGTAAGGTCACAGCATGCGTGTAAAGCCCTTGTATAATTTTTTAAAGTCAGTCAAGACTAAGCTATGGTTTTCTTCTGTGAATTATAAATGCTGCAGCCACAGTTACCTTCCAAGACACAGATCAAGCTCAATGACATCTGGACTCTGAGGTAACCTTAGATGAAAATGCTCTTTCTTTACTCGACTCAGTCTTCTTGGAAGCTGCTCCTCCATAAATGTTTAATAATGCACAGTAACTGCAGATACCTGCCAGCTGGGGTATGGATGCTTTTGTTCATGTGCAACTACTTACTCTGAAAAGTTGAGATAATGCAAGGAAGACAACAGGGCTTGAACTGAGAAATATTCGTGGCTGTTTCTCCTTGACTCTCAATGCCATACTTGACTTTTCTCTGTATTTCCTCAAGGCCGCATGGAAACCTGTACTTTCCAACAGAGCTGAGTACAACTGAGTACTGTCATGTGCAAATGCACAAGGAGAGTGGTTCAGGAAAATGTGTCATTGTGTTCTGAGACAGCACAAGAGGAAGTAGTAGCAATGTTGATTTAGCAATTGCTACTGCAGTCCCAGCTTCTTGCTGGAAGGAAGTTTGTGTTTAGGTGAGCTCTGAGGTAGGAATTCAATTCTTCTATTTCAAAGCTGTCTTTTCTTTAAAGCACATTTACTCAGGATCTTCCAGAGAAAGACATGGCTTAACTTTTACACGAGATGTTGGATTTTTGGCTGATGTACTTCAGCTGATTATGGCAGTTTTTTATATGCAGAGACTCACTTCAGGTCGTAAAGGAGGTTTTCAAACTACTGCAAAGAAGGAGCTACTGTTACTACATGAAGTTCTCCTTTCCAACGCTGCAGAGGTCAAATAACCAAATCAGATGATTTTTGCCAAAATTTCTTTTCCCAATTTATTTTTTTAGCTTGGAAAAAAGGAAGCAATTATCACACAGTGATTTCAGGCCCTTTCTAGTTTTCTTTGTCTCCCTGGCCTTGGCCACAGATTTTGTGTAAAAAGTGACATCTCAGCTCAGGTTTTACAGGCAATACATCTTGCCTTTAGACGAAGTCCACCACTCTTTTCACATCTAGGTTTGTCCTACACCAGTTTTGACTTGTAAAAGGCAGCTTCTTGCTCCTTTCCCCTGCTTGATGCTCACCTCCCCACCTCCCCTGCCTTGTACATGGTCAAAGTAAGAATTTGTAAGCTTAGCAAAATTACTGGAGAGAGCTGTTGAGGATAAAAACAGACTAGATTTCGGCTTTCTTAGAAACACCTGGTGTTTCCCTATATCATCAGGTATGCCTGTGCATCAGGGCAAATGACCTCAGTTTGGGAGAGATTTGACTCAGATTAACATTTTTCTGCAGTTCTAGCAGCTACACCCATGAGCAAAGCATAAAGATGATCAGGAAAACTGTCTACTAAATGTCAGAGGGTTGCAATGACCCAAAGGAAAGCCTGCACTACTAATAATTTGCTTAGCTGAGAAGTGTCTGAGGGGTTACAAACAACTTTGTTTCTTTTATAGTGGGAGAAAAAAGGAAACCTGTGATACTTCAAGTGCTGCTGTGTGTGTGTATGCATGTGGTCTTTTCCTCACACAAGCTTACTTAAAAAGTCAGTCCTATGTTCATAAGTATCCTGCAGTTCTTTTAACTTCTTTTTATCGGCTTTAGTTCTAATACACCTTCTTCCCAGGTATCAAAGCATGCCAAACAAAAGTAACTACTCAAACAGTAAAGTGGATTATCTCAGACCACACAGCCAACAACACACATGCTGTTTTGCACTCCTGTCTCTAATACAGACAGCCTTTGCCTGATATAATACACTTTTGCTGTAGATAAAACTGACATACCTTTAATAACTGATGGTGACTTGCAATTAACTGTAAAGTGCAAAGCAATTTTCCTAATTAAAACACAGGACAAAAAGGGCTTTTAGATGTTTACATAACATTGTACATACCCTTAAAATCCTTGAATTAGATATTCCTTGGAAATTACTTGCTGTCTAATTACAATCAGCATAATCATTATACTTCTTATAATGATACACCATTGTTTTCTTATCATCTATATAACTACATGGTAATAGGGCCTTCTGCTTTGGTTATGATATCTTCAGATAAAGTGTGTCTCCAAGCTCTATTTTGCTCTCTATTCACAGAATCACAGGATGGGTAAGGTTGAAAGGAGCAACAGTGGGTCATCTGGTGCAATCTCCCTTCACAAGAAGGTCACCCCAGAGCACATTGCACAGGATTGTCCAGATGGTTCTTGAATATATTTATTACTGGATAGTATCACAATGTTGTGCTTTGTGTGTGAATGCTGAAAGTGAACAGCGAGTAGATGAAAGTAACTTGTAAGCCAAAACATAAAAGTGCATTTTTGTTGCTTTCACTGTCTTTAAAAATACCTTAAGTTTTACACTAAAAAATATCCTCACTCTTCTTTTCTGTGTTGCTCACTCTTGTGCTGGGTTGAGGGGACAAATCAGACTCTGGATCAGACTTGTGAAATTTTTGAATCTTCCAGGAAGCCATTGCAATGATTCTCAAGCAATTCAGGAAGAGCCACTGACCTGACACATTGCAACCACTGTCAGTGAGGCTGTGAGTGCACCCACCACTGCACAGAGGTGCTTTGGGCTGTGTAGATACTTGATTTAACCTGCCATATGCAAGGAAAAAGCCTGCAATCAGATATATCCAGAAGCTTGTGCCAGAGGTGTAAACCATTTCAAGATATTTTCCCCTTGTAAAGTTCTTGCCAGATAAACAAGCAAAAGTATTAGGGTACAGATAATATGCTAGTACAGAAGGAAAGCAATTGAACTTGTGGAGCCTGAGGCTGCCTGCACTTTGGCCACTTTCCTTGATTTTCATTTCAACCAGTACAGAAGAGTCAACACTGTGATACACAGAAAGTAAATTTACCCTTTGTAAGGTAGCCTGGGTTCAATAAGACCACATCAGTTCAGCTCAGCAGAGAATTTCCTCTCCCTGATGCCATTATCAGCCCTCCAGAGCCCTGCGTTACTACTTTTTTTTCAATATAGAATACTGATTGCTTTTGAAACACTGATGCAGTTTCTCAAAGCAATGAGATTGTTCTCATTTATGAGAAGATTTTTTTCTACAGCTAGAATGCAGAGAAGGTTTTCGGAAAGCAATAACTGAAGCTCAGTGCCTTTAATGTGCTTGTAGTTTTTAAGATGAGTACATATTACTGTCAGTAATTTTATGTCCAAGGAACGAGGCAAAACACTAAAGTCTTTAAGGGGAAAGGAATAAATGGGAAATATGATGGTTATAGGATTTTTGGTGGTCCATCTTTAAGAAAATTCCTCTTTGTGACAACTCTATCCCGACAGATATTCACCACCAGGTAGACTAATTTTGTCTGCTAATCAGATATGTGCATGTTAAGAATATTGACTTCTTTCATAACGAAGCAAAAATCAGTGAAGCTGAAGTCAGGGATAGTTTGGTTTCTAATAGCGTTTCAGCATGATGCAAGATGAATTTTCTTTTACTGATGAGTCTGAAACTTTGGTGATTTATGTGAGGGGAGAATTTATTGTTTTAATAATCATACTATGTGTTTAGTCTTCCTATGTCTCCATGCTAATTTCAGAGCAAACAATGGTGAAATAGGAGGGATGTGGCTGCCTAATGGTGCAGGCAGATGTGATTAATTTTATACTTATTTTTGAAGTGATACATCATGACATTGAACTTGCTAAACACCCTTGAGAACAGGAAACAGGGCAAAAAACCACTCACACACTTTAAAATAGCATTGTCGAAATTTCCAACCATTAAACTCTCTGAAAATTATAAAATATTATTGTAAAATTAACTGTTCTACAGACTTTTAGATAATATAAATTACCATTTTCCTACTGTAACAGCAGCTTATATCACTTGATGATTTGTTACCTGTGTTGTAAACCAAACCAACGGACTTCTCAAGCAGTTCAAGCAACTTGCTGGTTAGAGATGGGACCCGAAGTAGTGTTCACAACATGAATAGTCCCTGTTAAATTCAAGCTCTGTGTATGTGCTCACTTATCTGAAAACCTGAAATTACTTAATATTTCTTGTCTTGGTTCTTTCTCTTCTTTCTGACCAGTAACACCACCAACTAATTATTCCTGAAGAGAGATCCCCCGAGAGAAGGTTGACATCTGCATTACATATTGATGGCTCTATTAGGAAAGCTGTTTGATGCTGTCGGTGTCTAATCAGATTTCATGTGCCTCGAAAGACAGACAACCTGCAATAGGATACTCTCAGGCAGTTAAATCACATCAAATATTTAAACATAGGACTTGGCATCATCCATTAGGCCTATTAAAGAGTCTCACTTCTTGCTGCCAGAACTAGCTGCATAAACTTTTTAAATGACTAACGCTTTCTGCTTCCTATGTCCTCCATGAATAATTTTTCTTGGTAGTTTCCAGTGTTTCCACAAGACTGCCAGTAGTTGCTATGAAAGGTTTCTAATCCTATTTCCACTGAAGACAACATAACTAAAATTAGTTTTGCACTAATTTAAAGAGAAGGGAGAAAGGAGAAGAGAGATAATAATTTACAGTATAGAAATGGATGAACAAACCTAGATGAAGGAAATAAAAAATTGTATTAATTTGTCAGTAAAATCTGAGTTCATCAAGCAAAATACTAAATTGTAAGACCTCTTTAGTCTAGTACCAAATCACCAAGAACCCCAGAAGGGAGGCTAGCAGAGCATTGCCAGCTCCAGGAATGAACTCCAGCATGAAGAAATTCAATAACTTTCTTGTGGCCACGACAGATTACAGTGGCAAAGCTGAGGGCTGCAGCCAGGTTTTGTGACTGTCAGTGCTGTCTTTAAATTGGTAGCGTTGTTTTCTATCTTTGGAAAATGCCATGGTATTTTTGCTCAAAACATTCACTGTTGCTCTAGTTCTGCTCCAGCTGAAATCAGTTAAATATTAAGCCCATACTACATACATTAAGTAATGATAACATATTCAAACTGCATTTTACTTTCCTAGAAAGATTGGCGCCACTCTCATAATCATGAAAGCCCTCTGCATTGTGTATTTCTTTTCCCCTTAAAATATTTAGGGTTTGTTTCTACATAAATGTCTTTGATGCTTTTTGGATCAGCAATATTTTCTGTGGCTTTCATTAGGAAGAAAATTCTGTTCCTGTTTTGTCTTATTTCATAATCTTGCAGCAGTATTTTTAAAGATAAATTTATTCAAGAAAAAAGATTACTTTATGCATATCCCATTGTCTATTTCTGACAGTTGTTCTCTTCTAAGTTTTTGCAAGGCTCTGAAAAACACCCAACTTTTGTAGTGTTTGCTACACATTGTTATTAAATTTAGTATCTAACTTAATGTCCTGATAAATCATTCTACTTCCACTTTCTTTATTCTGTTATTATTTAAGCCATTTTCACTTTCTGCTTTCAATACCACACTATCATCATTTTTGCTGTATCTGCAGTAATTTGCTGATGTGACATTGTGATAACTTTGAAGTAACATTGGTGCTGAAATTTAAAAACGCTGCTTTCAGGGGATGTTGGCTTAGAACGTTTGTATACAAAATGATGTTATGTCAGAAAGTGTGGTATTACACAATGACAGCAAAAAAGAAGACAAATTATGTTGGAAACAGAAACAATGAGTTGGGGGTTTTTTTATGTGACAAAAATTGGTATGTTGCATTTTTAAAGAAGTGTTTGTCTTAAGAAATGTGGTTTTAAGATTATTTCAAAGAGGTGGGCAGTATTGCTTATATATTAATCACTGTCATGGTTCTAAATTCATGGTAATTTCTAATCTAAAGGTAGCTTCAGCTGGCACTATAACTTTTAAGAGCAAGTGTAGGAGGAGAGAGGTGGCAGAAGGGTATGAAAGTGATGATGGAGGGTGTAATATTTGGACAGTAAGAATAACCTACTACTCGATGAACATGGCCTGACTGTAGGAACCACTTTGGAATGAGCTCTGAGGTGACTTTGCTGGCATATCTGAGAGGAAGCAGAATGCATCTACTGCTTATCACACTCCCCAAGGGACCCTTACCTGCAGTGGCAGGTAACTTGCTAATTTCTCTGGAGTTTTCTTTTAAGGGCTTTAGCATCCATCCTTGAAGAGCTTTGGCACTGGATGTGTGTGACTGAACAGCCTTAGAGTAAAAGAGCTCCAGCTGCCCACAGACACAACAGGGGGTGATGGCTGCTAACTCTTGCAAGAAACCTGGAATTCAGTGTGATGAGTTCCCAGTTCTTAGGGTTGCTTTATAATATACCATGAGCCTTTATGGCAAGCTGTTCTCCCTGCTCTATAGATTGATTTATGTTAGAGCAGGAGCCGTTCCGTTCAACTCAGTTTGAAGGGTTGCCTCCATGTTTATGCTTTCAACTCAAGTCTTTGCCTAATCATTGGCAAACTGCTTTTTTTTTCTTATTCTTTAATCCAGCTAGTACAAACTTGACTGATTTTTCCCTCCCAAAGGAAGATGTCTGTGGTTTCTCATGTACACAAATCTGTGGATGACAAACAGAAAGATATACAGCATTGATGCGTTTATTCATGGAAAAGAAAATCCTTCAATTATACAGCAGACTGGAAACAGATACTTTAAAAAAAAGGCCAGGCTTGAGACCTTCTGAAATTGACATTTTCAAAGGTAAGAAGAACCTTCTGGGCACAGGTTAGTGATAAGATAATAAAGTCATGTGGGAACAGAAGTATCTTTGATCAATATCGTCACTCCAAGGAAATCAACAGAATCAGGTTCTTTCCTTCTTCAGAAGTTCATCTCTGCTTTCTTTATATTGATTCTTTGCAGCTTTCTCACCTTTCCCCCATGTCTCCAGCTACACTCTCCTGTCTGCAAACCTTCCACCTTCCCCATCTGCACTCTCCCTTTCTCTTCACCCTGCTTCAGTGAATGCCACACACTAAAGGAGTCAGGCAATGCATAATTGCTCATTTCCTTCCTCTCTGATGCTGCTTGTGAGATGCAGTCTCCTCCTCACTGGTTATTTTTCATATGTTCTTGACTTGTCCAATACACCTCTAGGAAACAAATCTTCTCTTGCTACTGGAACTGGAATGTTGCTTTCTTGGCAAAATACAAGTCTCATTAAATGATTCTGACATGATTCAAAGTTATATGAAATGGAAGAAACTCAAGAGAGCCGATCCCACTTTTACCACTCTAAGAGTGAACTGTACAGTTTATTTTGTATTATCTTGTCGCTCCCCAGTTATAAGCCATTATTCACAAAAGTATTTCTGTCCTAGTTTCATTGTAGTGCATCGCAATGTTTTCTTTTTTTCCTGTTTTTTTTTTCCATTTAGTTTTACCTAAACTTTTCCTGACTCAAAGTTTTGCTCTGCTTTTGCTTCTCTGAGTAATTTGACTTTAGCTTCTCTTTGCTTTTGAAGCTCTTCAGTTGGCTAGTGCCCTCCTTCATGATCTGAACACCAATGACTTTAGTGGAGGCAAACAACTTTGCAGTCTTTGCTTAGTAAAAACTAATTGAAAAGCAATATTCCATTTCCTCTGAAAACATCTGGGTTTTTTTCCCCTGCTAAACTTTTACCAAAAGAAGTGGAACACTTGCTTCATTTCTAGCACTTGCTAGTTTCCCAGTGTGAATGAGTTCTTTGCCACCGCTGCATCCAGTCTGAATTACCCTCCATTGCTGAGGGATTTCATATCATACACTAAAGAAAACCAGAAAATACGGTAACAGCTTCAAATACATCGAAACAGTGGAAAAGCACAGAAGGAAATAATTACCACTTTATTCATCTTGTTAGGCTAGACTGATACAATCCCTTTCAGCACACCATCTGTCTTAGATTAAAATGGAAAAGTTTCTTATGAAATGATGCATTTGTAAGGGATTCACAGCTGCAGAACCAATCAAATCTTTTAACATCTGTTCAGTCCAAAGAGATCTGGACATAAGGTGCTTTTGAAAGAATGTTCTTGAAATGGTGTTTTATTTCAATGTCAGAATAGGTTTGTGCATTTGTTGTTCTACATTTACTAATGGGGTTATCAAATGGGCCTGTGAAAGGAACATCCAGTGGAGAGAGTGGGCTTCTATGACCTGAGAGGATCTACAAGCATGTCCAGTCTTTTTATCTTCTGAATTCCACTCCAGGTTTTCAAATCTATATGGTGTGAGAGCTTGAAATTTTTATAGTACAAGAAGACTATGAGTATGGACAGAGAAGGGCACTATGAGATCATCAACACTGCTTAGTCATGGATCTTGCTTTGCCACCAGGCAGTGATAAACGGTAGCAACAATTGTTGCATATGTTCAGTCAGTAACGAATGCCTTTCAGACTACAACAGTTTTTGCTCTTGTCAGATTTCCACTGTGTTCGTTCACTGAAGAGAATGATGAGTTTACTCTTATTTGAGCATTCATCTCAAATGTGTTTGTGATTAGTAATCTCTTTGTTTGAAGCACAGGAAATGACTGTGTGCCAAAAAAAAAGGACTAAATATTTAGTTAGCAGTCCAGAAAGGTCATGCTATTATGCACAAGGATAAAGATAATCCATCTGTGATCAGCTGTCTTATTTAAAAGGCAAATAAAATTACTACCTCCAGATATGATTAATATGTCTGTGCAACTAGATCGTGCATGCATGATTGCTCCAGAACTGTGACATAGCAAAGCTGCTGCTGTGCCATGCATTTACACACAGACAATTAATCCAGCAGGTCTAGCACATGTTCAAATTGATAGGTATGCACAGATCAATAATATGGACATGAATAATAGCATTGCCACATCTGGATCTGGGACTTCTGCTAGACAAAGAGGCCTGGCTGCTCTTTATTGCAGGTTTTAAGTCAGTGAGACCCACTTCGATATGAAGACACTGGAGAGACAGGCAGCCAGCACTCTTTGGCATCAGGCTGGTGGGAGCAGCAGCAAAACCACCTCAGTCCCATGGACTGAACCTAGATTGCAATGGAAGATGGGCCAACCTGTGCTGGTCAGCAGTGGAGTAGGACCGTCCTATTGCCCGTTAGGAGAAGGGGTTCTCCTACCCAGCCAAAGCCCCATCATCATCAGAAATGGCCAAACTCTGTCTTGTGAGCTATTTGTACCCTGGCTGTGTCTCCATTTCTTCCCTTTTCTATATTAGGGAAAGCTAGGCATTGAACCATCAGGCTTGGGGAAGCACAACTGAATGTGTGCTATAATGATAAGAAGTTGTAAGTTGACTGGTACGTCCTGTTCTGCTGCTGTAGAGGTCTGGCCTTTGGTCTGAAGTGGGGAAAGGGCTCATTCTTGCAAAGCATGATCACCTTGATGTATGCAAGCTGTTCTGTTAAAACCAGCAGACCTACTTAGAGAACAAAGATAAACACATGCTGTAGGGTTTACCTAATTTGAGATTCTCTTTTAAACAGCTATTTAATTTAAGTCTTAGATACTCTGGTTCCTTGAAAGTGAAAATATAGTGATAAATGATATTTCAGAATTGGCTATCGCTCATTCTGATGAGAGGCAGTGGACCACATTACTTGACCTAAATGGGCGCTAAAATTTAACTGTCCTTAATCAGACTATCAGAAATAAACCAACCTTCCTGCACATTAATTTTCTTAGTGTGTTTTTCTGGTGTATGCATCTGTATTTCTGCTATAGTTACAAAGATGGGGAGAAAACTTTAGCAACAAGTATTGATACTGTTACATCATCTGAAGCCTGCTGCCACCTCAGCCTGGCTGACACGGGAAAGCGTCCCTGTCCTCCCTCCCATTGTTTTCTTTTATTTGGTTGGACAGATGGAGAGGGGGAGGAGTTTTGTCAGGAAAGACTCTCTGCCATTTTTGATTTTCCCCTTGTTGTTCCTGAGGGGTGGGGTTGCCGCTTGTTTTTGGTAGATCTTGGCTTTTGTAAGTAAACCATTTTCTACCTGCATTTTTTGTAGTTACTGCTATTTTCTTTAAGTAAATAGTTATTTTTCCACTTACACTCCCTTGCATTTTTGTTGTTTTTTATATTAGGTGAAGAGGAATCAAAGGGGAGGTGTTTTATCTTTTTGGAGTTCCTGCCTCCCAAATATTTTGTCTTTAAACCAAGGCAATTTCCTTTTCTCTGTTCATTGGGAAGGAAAGGAGAATAAATGGAATATTCAAACAGTTTCTGCCAGCTTCCCCAATGCAATGCATTCATAATCACCCTGTCAATTAGTAGTCATAGGTAGCTAAAATCCAACCTTTGTCAGTCTGTGCTGTTGTATTATCCCAGTTAATCTTGATTTTGCTACACTGTATAACACAACTAAAGGGAAGATCATCTTGGATCTTGTGTTTCTATTTCCTGGTAGTACATGTCTCCTAAAAAACCCACATATACTACATATTAGCCATCCTTCTCCATTTAGATAATGAATATTTTTTCTAAAACTCTGAAAATAACACCAGACTTCTTTAATGGAGAAGTGGTGTCTGTTTCTTGTGTATGATCATCCGTTATATAGGCACTGTGTTTACTTCCTCCATTACATTTTGTTACAGTAATGGTTTATATTGCTAGTTAGACTTTTCAATTTGAATATTTGTTTTATCCATCGGGTTTTTAAAAATTAAGTGTTACTTTTCTGATGCCATAAAAGAGAAAGAGTTTAACTTCGGGGATAATTTCGGTAAAAATATATGAATGATGTTAAAGTTCTTATGGGGAAAGGCATTAATGAGCACAGGAGAGGTGATAAATTCATTAAACCGGTAGAGAGCAAAACCCAGAACAGGTTGCCAAAAATCAAGCATACGTCTGACGTGATTATTCTGAGTAGCAAAGGGAAGATGAGGGATAGTTAAAAGTGGGTTTTAAAGGTGAAACCATGACACCCCTGTTACAACATTTTCATATTTCACCCTGTGTTTCATGAGTTGCTTCAAGTGAGGTATAAGGATCTGGGTTAGACTGAGTAAAGAGAGGATGCTTCTTACTTCAGCACGTCAGATATGGCCCAGACAACAAACAGCTTGACAGGGTAGGTGTTTTAATTCAAAATCAGGTACATGGTACAGTAAGAACAAGGATGTATATAAAGCAATTTGCGAATTTGTGATGTTATGCAGAAGATGCATAAACACTTATCATATGGAGACAGATGAATGTTTGAAAATGGGCCTAGTATTTGACATCTTTGGCTGTAAGAGAGGTAGTGAGATAGGAAGACATGGCGTGAATGATATACAACACCTTTTTACAGTGCTCCTTGTGACCCTACCATTTGGGATTATTAAACTCTTCACATAGCCCTGGCCAGACATCTGGAAACTATTCACAAAGAGCCGAGGTGTGGACTGAAGTTCCCAGTGTATAAATCAGGACTCTGCAAGAGAAAAAAAGTTAGAAGGAATAATGAGTTCCTAAGCTCCGGTAGATGTGGTATGTTTGTTCACCAAAGCCTGGAGTATGTTTTTATTCACTCAAGAAACATGACATCTCTGAATGAATCCCCTGCCTGGTGGGGAAACAGCATCTTCCCAAACAGGAAAACCCATCTTATAACTGTTACTCTATAGACCTGATGGAATCTGGACTCACTAACTACAACTTGTAAGTTACTGTTTTCATAGCAGAGATATTAAACACATATTTGTCACTACTGAAATGTTCAAATAAGAGCTGGAAACAAAAGGTCCTAGGTGCTTGATGGAAATATTTTTCACTATTAATTATAAGAACCAGTAAAAACATTTCTGCCAATATACAATACTCTACATGCCAGAAGCACCATCCCTGTGTGTTCGGTTTGCATGGCAAGGTTCAGGTAGTGGGGGGATGCTATAAGGGTGGCTTTTGTGAGAAACTCCTGGAGGCTTCCCCTGTGTCTTACACAGCCAAGGCGAGACAGCTCCAAGATGGACCCACTGCCGGCCAAGGCCGAGCCAATCAGCAATGGTAGTAATGACTCTGGGATAACATATTTAAGAAGGAAAAAAATATATTTTTCAGAACTAATTGTGTCCAGAGGAGAGAGAAGTGAGATATGTGAGAGGAACCACTCTGCAGACATCAGGGTCAATGAAGGACAAAAAGGAAGTGCACCAGGCACCAGAGCAGAGGTTCCCCTGCAGCCTGTGGTGAAGATGCTGGTGAAGCAGATGTACTCCTGCAGTCCATGGAAATCCACAATGGAGCAGAGATTCACCTGCAGCCCATGCAGGAAAACCCCATCAGAGTACATGGATGACCAAAGCAGCCTGTGACCCAGTGCTGGATACAACTGTACGCTTGTGGGGGTTTGTTTGTTTTTTACCCCATGAACAAAGGTTACGACTCTAACATCAAAGCATGGGTTAAAAATGGGTAATCGTAATGACACTGAAAGCAGTTAAACATCTCTAGCCACTGTCTGAAGGAACAGAAGGTATGTTATGTGACACTGAAAAAAAAAAGGCAGTTCATAAGACTAAGAGTGGTGCTTGAGGCCACTTGCATCAAAAAGTGCATTCCTCCAAATAAAAAAACTTGATACGCTCTGTTTGACCTTAGCCTGCCATCAGTCACAGGCACTTTTGCAATGTAACAAACTGCTGGTGGCAGTTTGAAAAATTAAAGAATGATTGAAGATCCAAGTATAGGCATCTGGAAATAAGTATGTTGCAGCAAATGGACCATGACCTAGCACTTAAATTATGTCAGGTGTCCAGTAATATGCCGTATATGACATGCACTAATCTACACGTTTAATTAACTATTGCTTGCCTGCCCTTGTGCCACAGAAGATTAAGGGAAATCCCAGAGTCCGGTTTGGACTCTTCCCAGTGAATACCTCCCACTCCACTGCATTGCCATTTCAGTTGTTTCCTGGAGGAGGACTATTTCTTGATCAGTGCAGAGGAAAAAACTACTGTCAAACTGTTAACGGTCCCCATTGCTCTCTGCTGCTTCCTGAACTGCATAGTGTGCTCATTGTCTCCAGATGAAATTTGCATTATTCATTATGTTCTTATTTATTTTTCATATTTGCAGAAACCTAGTAAGAGGTTTTCTTTCTCTGGCTGCCATCTCCCTAGTGTAGGCTAGGCTTGGAAGGACAATGATTCCAGTGGGAAAAAAAGGATGTAAGGTAAAGCTGATACCTCAGTGAAGGCTGCACAGCCCAACTACCAGCAATGGCAGAACACAATGGACTGTCTCAGGGAAGTGTTTCCAATGCAACGCACTGCTTCTGGGAAGAGGATGGAAAAGAGTCACATCCTGGCACCAGGGATTCTTTGCTGTGTTTAGAAAATGCCACAGTTTATATAGGTTTCACTAAGAAGAAGAGAGGATATTGTGGGACTTTTATGTGAACAGGGAATGGCTACTTAGGCTTGAGCAAAATTTAAGGCTTAAGTACATAGCTGTCAAAACTGAAGTTCTTAAGTAAAACTTAAAGCCATTGGCTTTAATTACTCAGGTATTTGAAGTTTGGTCTGTACTTAAAGGCTAGAGGATGATTAATATAAGCTGGTTTATTTAAATTTCCTGATTCCAGACTTTATAATACTTTTAGATTACACTAGTGAAGAAAAACTTTAATGAATATCTTTAGAATAAGATCATACACTTACAAGAAACTAGATCTTTTGACCAAACATTTGTATTTTTTTTTGTCACAATGCATTACAAAGCTGCTTTTAAAGTCCACAAAAATTCTTCACTGTCTGAAATAGCCTTTTGGAAACGTGGTAATAGCATAACGTTGACTGGGAACAAAAGGCAAATGGCCTGTCTTTTCTTCAAGAAATTTCCAAACACAAACCAGAATGATCAGGTTTTGTGACTAAATTAATACTCGTGCAAAACTAAGCATGCAGCATGAATTAAACCTGTTACCTGACAGTGCACAATGAACAATAAGAGCCTTATTTACGAAAATTTGGTGGCCAATACTACATCTGAGACTTCCTATAGTGGCCACTGCTTTAGAGAAGAAAGGAACTGCAGGTCTTGCTCTGCTTGCTCTACGTAGTCTTCTTTCAGAAAAGAAATGGACATGATCATTAAAAAACCCATGCAAGAGCTGCCTGCCAAATGGAAGGACAAAACTTAGAAATAGATGAGTCAAGAACTGGAGCCACAAGCTCAAATTCTTGAAACTCCCCTTAGATAATCACTCTTTCTGTAAAAACCTTACTTATTAATGTCCGTAGCTTCAAATTATGTTTCAATGAGATCTACTCACAGAAGCACATCATCAGCACTCTTTTTGAAGTGGAACAGAAAATTTCTGTTTATTGATCTGTAAATGCTGCTTCATAATGATTCTTTTTTTCTCCTTTTTTTTTTAAATTTATTTAATGCTTGTTTATATGAAATATCATTCTAAAAGATGTCAGTGAGGTATTCCAACAATGGTGAAATTCTCCCTTCTCCATTTCCACAGGGCTCCATCTTAGGCCCAGTGCGCTTCAACATCTTCATAAATTACTTGGATGCAGGACTAGAAGGGATACTAAGCAAGATTGCAGAAAACACAGAACTGGGAGGAGCTGTTGACTCCCTCAAAGACAGGGACGCCCTACAGAGAGTCCTGGACATATTAGAAGAGTGGACAACCACCAACTATATGAAGTTGAACAAGAGGAAGTGCTGGATTCTGCACCTGGAATGGGGCAACCCTGGATGTTCGTACAGGCTGGAGAATGAAATGCTGGAAAGCAGTTCCATGGAAAGGGACCTGGGGGTCCTGGTTGATGGCAAGTTGAATATGAGTCAGCAGTGCCCTGGCAGCCAGGAGGGCCAACCGTGTCCTGGGGGGCATCAGGCAACGCATCACCAGCCGGTTGAGGGAGGGGATTGTACCGCTCTGCTCTGCACTGGAGCAGCCTCACCTTGGATATTGTGTGCAGCTTTAGGCACCCCAATATAAGAAAGATATTAAGTTCTTAGTGAGGGTCCAAAGGAGGGCAACGGAGATAGTGAAGGGTCCTGAGGGGAAGCGGCTGAGGTCACTTGGTCTGTTCAGTCTGGAGAAGAGGAGACTGAGGGGAGACCTCATTGCAGCTACAACTTCCTCGTGAGGGAAAGAGGAGGGGCAGGCACTGATCTCTTCTCTGTGGTGATCAGTAACAGGACCAAAGGGAATGGCCTGAAGTTGTGTCAGGGGAGGTTTAGGCTGGCTATTAGAATGGGGTTCTTCACCCAGAGGGGGTTGAGCCCTGGAGCAGGCTGACCAGAGAAGTGATCACAACACCACACCTGACAGAGTTCAAGAAGCATTTGGATGATACTCTCAGGTACATGCAGGGCCAGGCATTGGACTCGATGATCCTTGTGGTTACCTTCCAACTTGACATATTCTGTGATTTTGTGATTTCCCAAATGTAACTTTTGTGTTTTCTATTTAGAACTGGCATTATTTCTAATAGTTTTAATTTTCTAAACATTTAAAATTTTTAATCTTTTAAAATCAATGTAAAAAGCTACCATTCAGATAAATAATCAGGTAAGTATAATTCATACTCAAATTTCTACACAGTCAAAAAAAAATCCTTAAAATAATTTTATATATGAGGCAGACGTATTTTCTTTCAAACTTTGTTTGACAGAAAGAATTAACTTGAAATATCAAAACCTCCTCATAGCACAGAAGTTCTGAATTTTAATCAGCTCTATTCATTCAAAAATCCTAGGCCAATGTCTTATTAAATGTGTTGTTATATCTAGTGGAGTGCACATTAGGAGGAAGTGAATAGGGGAAGGTCATGAGGAAGGACACCATGACCAGTGGGCTCCTGAACTGGACATGACTGTGATAGCTCCAGAACTGGTAATCAGGGTACTGAATCATGCCGAGAGGTAGGACGGTTGGCTCATCTGGATTTTAGCATCTGCAATAGTGTCTAAACAGAGTACAACACTGTCCCTGTTTTGGTCAGAGCCACCGACATACCCAAAGCAGAGAAAACCAAAATCCATAATGGTGTGTGGCATTTGGGAGCCAGTCTGGGTTCCAGTTCCCAGGTGTTGACCCAGATAGCCACCTCTTGTCTGAGCCCACACATTGAGGACAGTCTTTGGGCTCCTATTGCCCATTAGAGCTGGCAGACCCTGTTTTGGTTGGCAGGTGTGGAAGTTGCTCACTGGTCACTTTTTAGAAACAAAAAAGTCCAAGTGTGTTGAGCTGGAAAGCATCTCATAGACATCCTGTAGGTTTTGCAGTCACTTCAAATCATGTGAGTCAGAAGCAGCTGTTTTTGCACCATGTCTCACCGTAACCCTGAGCTTGATTAAACTGTGACACATTCTCTGCTTCCAGTTCAAGCTGTCTTTAAGCTCTGGCTTTGAAATCTCATCCTGGAAGAAAGCAAGGACAAACAGCAGAAAATTTCTTGAGAAGCTTTTAATTGCTTTTCATTCCTCAATTTGCCTTCTCCTTCCTTCCCACTCAGAAACAATAAGTGCTTGTTTCTTTCTTTTTAACTAAAACCAAACGATGAGAAAAGCAGGTATTGTCCTACTCCAACCGCTGTATACGATTTACAGCACATATTGAGTATGCAGTTTTCATTTTCATGACTTGTCTCAGAGCAAAGGTAGCTGTCTGAGAGTGTGATACTAAGAAACTGCACAGCACAAATGCACTGGCAATCTTGCACATTTGAGTCAAGTCAGGCTAGGAACTTGGTCTATTATCACTGCTTGTGAGAGCTGTCTAAAAAGAATGTTAGCTTCATGGCTGGTGGATAATAGCAGAACTCTGACAATTGCTGGAGGCTAAGACCTCCTGCTTATGGAAACAACCACTATTTGTCTTATTTTAATCCGATGAGATCTTCTGTGGCTGGTAGTCGGTGCATTTGCAGTGGAGAAGAAAGTCTGTATGATTAACATCTCCCCTCAATTTACATTGGGTTAATGCTGGGATTTGCCAGTCCCAGCTCCTCCATCTGTGCAGATCTGGACAAGGATTTTGTGACTGTTTAAGTGTGCTATGCCCCTGGATAGCACAATTATACAACCCAAGGAACCTTTTCTCGTTTCGTTCCCAACTCTACCTTTTCACGTTGTTCCCCCAACAAGGTTGACCTTCAGTCTTTCTAGTTACAGCTGGAAGGTACTGATGTGTCAGTGCCTAACCAGGCAGCAATATTTGGTAATACATTACCTGTTTGGGACTTAGAGGATTATCTTTTCCTTATCCTAGTTCTCATGTGGTATCACTACTGCAATCCTTTATTTTATGAGGCTAATAAATTACAATTTTCCTTCCATGTTCTGTGGAAGGACAAAAAGTTGCTATTACTCTTGCAAAACCACATTAAAGAGAAAGCGATAGCAACTGGAGTATTGCTGACATTGTTTAATGAAAACCAGAGCATTGCAGTGGAAAATGGGAAGGACACGATGGGAAGGACATCTTCAATTAGAGGAAAGGGGAGATTAAAAACCTCTCTTTTTTACAACCTAGGGAAAGAATGTGAAAGAATGTGTTTGAAGAAGGGTCTAATTGAAGGATAAAATGGAAACAGTAAATGGCTTATGATGAGATCAGTAAGCAAAGACAGTGAAGCCAGTATTGCCAGGAATATGCGTAGAAGTTCATAAAACCCCAAAAGCCAATTCAGTCTGGAACAGACAGATACAGAAGAAATATCCCAGGAATTGTGAGTATGTAGAAATCCTAGTGGACAATGAGAAAATGATTGAAAAGTAAGAATCTAAATAGTTTGAAAAACTATCAAGTATTTTTTGCATTAAAAAATATTCACTGAAATGAGAGAAGAATCAGGAAGATCAAGGTCTTTTCCTGAAGGAGGAATGAATGAAACTTGGTGAAATTTATGCATGGAAGATATCCCTGTAATCACAGAAAATTAGTCTTCTCAACAGGGGAAATCTGCATAGTCAGAAAGGTAAAACCTCTTAAACTTGAAACTTCTATAAACACGTGCAATATTTCTTCTTAACACATTATATGAAACAGCTTTGACTCAGAGAAGTATGTTTTTAATTAATTTAAATTGTTAATTCAACTGGGCTAAGAACAAGGTCAGGGAGGGAGGAAAGCTGGATGAAGGAAATTATTTCAACTTCAAAGAATGTTCAACTGCATTAAGAACAGCAATAGAAATGGGATACCAAGAAAAGATTTTTTGCAAAGAACTCCTCATTCTGCCTAGGTTTCCTGTAACAGCTAAAAAAATTTAGTCTTTGTTTGCTGCTTCTCTGATTTTGAGGCAGGGCTACCCAACCTTGTGTTCAGTCCCCTACTGATGCTTTGGAGAGCATTGATCCACTGGAGCATTATGCCAGTTATAGGTCAATGCAATCTTTTTTTTCACCTGCCTCTGGTTGACACCGCAGGTTAAATGCTGTTATCTCTTTTACTTAGCATTGCCATCGGATACCACTGACCTTTTCATTTATTCCGTGATGTGTTTGAATGTATCTGCCCTCTTGAGAGGCCACAGATGTCCCATTTGCTTCTGTTCTTGATGCTGCCTGCCCTGGCTTCATACCACAGACTTAATTTTTGTCTCTTGGTCCTGTCTACTGTCTATGCTTGTTCCACCAACTTTCTTCCTCTCTCAGCTATTAAAAGCCCTGAGGCTAATCCAGTGTGTGTGCGTAGGTAGATATGTATGTGCACATGTGTATGTATTTCATCTATGCCATCTCCCTGCTTCTTTTGGTGGCAGGTGTTTTGGGGATGATGTTTTCGGGATGGTTGCCTGGCCACACGCAGACATGGTGGAAGGAGGGGAACCAGCCCTTTAGAAAAATGGGTGCTGCAGGTCAGGCCTTAGAGATGTAAGTATGTGAGGAAACTTGGCTGTTCCCTGCCTGTACCATATCTAGATCTTTCCAATGCTCTAGGTCCATTTATTTCATCAGTACTTAAAACCTCTTTGAAGTATTTATAATTTTTTTACTGGGTGTTTCTAAGAGACAGACATAATATAGTTGGTCCAACAGTAAATCTGCTATGATGTGTTTATAATACAGACTTTAGTGTCTTTGGAAACTTTAGTTTTGAATGATGCAAGTTTAGACAGAGCTAGCAAAGTGAAATAGAAGAACTAAGTCATTATGGGAGAGCTTCTATTTTTACCTGAATTAGATGAACATTGACTGACATCCTTATGAAAGGATGACACTGTTTTCTTATTGACTTACTCTCATCATGTTTTCTCCCTAGTTTAAATTCTGCCCTGATGAAGCACTAGGGAATGTTCCTGTTGCAGCATCAGGGCTATGTAAAGCTATCCAAATTTGTCCTGTTATTCGACAAGGTGTATTCTCTCAGGCATCAGTATGCTGATGGGATTTTTAACTTGACTGTTTCGCTCCTTTGACACAGCTCTGTGTCATGTAGACATCTTCAGATTGACCTACATGATATGCTTGGTGACTGGTACATTTTTTTCCCAGTTACAAGTAACCATCAGGGGTTTAACAGGTGGAACTCGTGATCCTGTGATGCTGGCAATGAAGCAGAGTAGGACCTGGAGTATCTCTATATTAACCTCTGGTCTACTCTGACAGCCTAACAGGGCATGCCATCCCTTACACACCCTCCAGGCAGGTGACTTTTACCTAATTTTTTATTCAGCACATACAGCTTATTAATGTTTTGAAAGGACAAGTATTGCACTGGATAAAGATGATCTAAATTCCAAATTGCATTCAGTCTCTGTTCAGGTAGTTGGGCCCATCTACCACCAGGATATGGAAATGGGTGGAGGTTAGACCTTTTGTTCACTGCTGTGGCTGAGCAAGCCCAGCGAGGTGAGCGGTAATGTGCACGTCATAATGGATATTAGCAGTAAGATTGGTTATTAGTCTTCCTTCCCAGAAACATCTTTTGTGTTTTTGTGACTGCCTTACAAACCAGAAAAGCTTCAAAAGCTATTTGTCAAGGAACTGGAAAATGTCTCCAATTTAAACTTTTATGGGCTGGAGAAAGCTATTTCCCAGGCAACTCTGGGCAGATGTCACAGATGTCACTGTGCCCTTTCCTTAATCTCTATCCTGCCATACCATACTGCAGACCCTAGAGGAGGATGGGTCCATAATGCAAGATCCTGTGTGGGCAGGTGTTGTTACTCATATAACCCACTTTGCTTGGGACTGGGTCTGGGGTCACAAAATAGTTGCTTTGTGATGTTATAATGGCAGCTGCCTAAACAACTGTATGGCAGTTTGGAAGGTTAATGCCTTGTGCCCATGTTCCTCTGGAGCTGTTTACTCCTTGATAGCCTTCAATCACCTCCTACACTTTTCTTGTGTATTTTATTGTATATTTTACACTTTTATTTTACAATAAATAATTGTATATTTATATATACTTTTATTGAGGACCAGCACGGCCAAGTCAGATATGGCGATGCACTTTCTGAGCCCTTTCAGATAACCAATGGTGTGAAACAAGGCTGTGTTCTTGCACCAGCACTGTTCACAATCTTCTTCAGCATGATGCTTCAAAGGGCCATGGGAGACCTCGATGAAGAAAACGGCATCTACATCATACCGTACCGATGGAAGCCTATTCAACCTAAGGCGACTGAAGGCTCATACTAAAACCTTAAATCATCTTGTCCATGAGCTACTTTATGCTGATGATGCAGCCCTCGTTGCCCACACAGAAGTAGCTCTGCAACGTTTAACATCCTGCTTTGCGGAGGCTGCTGAGCTTTTTGGGCTGGAAGTCAGCTTGAAGAAGACAGAAGTTCTCTATCAGCCTGCACCTCAAGAAGTCTTCCATCATCCCAATATCACCATTGGAGATTCAGAGCTCAAATCAGTC
>VZRE01007717.1:878625-952133 GCA_013396775.1 Cephalopterus ornatus | reverse complement strand
TCTCCAGGATGAAAGACTACCGCCTCCCTAAGATTGTGCTCTATGGTGAACTTGCCACTGGCTGCTGCAAGAGAGGAGCCCCGAAGAGGAGATATAAGGACTCCCTGAAACAACATCTCAGCCTTGGCCATATTGATCACCATCACTGGTCTGCTCTGGCCTCCAATCGGGAGGCCTGGAGACACACTATCCACAACGCTGCTGCTTCTTTTGAAAATACACACAGGATCACTCTCGAGGAGAAAAGACAACGCAGAAAGAACCGTGTCCTTTCAGTACCACCTGGGGAGCCATTCTGCTGTGCCTTTTGCAACTGGACGTGTCTATCTCGCATTGGCCTTTTTAGCCATCAGCGCGCTTGTAGCAAGCGTGGGTAGAGTCCTTCACAAATCTTCGTTCGCGAAGCCTAGCCACGATGATGATGATGATATTGTATATATTATGCCAAATTGTCCTCTGGTCAAATAAATCCCAAAAAATAAATTGGTTGTAAGGGAATTCATTTATTCTTCTGTGCTCCTCAGTCACTCAGAAGATGCAAATTCTGCAAAAGAGAGACAGTAACTATCATTTTATAAAAGCATTTGTGTATATCTGTGATTACTCTTTTTAAAGGACTGCTCTATCTACCATGAGGAGAGGCTTCATTGTGATAGATGTTTTATATACATGCCCTTTAGAAATCAGTTTGAATACCTGATTTTGAAACTTCAGTGAACCAGATTCTGCATCTGTTATATGAAATGATCCATCAGCTTTGACTTTGTTTAGACAAGACACTGCTGAAAGTACCTTTTAACATAAGCAAAGGTAGTGGAAATGATCTACCTATTCAAATGCATCAGCATGGCTCAGCTTCCCAAAGATATTTTGGTACGTAGTTGCCACTGACATGGCCTCTGAGATAGATGTTGTATCAGTCATTTCCCCACAATGAACCTTGGCAGTTTTCTTACAGCTCTTGGTTAAAAAAAAAAAAGAAAAAGGGTTTGGGGAAGATATTTTTCAAAATGAGCAAAACTGAACTTGCCCAAGCCAGGTGTATTTGCTCCTGTGGACAGCATAGCATTTGAGGCCATTAGCATCACAGTAGTGTTACTATTTTCTATTTTTAAGACTTTTGAACTGTATTTTAACATAACTGAAATTTTTATAAAAATTAGTGTATTGTGCATGACGTTGGAAAATGTAGTCTGAAATTTTAATGAAGAATAATCTGTGCTCAAGATAGAAACTAAGTGGAAATCAAGTAAATAAGGTGTAATAATGTGCTGAGAAAAGGAGGAAAATGATTTGTGACATTTGTTTTAAGCAGAGTTGATGGAATACAGTAAAGATGGCAGTGGCATATCTGGGTAGTTTATTCCCTAGTGGGGGCAGAACGGCAAAGGCAATAAAATCTGAGACTGGTGCAACTCTGGGCCTCCCACAGAGAACCCCAGTCCTGCTTTTGAGGAATGAGCAGAAATAAAATCCTGTGAAGCACTATGGCAACCATCACCAGGGAGACCATCACAGATCTCAAACATGTTTATCCAGAAGAATTACAAGTCACAGAGAGATGATAAACTTGGAAATGGCATTTTGGAAGTAAAAACACTGTTACCTGGTAATTGCAGTGCTATGGAAATGTGACGCTTTGAGTTCTTAATAAAACAAAACAGTTTTTAAGAGATACTGCAGTGAGTATCTCCTAGAAACAGCTAAAGAGTTGTATTTGCAAAGTATCTGTACACAAGAGAACTGGTCACTGTGCAAGAAGGGAAACCAGACCAAAAACTTCACCACAGTAGAATTCAGTGGAGATCTTTGAACAAAACAGAAGTTTAAAAAAATAAATTAAATTAATAATTAAAAAATATTTTATGGTCCTATGTAACACCAATACATACTGATATTCACAGTTAAACTTGTTTGAGGGTCAAGCAAGTTCCACTGCAGGTAGCATGGTCCTCATGGACGGTCCTCTGATGAGCTTTGCTCAAATTTGGCAAAGGTGGAAACCCCAAACAATTCTATGCTCTGTTTTGTTTTAAAGAATGAAGTGGGAATTGTTGCATTCTGTTCCTGGTTATAACACTGATCTGTCATACTGGGCAATTCATTTACTTATTTCAAGTTTTTGTCTTTCAAAGGAAGATAAAAGCTTGCTAGACTATTATTAAGATGAGCTACTCACCATTTATGCATGTGAAGTGTTAGTTCACAAAATGCTCTATGATGCAATTTGTTGGCATTCTTCACAATTGACATTTTTTTCATGTATCTTCAAAGATTTTTGCTTCCATCTATGCTGCCCATGAGTCATCTTGTTACTCCATGAGCTTTTCTGCTTCATGTAGTTTTTGTCGACACTGTCCACCCACATCTTCTGCAGAGGCACATAAAAAGTCAGTTATTCATTTTATTCATTACTACTGCTGAATTCATGATTGATCCTGTAAGAACAATAACTAATAGTAGCAGTCCATGTTAACATGTGCTTCTGAACAAGTGTTTCTTGCCGTCAGGCCTGGTCTGAATGTGAAGTTGAACAGATTTTACTGGCAGTTAGGTGTTTCCTGACTCCTGCCCCATCTCTCTGGGTGTATAAAATTTTGGCAGATGATTCAGTTAATAAAAAATTATAATAAAAAAATAATCCAGTTTCCCACAATTCTCTCTATAGCAGGAAACCCAGGAAACTACTTGGCTCCCTCAGGAGCAAGACTGGGTTGACCGGACAGGGCACCTCCATGTCTACTTTTACTCTACACCATTTGAGAGAGAAAATGAGCAGGACTGCAGTCTGTGTCACTGATGATCAGGCAAGTATAAAACATTCTAAATCAGAAAAATATTTCTAATATTTGAGATTTGAAAGAAAGTAGTAATGTTTTTGTAGCAGGAGCCCAATCATGATTTTGAATAACAGAAAACTGGTTCTGAATAACATGAAGAACAAAAGGAAAAGACGAAGAAAAATTACTACAGACACATTCCTTCCTAGTCTCAAAAGCACTGTCATCTCTAGGTTTCCTTATGCACTTTTTTGACTCTGATATCATCAGTGCAATGTTTGCCTCCTAAAATAACATCAGACTATTTCTCAAGGCTCACTTCTTGGTTTATGGCTTAAGAAAGGAGCACTTTGTTCTGCAGTGTTCTTTAATATTATTCTTCACTGCTATTGACAGAAATATGTTACTACCACTCTCACGCTGACATAAATTCAAACATCATTTTAGTGGACGCCTTACCTGGAATAAATTCATCAATGTGCATTATATAAAAACATTTCAAGATAAAATGGTTCAAGTCAGTCAAATAAACAAGAAGTCCAATGATTCATTACAGCTGATATCTTTAGCTTTATCAGTATTGCATCTTTATCTTATTTTAAAGGCAGTTAATATTTTTGCAGTCTGGATTTTCTTACTGCTAAGCACATAGTCCTTTATGATTGAACTTGCTTTGAGCAGGGAGCTGTATGATTTTTTTTTTCCATCTAAACTTTTGCCCTGGGTTTCAAGGGTGGAAGAATTCTTGCTTGGTCTAATGCATGCTGCAGCCACTGTGTAGGTCACAAAAGCACCCTGCATGGCACCCACACTCTGCTTCCCATGGGGGAAATTGTTTCCCTTCCACTTGTGTTGGTGTTTTGTCTACACTTTTCAAACCAAAGGCCATATCCTTATGGAACAATTTATTTTAGGTGATGAGCCATTTTGGTGGTTTTTTTCCCTGGCTTATGAAGACTAAGGAAGATAGCACAGCCTCTCCTAATGATTCAATGTCATAGCTAAAAAAGTCAGGGCTTATTTCTAGATGGATGTGGTCATAGTTTTCCCTTTATAAGTGCATTCACCAACTACAACTCGACTCTACTGCCGTATGAATCAGAAGTGCCTACATAGAAAGCCTACTGATGTGGGAGTTTCATGCATGCTTTAGTGAAGTGAAGCTGTGACTCTACCCTAAGCGCATTTTGGAAGCCAATCTCGTGCTCCGTTACAAATAGAAGAAACAAGTATCTGCATTAGGAACATGGCACAGATACTCTTTTCATCATCAAATCATGAAGACGGGGTAAGATGGAATGTTATTTCACTTTGTATGAGTTCCTGTGAGGAAATCACAGAGCTGCAGCTTTCAGCTTGTTGCCAAAGTGTAATTTAGATACTTGGATCTATCTCTTCTTAGTAACTATATAATCCCTTTTTATAGCAAAATATATAGGAAGAGGATAAATAAATTTGCCATGGCATTATGTATCAAAAATTCGAAGGGTAACTCGCAAAGGTTTTCATACAGCAGTTACCCCACGCTGCCAAGGCTACACATCTGAAATCAGAACCACTTGGTTGAGAAAAGACAGCAACAATTAAGGATGGAGGTTGGTTTCCATATGGTGAGAATCAGGAAGTTTTCACAGCTCTCAGTAGAGCTACACAGCCTATTTCAGCAGAGAACTTGGCTCCTCAGATGCCTACATGGCTTTTTATCAGAGATGACTCTGCTCTTGGAGGTGCATGCCAGAGACAGCAAGCCGCTGGGAAGCACCAGAGCAAAAGAGACAAGGATAAAAAGGCTGGACTCAACATGTGCTGATGCTGGGGAAAAATCTCAGGTTTTCCAGTGCCTTCTTCCTTACTCTGAGAACTAGACAACACTGATGAAATGCCTCAATGAAAACTTTCCTTAGCAATTTTCAAATAGGAATTTGTAAGTGTACTTCATGTCAGGCACTTCTGAATTTGGGGGTTGTAGTGGAAAATAAGGGGTATAAATTAGCTTATCTTTTAAAATAGACTTCCAACAGCGCAATCTGTGTACAATCTTTTAGCTACCTGATTATTTCATCTTGATAGCTGATTTGATATATTTCCTCCATGAGTCTCTAAGCTAAAATACAATGGGACTAGACTCTTTAATTTAGTGGCTTTCATTAGATTATGAAGTTCTAACTTGAATGAATAAGGAATCATGAGCAATTTAGTTCATAGAGATCAGCAATAATCACAGACTGAATTTGAACTCGTGGAGCAGACCGTAAGGAACAAGAAATATTATTAACTTTAAACTGCTGTTAAAATTCTCATGGGATCTATGGTTATAAAAGAAATGTAGAGTCTGAATACTCTGATTTTTTTAACAATAAATACTTATTAATCAATCTGAACATTCTCACACTTAGATATATTAGCTATATTGAAACATCGTGTAAAGCCACTTTTGGCTGCAACCTCAAATTTAGTGTTATTTCCACCGAAATAAACTGAAGTCAGGAGTGGCCATACCATGCAAGATGTGTAAAACAAAATGAACATCTATAGCATTTTGCCATCTCCAGCACTGACCAGGTCCCTATCCCCAGGTTTATTAATGCAGCTTTAAAGCAAAATCTATTGAATTCCAAGGTAAGATTTCCCTGGGAATTTCAGAAGAAGCAGAAGCAAGGCATATAGATGGAAATTACATATTCTTTGCCTGTTTTCAAGCCAAAAAACTGGAACAGAATATTTTGAATACCCACAAAATAGTTGAAGTATGTTGTGCTAAGTTAATACAAAAAATAGCCAAAAGTTGAAAGAATTACAATAAAGATATTCCCATTTTTGCTTGTAAAATAATTTATACTTATTACCGTAACATCTGTCTTTCCACTGCTGTGCTTAATGGGAGTCGCTTTGGTGCTGTTAGTGATGCCAGTTAGTAAAACCTCAGATCTCCTCAGGACCAAGTGACTTGCTGCTTTTTATTGCAATAAGACCAGATAGTTCACAGATGAAACAATCGACCTGGGTAAATATCTCACCGTTGTAGGGGCCAGTGGGTATGGGAAGAAGGACAAATGATCTGGGGTGCAGATGGGAGTGAGTGGGACTCTGAGAAGCCTAGGGAGACATGGCAATTGGGAGCTCCAGATTTTGTTGCCCACGTGTCACTGGAGTGCTGTGTTACTCCAGACAAGGACTTCACCTGGATGAACACCCGTAAAGGCTTTTTGTTTCTTACAAAAGAGCATGCTCATAGGTTTCCAGAGGTAACCTCAAGGGTGCTAAGGAGAGGATGAAAGACTCAAGTTTCTTCAAACTACTTTTGAGGACCACAGACTCCCTGCCCTTTACAGACTTGATCCCTTTCCTGTTCCAAAAGGCATAGCAGCACTCGGGAGGAAAAAAAAAAAAGTTTATTAAGAAATAATTCCTGTATATATTACATCATATTATGAAATATATGGGTTTATATTTTATGTGCACAGTAAACAAAAAAGTTTTGCTCCTTAATGTGTTGTGATAGCGAATCGTACGAAGGATCTTTGTAGGAGAGATTTTAGGCAGTTTAAATGCAAGTGGTTTATGTGAAAAGAATCATAAAATAATTATAGATATAGTTTTCCATTTAACTTCTGTTTGCTATTATAATGGAGACTGGAAATTTACTTCTACAGAGACAAAAGACATACTGATGAGAGACTCAGGCAGCAAAGAATTATTGAGGTGTGGACCCTTTTATCAAAAGAAAAGTAGCATGAGAATATTTCTGAATATACTTTTAAGGTTTAGTAAGTGCCTGCTCTAAATTCTTTTTGCTCCCAACACCAAAGAGAGCCTTCTGTTAAACAGCGTGGAAGTTGTTTTTATTCTAGGTCTTTGTTTAAAAGTTGGTCTTATAGTAGTCCTTAGATTACAGCCAGGTACTAAAAGGAAGAAGAAAAAAAAATACTGATCTTCAAACCCTTCTATTCCACAATGAGCCACTCTCCTGGTTATATCTCATTTTTCTCAAACTCAATTTGTAAATTGTCCTGGAAAGCACAGGCAAAATTGTCAGAGAGCTTATAACATCAGAAAATTCTTCATGGGCCTGCCAAGGTCCAATGTCCCTACACTACATTTTCAAGTGCAGTAACATGGAGCTAGTTACAAGCATTATATGCATACTTTCAATTAATAGACATGTGGTTACTGGCTACACTAGCCAGTTTTCCAACACAACATAATAAAATCTGCTCACATTCACTTCAGTGAATGCCCCGAAGCACATCAAACTGTAGCATGCAAAAGGCAGGATTTCTTTCCCATCTGCTCCTGTGTATCAAATATTGTGTGAATGTAGATGAGGACAATTCATGCCAGTTTGGGGTTTCTTGAATGAGGTGCTCTGTTTTGAGCTCATCTTTTGTCAGACCATGTTAATCAGTGCCTGGGTCTCTTTCACCCACTGACAGTTCATGTTTTTTGAGGCACAGGGGGGTAGCTTTGTTTGCCTTTTTATTAAATTCCTATTATGGAAGGATGGCAGGTAAGATTTGGGAGAAAGAAAAGCAGTAGTTTTTCACAGAAGAAGGAAAATACAGTTCCAGTGTGAATGAGATCAGTGTCAAAAGGCATCTGCTGCTAAGGAAATGCACTATATTAGAGAAATAAGATAACGGTTTTCTCCTACTGTAGCTCCTGTATGTGAATCGCTATCTGTGTTACAGTCCAGAGTAAACAGCAACAGGAGAAATGCCCAAACAATTGCGCACACATGGTATTAAGAATAATATCTTTTTAAAACTAGCAGTAGGATGGCATTCGGTGCTCTCATTAGCATTGCAGGACACCATGGAGCACAAGGGTGCCTATGACCTGAGGCTCATGCCTGAGGCAGCCATTCATCACTTCTCCTATCACTCTCTCAAATGGCTTTCCAATCTGCGAGCACAATGTTCTCTATGTGTGAAATTGTGTATTAACTGAGAAGCAAGCAAAATGGGATGTTTTATCTGTTTAGAAAAAATCCTTGCCATTTGCAAGTTCCTGTGTTACACGCTTGTATTAGCCATCTAATCTGCTGTATCACCCAGCAGGAGACTGGGCACAAGCTACCCAGGCTTCACCACTTGTAAATGGATTGGGACCATATGGCTTGGAAACCCATAGCAGTCCTAATATGAGGTTACTTGGATCCCATGTGCTGCTTCCAAAAACAAACATTACTTACGTTTTTACATCAAACCTGTAGTACTTGGAACTGGTTTTAGGTCCGGATTTGACCTTTCCCAAAGTCTGAGAATGCTGAGATGATTATTAGAAAACTGTGAAGCGAAAGAGTAAAGACAAAACTCGGTAAATGTCCACAAAGGAGAGCACTAAGAAGCACAAAACATTTTTGGTTTGCACAGCTGATATGGCTGAAAAAAAAGGGCAGCGGCCTTCTGTGTAATGTCCTTGACTCTTCTTATTTGTTCTGTGAAGTATCTCTCATTTAAGTAGAAAAGCCACCCAGTGACACAGCTTTGCTTAATTTGTTGAAAGAAGTCGAGAAGGTTCAGTCGAGTCCCTTCCTGGCTGTGTGTGTGCTGGGTGTGGGGAGGAAACAAAAGCAAATTACTCTGCTGTAGATGGACAACATTGTAAAATTAACATTCAGCTAAATGTAAATTTTCTTCTACATAAGATCTTACCAGCTTTCCGAAGAGAATAACTGCCTTTTCTTTGCTTGGCGACCAGTTAAAAGGGCCAGATGAAAATGGACATTGGAAATAAGCAGCAGCTCTATAAGCAACCAGTCTGTCACAGTGACAGCTGAGGATGGTTCACTTCTGCATATTGCGTATTGTTTGTTCCAGACTCAAAACGTGGGTTATTTGGAAACCTGATCCATATGAGCTCTAAATGCCCATGTGGGCAAGGAAATGCCCTTTATAAAAAGAACACACCATTTCTTACTCCTCTTCATGAATATTAACCATTTCCTTCCCAGAACATTGCCATAATTTAGCTGACTTCTCTGTTTTGCAGAAATGAAAAACAAGATTAAAATGAAGAGAGTTCTGGAAAAAAATGTTTCCATTAAAATGTTTGGCTTTTTGCTATTTAACTTCATAAAAGCATTGAGGGATTGTTTGTTTGGTTTGATTTGTTTGGGGTGGCTGGTTTTTTGATATTATCATTGTTAGATCAGTTTTGTTGATGATCTAGTCATCATTGTAAAATCCTTCCAAGGGCCAAAGATAAGTAATAATAAGTAATAATAATATAATATAATAATAATATAATAATAATAATATACATTTTAAAAAAAGCAATAATAATCTGAGTAAGCTTGCAGACAAAATTTCTTTCCCTTGGAAACTTTCCTTTCTTTTCTTTGTAAGGAAATGATCTACTTTAATGGGTCATTTATTTCATAAGCTGTCCACAATAGAGTTTTCTGCCTTTCCTTTGAAATCTCTAGATATGGTCATGGTGAGAGGCAGTTAGCAGAGAGAAACATGCAGCAACTCCCTTGTTAGATCACTCTGGTCCTGATCTTTGCACACTGACTTTGATTGGGGTTATAATGGGATGTGTTACTTGGAAATAAAATTCAGTAATACTGACCTTTCAGGACAAACTTGGAGCATATCTGTATCACTGAATTAATTCCTACCACCTCTGAACATTTGTTTGATGTCTTTGTAAAGATCTTTTTCTGTGAAATAACTGTCAGCTAGTCTTACTGTCTGCAAGTCTGCCCCCTTGAAGGAAGTGCTGCAGTTATTAACAGGTGTCTGCCTGAAAATGAAAAAAATGTAGTGTGACAACCTAGTTCTCACGCATGTAAGAGTAATTTAGGTTGCAGCCTCTACTTTTCTGATTTAAGCTCCATAGTTCTCTGAGATACATAAATATTGACATACTCATTTTCTAGTTGGGAAATAGAGGAAGAGAGAGGTTACGTTATTTGCCTCATGTAAAACGAGTTCTTGACATGGATGAGAAAGGAAAGCACAGGCTTTCCTGTTCAATCTATAGCTTTCCTTGCTGCTTTCCTGAACATCCTCTCCCAAAGGATGAGTCCTGTTAATGTGCCTTATAATACTGGATATGAAACGGTTGCAAAATTCACTGAAGCTGGTGGACTGATATTGCAATCCCTCGGAGAGAGAGAAGCTAAGTACTCTTCCAGTAATTGAGAGCTAGAATGGTAGATGATACTGTCCAAAATTACAGGAGTAATAGGAAGAATAAAGAAGTCCATACATAATGGCTTATGGGAAAAAAACCCCACACAAACCCACAAAAAATATGGAGGGGACAAAATGCCACTGCAGGAGGACCTGCATATCGGGTTTTTTTTTCATTAAGAAATGGTATAATGAATTCAGATTTAACACAGTTTCAAGATAAAAAAATGTTTCACCCAGGAGATACAACTCATTTTCTTATTACAGGGACTTTGAGTAAAATACCTTTGCATAAATAAAGTTCAATTGTATATAGAGCGTGATGAATGAAAAGGTTTGTTTTCAGCTCAGTATCTGGAGGTGGGGATTGGCTGCACGAGAGTGAGAGCAAGAGATTCAGTATATTAAGGAAACACATAAAATTCTCCAGGTACATTTCTTTTACAAGTGTCATGACAACTAAACAGACCTGCTAAACAGTGAGCCTTTATTCACTGCTGTTACCACACCAAACACTGGCTATGCAGTACCATTTATTTTATAATAAACTGATTGTCTTTCCTCATCCTCTGTAACTACATTTGGGAACAATAAATGAGTATGAATTGCCATAAAGTAAAGCTTTTGGATTTCATGCACCATCTTCTCTAAGCCATGGTAAAAATACAATTTAATATACATATTGAGTACTACTCTGGAGCATGTTAATGCAAAAGTTTGTTTAGTTCAGTGTTGTTTGAAGCCACATGACAGGATAGTAATGCAGTATGCCCAGAAATATCCCCATAAATGTCAACAGTAGAATTAGCAACCTGAGCCTGAGCATTTAAAAATGTTGTAGTTGTAAAGGTTAGGGGGAAGAATTTGGGTTTTATGTTGTACTCAAGACCATATTCCGAGGGGCAACAGAATGCCATGCTGATGTCTCAGCCAACACTGTCTGAACTACTTATCTTGCAGAATTAAAACAGCCAGTGACCTCATCTCAGAATACTTTTGTTCATTGGAAAATGTATCTGGAAATATCAAGAATCATGAAAGAGAAATAAATGATATAAATTACATCATCCTTGCTTTACCTAATATTTACCTATATAATATTTACTTAATGTTTTTTAATTATTACTAGGGTGCAAAAAATATCTAATCCATTCCTTGGAAAGTAAGTGTTGGTATGACATACTTCCCGAGTAACCTCAGCTGCCCCAGTCCATTCCAGGCAAGATGAGCTGTTTCAGAGACAGCAAGGGATTTGGTTGCACTGGGTCAATGTGCTACAAGATCTGCACTTTGAACTGCATCCAAGGGTGAAAGGTCATCAAGGTAGCTGTTGAGGAGTTGGTGAAAATGTTCCTACCAGTTCAACTGGTCTAGCTGAGGGGTGGCCAGATTCAGCTCTAGTTGAAGTTAGCTATAATACACAGGGATTTTGGTAGACATTACCCAATTTCTACCATTTTCACCAAATTAAGAGTTGAAAGGTATTACATTATCTGGTAAACTATCCTTGAGGATAAAAAATGCTTCATAAATGACAGTGAGAATTATATGATTAATTACTAAATAAAATTTAATATTTTATTTATATTCCTGAACCTTGTTTTCAAAGAGCAGACATAATCACACTTGTTGTTCTTCTCCAGTGCTCACATATAACTGTGTCTTACATCTCTACACAATACAATTTTTATGAGGGAGCTGTAAGAAACTTTATTCCAGATTCTGTTATTGCTAATCCCACTGTAAAGCTGAAAACCTGCCTGGAGCTTCTTTACAGCTACACTGAAATGATTGATGGCAAAATTTGCTCCCTAAGCATTTGTGATGTCTAGTTTGCAACATTGGGTCATATCTGTATCTTCTGTATCTTCGCTGTTCTAGAATATTACTTGAATATTTTTTCTCATATGTGTGTCAAATGAAATCCAAAGGATGTTTCACTCTGCCTTATTCCAAATTTCATTCAGCACTGACCTCTTTATCTTACCCTTGCAGTGATTTGTCTATCAGTCTCCGCTTCCTGAATTCTATTTGATCCTGATAGGTCTCTCCACGCATCCTGGGACATCCTGTAAACTCCAGGTTGTTGCCTCCTCTGCTGTTTCTCTTTTCATAGTGAAATTAAATGCACTGATAGCATTTAAGTAGCATGAACTGCAGTTCAGGTGAAGTATTTGTGACTGGTTTAACTGCATTGATACTGTTCACTTTGATAATGGCCAGTCTTCACAGTGGTGAATGCCACCAGTGGGCTCTTCCCTTTCAAGCCCATCCTTCACACCCAAACTCTAACCATAACTCAGTAATAGACACCTGCTGTGACACAGAGGATTGAGAGTGCCTCCCACCTAACGATGTAAGAATATGGGGAAGGCAGCCATAGGGGAGAAAAAGGGAAAAGTTTTTAGAGTTATTGGATTAATTAATTAAAGGAATCTTCCTAGGTTTACCACATGAAAAAAACTGAAGCAGACTACATATGATTCTTTATCTTTTTTTTTTCCCTAGATCTGCTAATGCATCTTCCTATGTATGACAAAGCTATTCTGTACTGGAAACTATACAAGATTCATACACCTTGTGTTCTTGGAAAGATGAGCTTGGGGAAAATACATATTGAAGCTGCTGAGGTGAGAAGTGAAGAGAACCCTCACTGGTCTGGTATGGCCTCAGAGATAGGATCCAGAAAGATCCAGGTCTACAGAGGGCTGCTGGTCCCACAGCCTGTGCCACAAGCATCTCCCAGAGAGAACAAGGGCACATAGCTACAATCTCATTAGACTGAGGAACACTTGAAGCTCTTATGTCACAGTGGAGCAGCCAAACACATCATGCAGTGAGGGTGAGTGAACTTAAGCTGATGGAGTAATCTTCTACTGTTTGTTTCAAAATGAATAAAAGGAACATTTTATCAGAACAGGTAATTAAAATGTTGTTGCCATGCATATATATATATATATATGTATATGTATTGAAAATGGTTGTTTTATTTTTTCTCTTTCAAAATTTTTACTTGATTTTTACATTACACACAAACATTCAAGGAAATTAACATCTCCAGATACACAGTCTTCCATGTCATATATTTAATCATGTCTAATAAATGTTGTTTGAAGTCTGGTGAGTGTATTTAAAATGCAGAATTTCACAATTACTCCTTTCATATCTGTTTTCAACTGAGATTAAATTACTTTTTTAGCATTTCTCTGTTTATCTGGCACATAGAACATAACCTAATCTAATATAAAATGACTAATGTAACTCATACAAAAGAATAAAGAACAGAGACATAAGTAAACATAATACTGCTTCTTGGAAAATGCATTTCCGAAGTGAGAAAAATTCTAGTGGAGCCCATGTACAGTGACTGTGAACCCTGATCCTGGAAATCTTTTCTTGGTTTCTTTATAGGTACACTATAAATTCTATTGCTTTAAAATGTTTTAAGAGAATGTTGTTTATTTATTTCAGTCATCTCCTGTGTTTTAAATTGCTGTCTCCATCTTGCAGTTAAAATCTTATGTTCTAATAACCCAGGAATAGATTTGAAGATGCTTCAAATGTTTTTAATTTGAGAGGAAATATGGACTTTAACGTGAAGTGTTTTTCAACCTAGTCCTTTGATAGTCTGATGTGCCATAAATCTTACATTGTGTTAGCCATAAATATACAGTTTGACAGCTATGTTTGATTTTGGTTCCCTGAATGATTCTGAAGGAATAACAAAAATCCATTTAGACATGAGCAAGAACCTCCAGCCTTTTATTTACCACACTTTTGAGAATGCAAATTGTGTTTGCTGATGAATAACTTCAGGAAAATCAGCAGACAACGGGAACCTTTCAATTCTCTGATGGAATTTTAGATCTCACTAGCAAAATCCTTTCCCACTCCAACAGTCATATGTAAAATCCCAGGCTAAAGGGCTCCTTGTTCTCTGATGCAAAAGGTAGTTTAATTCTGACTGATTTTTATTCTGTTCAGTTTTAGCTGTTCTCAAAAACATTGACAAGGTCAGTGGTGTGCTTTAACTACGTACAGCTCAGTCACACAATTGTATATATATTCCACCAAGACAACTTAGATCTGCATGCAAAATTTGTTCTCTTAAGACACTTCAGAAGCAGTCAGCCCAGGTGGTGAAATATTCTCTGAAGTCACTTAAAATGCGGTGACTCCATTAAATGAAATAAAAAGCGAGCATCAGCAGTCTTGTCATCTGTAAGAATACAGGTACCTGACATTCAGAAGCATGTTGTATAACAACCAACATCAATGCTCCGCCTTAGTCTGGCTCCAACTGAAGTCAAAGCAAGTTGAATGGAAGCAAGATCAGCTAGGGAGTTTATTTTATGTAAAATACAAACATGTTAACAGGAGAAAATACTGTTTTCTTATGTTACAACCTTAATAACCAACATGAGTTTTTTCTTACAGTTCTGCAGGTAGCGCAGGGTTTAATTACATGTACATGATGATTAAAAAGAGCAGATATTCAACTGTACACATACACTGTGTATTGTATGCTTTACTAGAAATTCAGTATTTTTATACGTCCCCAATTGTATGCCTAGTAATTTTACTATCTCTTATTCCATTTAAAAAAGTAGCACAAAATACTTAAGTAGTTTTATTATGACTGCATCATTTTGACAAGATAGAGAGGGACTATATATTTACAAACAGATACACACATTCAAAGCCTCTGAAAAAACAGCCCTTTCCATATTTCTTCCTCTTCATACAGTATGTGGTGACTTTACTCCTAAAGCATCATGATAAGTTATGAAGCTTGTGTTAAGTCTTCTTTAACAAAAGCCACTGAAGCTAGAAAATTGTGTCCAGGAAACTCACTTGAACCTGTAACCTGGCTGCCCTGATATTGCTCTTGCTGTTAGAATAAGAATTGAGAGAGGACTAGGAAACAATTTAGTATGTGAACAAAATCTGTCTTGGGACATTTGCAACCATGAACACGACTGCAAATACAAAGCTGATGTTTAAGCTCAGACTCTTTAAGGAATGTATATCTGGTAATGAGGTTTTGGGGAGTGGGAACAGTGGGGTTGCAAATATTCATTAATTATCCACTGCAGCAGGCAAGATGTTTTGGCGAGCTGCAAGGTGTCTTTACAAAGGTTTTGCTTGGCTGCCTTGGAATCCTTGGGAGAAGGGTTAGGATTATCTAGAGAATGGAGCACCAACTTCAGCTGGGTACAAGCTGAGGATTAGGAAGCTGCATGCTAGTCTAGCTTCTCCTACAGACCTACTGTGTTATCACAGAAAAGTCACTCACTCTTTCATATTCGTACATACAGTAAAGTTGCACCCTGCAACAGCCTTCTTCAGAAGCATTAGACTGTTAAATTGACTGCTGTGAATGGCACACACAAGTTATTTTACACTGTACAGTAGTCCCAGTCTTGATAAACAAATGAAGAAGAATTTATTAAAGAACTATAGCAACTTTGAGATCATGAATAAAGGGAGTTATTTGCAGTTTTGTATCAAATCATTCAGGCAAAGCCAGCAAGCAAACCTCCTGGGGGGGTGAAGAATCATTAGAATGTAAAATGGTGTGAGTTTAGCCCAGATGGTCCAATCAGGTGGGCACATACCTCCTGATAGGTGTTATTTGACCCTGTATGCAAAAGGAGTGTGTTATTGGAATACATCTTATAGACAGGTTCAAGCAATCTCTTTGAAGTAATGTGTGTTAACTGGAAAGAAATTAAAAAGATGTCTGTTGAGGCTTGTCAAAGGCTATTTACACAGGAAGTGCCACTGTAAATTGAGAATAAACACCTCAGTATCAGAACTGATGCAACAGCAAAAAGCCTTGGCCTTTTCACTGATCAAAGAGAATACAATGTCTGAAGCACTAGGAATAACCCTTGCATTAACAACACAGAAAATCAGTGACTTGCTCATATGGACACCACAGATGTTGTCCTCTAAAAAACATTATTTTACCATAACAAGCACTTACCTTACTTCATTATATCTTAGCTATATATGGGCCCAAGTGGAGAGAAGAAAGACGCAAAAAGATTGCTCTCCTTGCCAGAACTCACACAAGGGCCAGCAATAAATGTGGCCTTTAAGATTATTCCTGCTTGAGACTGTACAGACCACTGATAAAATGGCCAAGAGAGCAATACCTGTATCATCAGCGGACCGAGAGCTAACTCTGTGTTTGCTAAATGAGAATTCTCCTATAAGAATTGGAGCTTTTCTAAATTCTAGTCATTGATAACTGCATCACAGATTAAAGTATTACAGTCATTATCAGATGGGTTAGCAGGCAGAATGCAAAAAAGGCTGTAAAAAGTGCACTTTGAGTGCAACTTGTCAGGTACATACTGCTCAGTGTAGCAGACACACAGTAAATACTGCCTCCTTGTTAAGTATGTATGAAAATACTTAAGCTTCCCAAATTTACAATGCAACTCACACTACAAGCCTAAAAATGGAAATTGGGTTGTAACTAAAGACATTGGATCACAAACAAACAGCTGTAAAAACAATAAGACAAAGGCAAAATATTAAGCTGATTGGAATTTCACAAGATTGACATTATTGCTTAAAGTGCTTGGGTTGATTACATTTTAAAAAACCAAAGTACATAAAAATTTAACCAAAACAGATAATATTAACCACATAAGTTATTATACAAATACAATAAGACTAAAAAAAAGAAAAATAAATTAAAACAAACACTGGTAAAAGGTACTAGCAAAGAATAGGTACACAGCCAAAACTTGTTAAAATTTCTAGTATTCATTCAGCTGTAAGATGCTGCTCACACCTGTCAGCCACAAGCAGCAAAAAAGAGACAAAACAAGAAGGGGTCTGCTGCTGAGGGGCATCAAATCTTTCAAACCTGTCAGCTGCAAGTTGTCAGCTCAGGTGCCAAGTACATGATGCTGTAATAGATGAGTGAATGAAATGTAATGCCTGAAGATAAAAGACAGCGTGTGGTAGCAGTTTAGGACCCATCATGTTACGTGAATTTCAGTTTCATTTTGTTAGGTCTTTAATAGCTTTATTAAATCTGATATGAACGAAACACCTATGGCTTTATTTTCTTCACTCCAATTGCTAAAGGAATAAGACTTTCAATACATAATCGAGTACTCTGATGTAAGTAAATTATTAAAATAAAATTAAGAGGAGTAATTTTGGGTCTTAATTTCAAAAAGGTGTTCTGCTTCATTGGTATGGCTCTATCACTCCCTTCTTCTGTCTCCCTCTGCTATGTCCCCAAAGTAGAAATTACATAAAAACCTGGCAGCCTCTGGGAAACATGAAAGTTGAGTTCTGAGCTCATCCTCTACAATAACTGATCAGCACTGCAGTTGTTCACTGGGTTCAGTGGAAAAACAGCACAAGACAAAAATATTCTTTTTTCTGAGTAAGAATATACTAATCAGATTTATAAATAGACAATGCATCTTAGCAACAGCATATGAAACAAGTGGAAAACTTCAATTTTTGTTTGCCTAAAATACTTAGAACCTGACACCATAAAATATAGTCATTTTAGGGAAGTACAAAATGCTATTAGACATCTGCGCTAGCATTTTGTTTTCTAGCTGCTAGCTGAAAAGCTTTTATTGTCTTAGGTATTTTTCCATTCCTTCGTAAGGGACTGGAAATCTATGCATAAGCATAATAGGAAAAGTATTATACTTTATTTAATCAACTAAAGTACTTTACATCATATGATTATTCCTGTGGGAATCCCAATCCTTCAAAACTTGTGTGAATGTACTTAATTTGACAGAGAAATGTTCCTCTGCCTAGACTGGCGCTATTCATACAGCTGTGATGGACAGCTTTTGCTGGACTGAAGTCAAAACATTCAACACACCGTAGATTGAAACCAATATATAGAACTGTGACTGCAATTTTTTTTAAATCCAAATAAAATACTCCTTTGTTTAGCTAGTGTTACCATAAAGTGTGTATTCCATAATTTTTCAGAGCTGATGTCAGACTGGTGTGATACCATTGCTGTGATCTTCTCAAGGGCTAACAGGAATTTAAAATGCTTATTCTAGTAATTTTACTCTCAATAATATACTGCAATGATCTGTATGTTTTACAGTCTAAAGCTATCTTGCAGCTGAAGAAACCCAAAGATTATTATCCTGTACTTGAACATTTAAATATTAATTCATGCTATTAACATTTAAAAAATCAATTTTCACTTAAGTCAATTGAAATACAGAAAATGTTTCCTAAAATTTAACCGATTTAAAAATTATTTTTAAGAAAAATTACTTTTCATATAAACATGAGCCCTGAAGATTCAAATGATACCTTAAGAATATCTGTTTTGTTGCTTGTTTTAAAACTAAAGAATGCCTTAAGAAAGTTCAGCAGTTAACTGTGAAGTACAGATCTTTGGACCAGCACTGGCTAGTGCTAATTTAGAAAGTGACTTCATTTACAGTGAGGAAACCTTACCCATTTTATAAGGCAAGTGATTATTATATTTTTATATGGAAATTCTAAATGCTTATAAATAAAGAGGGATTTGCAGGTTTAGCTTTTCAGTAGAAAGGCTCCTGGGCCTCAGTGGGAGTTGAACTCTCCTGTAAGAGGTCTGTCTTCTGTGTTCGAGACAGAACATTTCATTCTAACATCAATAAAAGAACAAGAGCTGTGTCCCAATTATGCTTGTCTTGAGCCTGCATTAAAAGCCTTCATTCATGTGAGTGATCTCTGTAGACCACTACTATTATTCACCTAAGTACTCTAAGGTTACATTGTATGTCTGTTTCCTTGCATCGGTATAACAACATGATAAATCACAAATAATGTTAGCTGAAAAGTCCACTTCTGTTTCTAGCTCAGTGTAAAGTGCTACATTGCCCTAGTGTACAAAATGGCCATTGATAAATCCAACTGAACTTCAAATGATGTTATTGCAGAAACTATTACTTCATTTTCACCATTATTTAACAAAGGTATTTCACATTCACAGTAGAGTACAACGAAAAAAGTTATTCGCTTTCCAGCAGAAGACTAAAATATGAGATGTAGCTGCACTTCAAAAGCCATTTCATGGAGTGTCAGCCTTAAAGTGGCAGGCAGGCATCTTAAAGGAAAGGACCAAAAGCGACAGTCTAATAAATACAGAATGAGTGAATGAACTATAACAGATAGAAATAAGTTTTGTGAGATGAGAATATTTTCTTATAAATACTAGAACCAACTGTCATTCCCCTTGAAGACAAGAAGAGTGTTTTGGCTGTTGACGTCCTTGGAATAGGACTTTGGCTACTGAAGTTCCAGAACTGTAAAATGGAGCAAAAGTGCCAGCGTGAGCAAGGTAGTTACCCAGTGTTACCACTGACTCAAGCCATTACTGATCCCTTCTCATACCCTACTGATACTTTCTTCTACATTCATTCTTTGCCACATTCCAGTATATGAGTTCCAAAATTTTATTAGCCGGTGCATGGCTAATGCCAGCCAAATTCACCCAGTAAAATCACAAACTAAGCCTTTTGTACTAAGCCTTCTGATGTTTTTGAAATCAACACTCCAGAGCCCTATCTGTTTCTCTGGTGATAAAATGCTGTCAAACATGACCAAAATGTTAGAGATGATATATACATGATAATATGTAAACTAGCGGTTGTTATGTATTATGTTTCTAATAAATGGACTCTGACTTGAGAAATGAAAATGGGACCTACAGATATTCAGAGAATTGCAGGATAAACCTGTGTCTTACGTACAAACGAGTGCTTATTTAAATGGACTGGGTTATTTCAGTCCTGATGGATATTTTACAGTGTGAGTAGTGTTGCAATCTTTGCAAACTCAATTAAGTAAACAATCTACGATATAATTTTAACAAAAAGATAAGCTCAATCTCTCTAAATGTAATTTATCTCTGAATCAAAAATGTCATCTTACTCCCTTTATTCCAAAGCTCTGAGAGTTCTGAAATCTCACCTCACCTGTACTATCTCATGATAAACAAAGTAACTGAACATACAGAATTACTTAGTTCCAGTGTAATTTAAATCCCTCTAGGTGAATTTTAGGCCTGAGGTTACACACTGAAAGTTTAAACAACCCAAAGTTTAAATGATTTTGGAACAATAGCTTTTCTGCAGCAGAGTAACATGTAAAAAAATCCCCTATGCAACCACAACTCCAATCATCAGGAAATAGATTGTTTTTTCCTTACACTTTAAATGGGGTATATGTAAGGAAGTATTTCAAGGAATGCTTTGTAAATCAACACACCCCAAAACCATTTAGAAAGTTTTAAATAATTTTGCTCTAAATGTAACGAACACTTCCATATAAAATACTACTGAATTGGGTTTAACAGTTGGCATCCAAATCCTATTATCTGTAAATGTTAGTCCATATAAATTCCACTAAAATCTGACTGCAATTAGCTCTTCAATCAGACTTAAAAACTACACCCCTCCCCCCCAAAACAAAGTTCTGCATGTCAAAAATGGACGGTTATAGTCAATATCACATAGACCATTAAGTAGGAGACAGAGTGTATCGTTGTTCAACCATTCCAAATGTGGTCTGTGTAAAAGTCAGTTCAGGGGAGCCATCACCTTCTTTTGCATGCAGCATCACTGTGCGCAATTATCACAGTTTGCCAAGTTACTCTCTTGACTGATAGAATAAAATATAGCCAGACTCCGAATTTTTTGATATATCAGAGGTCAGACCATAGAATTCTTCAATAGCTTGAGCATCTATTTTCTGCAAAATAAATAACGTTTTTTAATATGCTGTTAGATAAAAGAAATACCAAACACAGATTAAATTACTGTATGAACAGAAAACACAAATTCAGTTGTTTGTTTTGGGGTAGCAATTAGCAAATTCTGTTTGCAATTTAAGCAGTGAAAGGGTAATGTTCAGATTCTGAGCCCTGCTGATATCACTCATGCAAGTCCATAGGCTTGGTTTGTCTCACCACACCCAACTGAATTAGGCTTTTTCCAATAGCAGAGAGACTCCTTGGAATGCAGTAGTGAACACTGTTAAAATACATAAAAGTGACCATGTGATCCCATCTTTCTGAAATATCCAGAAAACCTCCTCAAGATATGCCCCATCCAATATCCCAGTGCTTACTTTCCTTACCTCCTGGGAAATCAGACTAAAGACCTTGGTTTTGCCCAGGTGCCACAAGGACAGGAAGAGTTTGAATAAGACTGAATTGCAGAATGCTTAGACTAAATCTGTAAAGCTGTGGAACAGATACTGCTCTATTTTACATTCAGGCAATCCTCGATCAACTACAGAATTCAGACTTTCTTATAAACTCCCAATTGTTCAAAATTTAAAATTCTACAGCAATGCTAGCTTTACCTAGTCCAGTTTTGCCAAGTGATAGGTTTTAATGAATTAAATTGATTTTATTACATATAGAAAACATTCTAAATTAAATCCTTGAAGTCTGATATTAGAAGCATTTGTTGTTGCTCTGAAATAAAATGACACCCTCTGACATTGACATAGCACAAACTACAGGATTAATAATTTTGTTTACAATCTTGTTTCCTAACTGAGTTGAGCTAAATATCACATTACAACCAAACTATGGCTTTGCAGACTAGTAATCTCTACCCAGATCTGGATCAGAATTTTAAACCCAAATAGAGAAGAAAACATAAATACAAAAGTTTTGTTCATGACCTTCAGCATACTGACCTCTACAATGTCATCATCAAACAAGAGCCAAAATCCATGGCTTTTCACAATAGTAATATAATGTCCACGATTCGGTCCACTAGAAAGCAAAACAAAAACCCAAACCACAAAATATTAGAAAATACTTTTGAATCCATTTTGATAAGTCACATTTCTTCATGCAAGTAGAATTATAACTTATGAAAAATATAGTAAACCCACTCCTTGTGATACAGTAGACATTTCATCTCTTCAACTTTTTATTGGCTTGTTGCAATTTCATCAACTGAAAGCTAAGGGTGTTGTTTTCATCTGTGGCAGGGCCATTTGCAAAATAACCTGTAGAACACTTAACCTATAGAATAACCTATAGAACACTTATCAAGTTGCTCATGGCAGGCGTCAACTATTGCAAATATTTTAAAAACATTGTGAACCAAATAGAAGTGGGAAAATTTATTGGTGTGAACTGTGAATATTTAGTTACATATAATCTTTGGGAAGAGAAAGAACAAGTCATATTCCTAAGAGCCCCAAGGATTCTTCTGTTTGTTTCATATTTGACAATAACCCATATGTGAGAGGCTTTATTAAAGCTATCATTTTCATTGCCTTGACAGGAGATCAAGGTGATCTGTTGTGGGGCCTACACACCAGCAGATTCTGGCCCTCACAGAATCCTGGCTCACAAGCTGTCTAAGTGCACTCATGAGGAAGGAGGTAGTTCCATTAGTTTAAGCCAAACTTGTGACTTGTGGAGACCTGAGACATTATTTCTTAAACAAGTAGAGTTTTACTATGAGGGAGGTTGGCTAAAAGCTTCAGCCTGAGACCCATGCAAGTCAGCACAGCCACCGGGCTTCAGGCCACTTAAACTCCACTAAATTTCCACTCCCCGCACATTTTATCAGGCATGCCTCTGCCCTTGGCAAATGTCTGGCAGTAGCTTGTGATAAACGTGAAAGTCTATTACCTTCCACAGTGAACAACAACAGCTACCAAGTCGTACATCCGATCTAAGTTGACAGCATCGCCAGATGTGTTGAAGAGACGTAACTCCAGAGGAAATACTACACGATAAGACAGCTTAGTATACCTGTGCAATTGCTCCATATACTTGAATCTCTTGAGGTGTAAGGCAAGAATCATTGGCAGTTTTTTTACTCTCATCCTGTGAAAACATTGAAGTGCATATGATAAACACCTGATCAGTTCAAAGCCATTCTCTCTTTCCTTAATAAGCAAATGCATTATAAAAGCACTTTGTAAGTAACAATAGCCAACTAGCAGTAGCTTCTAGACTAAGACACATGCCTTTAAGTCTGTCTGCAGGTTCTCTGGCCCACACAGAGAATGCAGCTGGGATATAAGGCTTCTAGGTATCTAAACAAAATAAATATCAAGGAGAAGGTTTGTCAGAACCCAGGAGGGGCATGGTGAAACAGCCAGCTTTTTGCTTACCTCTTCTGTGCCTCTTGTTTACTGCAGCAAGTTTCACAGTAGTATTTCTGTTCACTACATAATGTCTCTGTGTTACTGAAGTCTCTGTAAATAAACACAATTATCAGTTCTTAAAGGACCTGAATACATTTGCCCAACTTGGACTTATGAATTGAACCCCTAAAAAGACACACCGGATAAATTCTCTCTCCACTGAGTCAAGTTTTCTAAGACATCTAATGCAACTGTACTGGGGTTTGCAAAGGGACTTAAGGTATCTGGCTGCTATGATGGGGCTATTTTAGGAGCAGAGACCCTCCATATGATACAAGTAGAGGGTCAGGTATCTCAAAATGGGACTTATATCTGGTCTCTTACACATAAAGGGGCTACCCAGACTTGGGTGTAGTCACTCAACTCATCCAGTTCCTTTTTAAGTTATTTGCAGAACGGAGAAGCTTCAAGTGCACTTCCATCATCCCCAAATAGCTCACACTTCATGGTGTTCTTCCATAAGATAGGTTTGAATCCTCTTACACAGAAGAAATATATTTAACTCAGTTTGCTGCATCCTCTAACCTCTTGAACAGTCAGCCAGAAGTTTTTAGGTTATACCTTGTCGTTTTCTAAAAAGGAAAGTAGCAGCTAGTATAGAAAATTTTATAAATCCTGATCAAGTAAATACACTTGGAGATGTTTTGGATTGAGCTTTTGAAATGACAGGGGCAGAGGAAGGCTGGTTTGATAGTATCTCTCAGTTCACAGAAAAGATTTGTTGGAAGTCGAAGAGCTGATATTCTTTGAAGCAGAATTTTAGGTAGCTAAAAACACTTAACTGTAAAAAAAAAAGTAATTTTTCTGTCACCTCTAGTATTACATTGCAGCTAAGGCGTTACATTTCAGATGTTTTGAGAACTGGAAATGCAGACATAAGCATTTATCTTCCGTTCTAAGCACATGGGTTTTCTTGTGACTTTGGACCTTAAATAGATATATCAGAAGTACAGAACTGTCCTATTAATTGCATCTACATTGTACCTAACAGACTTCTGAACTCCAGGCAATTTCAGACCCATTCAGACCACAATAAACTCCATTCTACCATTGCAGTTCACGTGCATGGAGGCTGAAGCCACGCTGTCCACAAGTTCAGTCTGCTTTCACAGTAGGCAGAACCAGAATCATCCTACAAAGGCAAAGGGAGGATTCTGGATGATTATTTCTACCTGGCATCATCACTACAGCGGTAGGTGGAAGAGCTGAAGACTATACGGTTTGCCAGGGATAGATATTAGAAGTTATTTATATAACTTTATAAAAGGGGAGGACTTTCCATTTTCAAGTTTTAAGTTATTTAAGGTTGACAGAGCATGACAAATGATAACATGACTGCATAATATTTTTAATAACTGAGAATATTTTTACAAATTCTTTTCTTTATATGGTCTTAGCACTTTGGTCAGAAAGTGCTGAAATTTAGGACAAAATACATCTCTTGAAAGACAAGTTAAGCTAGAAAAGCTAAGCTTTGATCATAAGTTTACCTTTTTATCTAAAAGAAAAATAAAACATCATCACTGGAAAATATTTACTTCAGTGGTAAACCCTTATCTCAAATATGTGATTTCACATTTGAATTTAAAGACAAAATTAACTGAATTCAGTCAATTCCTCTAAAAACCATGGTAACTTTTCAGGGAATCATAAGTAAAGAGCTGAAACTTTAGAAAATATTAGAGATGAGTTATATGTGTAGGGAACATAAAGCTGCAAGATTCAGTAGAATGTGCTAGTGAAAGTTTTAGGTCTGCTGTTAGGAAAAGAGTCTGATGTTTATTTCAAAGCCTAAAGTCTAAATTTTGAAAAAAACCCAAGCCACCAAATTTGTGGAATTTATTAGTTTTCTTCCCACCTGAAAGTGAAACAATGGAAATAATATTTTTCTAACATAAAGAAACATGAGAGGATGGTAGAAATTTGATAGTATTTTGATATATATAAGCCTCAAAAAGTTTCTGAATTCCTTTTAAAATGTACTATTTGTTCTGATGCTAACATCTATTATTTTTAGTAATAGTAGTATTTATTACAATATCTATTATTAGTATCATTAGAAAAAAAGTCTCACTCTGGAAATGTTCAAGATGTGTCTGGATGTGGCACTTGGGCATATGGTTTGGGGCAATTATACTAGATCAGCAGTTAGACTAGATGATCTTGCAGGTCTCTTCTAACCTTGATGATTCTTTGAGCTAACATTGTAAACAGTAAGTTGACTGCTATGGCAATTATGTCTGTGAAAGCTGGAAAAATATACAAATACCTGAAAAACCAAGGGACATTCTCCTATATGTACCACATTCATTTTGCTCTTTTGTTTCCTTGTCTTCTAATTTCATCTGTTACCCTATTCTACCAAAGCAGGTGAGGCACAGTCATGGAATTTAAAGGCACTAATAACTCACTTACTCAGCATATATTAATTTGTTTTTTTATACTAGGAACAGAACTGGTGGCATATTTATAAGCAGTAACTCTTTCCTTGGAGGCAGGGAGGTATGCAGGTGAGAATTAGATGCTTTTGCTGCCCTCTGCAACTGCAACTTCAGTAGGTCTTTCAATAGTTGTGAATTTTCAACACGGCACTTCTAACAGATGCTGAACTGTTAAAAACAACAGGTCATTGACTGGAGTTCATGCAAAGTACATGCGCAAGAGCTACAGGCTTGCCAAACTCTTCTCTAGATCTGCACAGTTTCAAGGTGTGTCTAACTCCCTCCTATTCTGTTAACAGTCCAATCTGCATTCTGTTTATACATTATTTTAACAAGAGAAGGAAATTGTTAAATACACCTGCTCAAGATACACCAACTTATTCATTGACTGTGGGGTTAGGACTGACCTCATGCTTCCACGGTACATGGAAGCCTCTTTATAGCCTTCCTCTACAGCCTCTATGCTACAGTGTGAAACACGCTTTCTAATGTTTATATGCATAAATAATATGAATTTTCCATTTAAAGAGATGAGAGAATTCTTGGTGTATTACAAATGCACAATTAAAAGTCAGGATCAAATTTACTGGTAAATTTTGCAACTCCTAGTGGAAATAAAAATAATGGATGTGTGCTATATTTGTAACTGGACTTCTGTTGCTTTAGGCCCAGCTGTCTACCGTTTGGATTTAGACTATACCAGAGGCTTGTATTCTTCAGACATCTTGAGCAGACAAGGACCTTTCATATTTTGAAAAACTACAGAGATAAAAGAACATTCCGTAGTGGCAAAGAAACTCATTCTACTTAAATGTTACCTTGCACAGTTTTTCTATATTTTGTCTTTTCAATGCAGTAGTACTTGAAGTTGTTAAGACACAGCAAAGCAGTTGTTAAAAAAACCAAAAAAACCAACAACAACAAAAAAAACCCCCAGGAAGCAGCAAAGTTTCCAAAAAGTGTAATAACTTGAATGTTCCTATTGAAAGAAACCACAAAAGCACTTATATTTTGTTTAATAATACGTAGTACCGGACAGCAATGAGAGGAAATCCATATTCTAACTGAATATATGTTTTCTAAGCAGTTGGAAAAATGCTGCTAGTGTAAAACACAATCAGAATAGATCATAGGTGATGACTCTCCTCCTGTTCGATCTGTAAATAGCAGCTTGTATCTCCCACCAGAAGAAAAGAAAAAACAAGATTTTGCTTTCCTTTATTTCTAAAAGGAACTATGGGTAAACTTCAAAACTCATGTCATGCTGTTGGAGTAAAGGCAGATACTACACTGGGATGCTTAAACAAACTTTTAGGGCGTCCATTCTTCTCAGGATTGTGCAGATCTCTGCCTAGTTTTAGGCAGCTGCAGTTCAAGAAAGATGGAGTTCAAGAAAGAGGTTCAGTTGGAGAGAATGCCAAAGAGTAATGAACATGAGCAGAGATCTAGAGAAGGAAAAGTTAAATGACCTTAGACAGTTTAAATTAAAAAGAAAGTAATTACATTCTTCCTGGATGTACTTAGCTACCACTAAGAGCAAGGGGGGCAAGTCCTGATTTATTTCCAGAGTACAGAGGTGAAAATAGGCTTGAACTAAAACAGGGAAGATTCATTTTACGCAGAAGAAAAAACTTCTTAATAGTAAGGTCAGGAGGGACTGTGGTAGGCAATCAAATTCCTACTGCTAAAAAGATCTTCTAGAACAGGTTGGCTAAGCATCCTGTCTGATGTGGAGTTAGGGGCTAACCTCCCGGGGTAACTTTCAACTCCACCCTTCACCTGTGGGTTGCAGTAGAGCAGATGCAGTTCTTCTGCATCTTAAGCTTCAGCCACTGTCTGTTCAGTAGTAGAAATGCTATTGGTACTTTACCGAAGTACTCTGCCTTTGCGCAAAATGGTCTTTCCAAACAAAACATTCCCAAGAAGCTTAACAACCAAGAAACAAAACAAAAAACTGGAGAAAGCTGAAGGACAGATGATAACTTATGTACAGCAGCAGTTTCTAACAAGTTTACCAGACTCAACTGTAAGAAAAAGTCAGAGCTCAGTCTCCAGTAACCGTATAACATAGAATCAAATAACAATTCGGCTTGGTAAGGACTTCTGAAGATGCACACTTCAGCCTCCTTGCATGAGTGTAATTTCAATTTGACTTGGAACGCCTTAAGTAATGCTGACAAGTTCAAAGTAGTGACTACAGTGAGGAACCAAAGTGTTCAACCAAAAGCCTGTTGTACAATAATAATTCACCAGTTGGTGACTATGAACAGACAAAGAGACTGCAGGAGGAAAAGAGAAAATAATGTACTGCTTTCCAAAGCCACTCTTCAGTTTTCTCACTTTTTACAATGTGGCTAGTTAGTGCAGTTTGGACTACTTGAGGGCTATGGTCTGCTACAGTATCCTACAAGAGACTGCTCAAGAGACTGAACAGAAACTGAGGAGGTAAAAGCTTACTGGACTCAGCATTTTAAAATGTAAGAGAAGTTACTTACTACAGCTGCAATATCCACAGAGAAATCACTGCTCTCTGACTCAGGAAATGGTTAGTACCTCACATGATTTCTCTTTCTGTAACTCTCAGCTTGGGATGAGATGCCTGGCAATCCTTCTTAAGCATTCCAGAATAACTGATAAATGCAATTTCAACCTTGGTAGCTATTTTGGAGTTTGAAAGAGTTTGATCAATTGATAGTCGTTACCTTAGAGCAGAAACATATTGTCTTAAACATAGGTGATGGTTTATTCTATCAATGCCAAAATTCTGGATATTTTAAATGCATGTCTGAAAATTATTTTGATTTCTAAAATACTTTCTAGTGGTTAAGAGTGTACTAGGAGCAGAACTGAAAATTTAGAATAAAATATTTCTCCCCATAATTTTAGGATGAGACACAGAATAAGAAATTTATAATAGAATATTAGAGTTTTGAAACCTTTTGCCCTCTAGGAACTGTAGCACTCATTTTGCAAAACACACACTTAACTTTTAATATACACATAAACTCTAATCAACAAAGCACTTGAGTAGAAGCTTGAAGATAAGCACACTTAAAACTCTTTCTAGACAATTATTATTCTGCAGCAATTCTTCTAGATGATAAGGCAATCAACTATTTTTCTCAAGAGAAAATTTTTTTCTTTCAAACACGCACAAAGAAAGAGAAAGTGAATAAAACAAAGTACATTAACGTATATTTTGTTATTAGAGGAAACATCCAGTTCAAAGTCTTTTTCTTCTGCTTTAGAAAAGTTTGAACCCAAATGTTATTCTAATTTTCTCTACCAATTACACTCGGAAATTTTAGCAGCTAGACAGAACTATCTGCCAAAAAGATCCATTCATTTACCTTAGACAATGTGTAATCGATGTGTTCTGCTCCACATCGACAGAAAGGTCAAGAAAATCTTCATCTTTGCTACTAACCTGTTGTAAAAAATATACATGTATAACAGAGATGCCATTAATCAAAATGCTGTTTATATCTTTAGAAAATGCTAAAGAATAGAGCAATTTCTACAAAAATAAATTACAGAAAAATTATTAATTTCAATGCTTCTATTTTTTTTTCTAGTTCATTGTGACTATATTTATTAGTAATTCTACCAATCCTGTTTTCATATAATTTAACTTCTACCTGTTCTACTTATCCAATCCCACCAACCATGGACCAGTGATGACAGCCTATTGTTCACAAAATGGTGATCAGCCGTCATCCCCTGTATTAGCTGTGATTGGTGCATTACATGAGTTCCCTTTTTATGTAACACAGCTTACTTTCTTATTTTACTGGAATTTTGTTTACCCTTTGCATATTATATTACACTATATAACCACAGTTTACTCTTACATAATTTTTTCCACTAAAAAGGATGTAGTGAAGATATTTTCCAAATATGCATCTGTCAAGAAATATCATTTTAACTGTGTTATTTTTTCCCCTCAGTGAGCATTCAAAAGGCTGGGTTTATATTTCTGGTTGACACAGCTGCATTTCCCCATTGAACATTGTTTCTGGATAATATTTTTGACTAAAAAAAATTAAAGATCAAAGGTAAAAATGATGAAGTGATAATATTTTGCAAAATCATTTTGATATTGCCAATCTCTTTTTTTAGACAGAACAAGAGAATAAAAAGTATAATGAGTTTTTATTTAAAAAAATAAGCCCAGGCATTTTCAGAATGACAGATCTTGATTTTTGCTTTGAAAATTATTTTTTACTAAGAATGTTTAATTTTGAAGGTGAAGTAACATTAACAAAAAAATCATGAAAATGGATAATCCTTGTAATACTTAACTGAGTCAAAAGGCTGCAGTTACTTACTGCACATCAATTCAGTCATATTCACAACAATCAATTTTGTTTATAAAATGTTGCATGGACACTCCATATTTTACCTCCCATGGCTTTATTTCCTTAGAATAACTGAATCAGATGGTGTGATAGTGAAGTTCAGATCAAGAACTGCTGTGAGAGGTTGAATTCATCATTCTGGCAGAAGTCTCTCACGCTCAGATTTTTGCAATTCTATGGATGTCAAAGTTTTTGCAATTCTGTGGATGTACTACTTTCAGCTCATATTTGTGTTACATCAGAGATCCTATAAGCTTGGTGAATGCAGCCCATATCAGACCTGAATCCAGAGGAACACTTTTAGCAGGATGAATTTTGTTATTATCAAAGATGTACAGAGGCATAAGGCACATCCAATTGAAATGAACAGCAAATCCTCCCTGAGACACGACTTGACCCACAGGGGACAGGAAGCCACAAAATTGGCAGCAGTCAACTCCAGTATAAATATACAGCTAAAATTTGAAAGATAAAGCAACAAAGCTTCAGAGAACATTGTGTCTCTGCAGCTGGAACTAGAGTCAGACACACAGCTGGAAGTAGAGTTCTCTCAGACACACTGCGTCTCATGAAAGAGGTTAAATACTTGAAAATGTCTTTGGCAAGTACAGTGTTTCATCTGAATACATCAAAGAAGCTAAGAATTTCGTTATTGATTTCAGCATATCAAATATTTACTGAAAGGAAAGATGAGTGACTTAGAGTTGGAGTAATACAGACTAAAACTAAAGGTAACTGGAAAACCAGATTCAAACTGCACTCTTTGTAAGTGACAATAAGATTTGCTGGAATCTGAAGGATTCTTCATGCACTACTTATGAATATTTTAGCAAAGGAACATCTTTTGATCTGTTTTACTATTTCCAAAAGATCTCAATAATCCTAGAGAAACAAACTGGAAAAGTATCCTAAGTAGTATACAGTATTTCTGCATTCAGAGGAAGCTACAGACAAGCTTTCCTGCAGCAGCAATACCTAGCATTATATTTTCCATAAACCTTGGTCACTTTGAATTACAAGCAGGGAATTGTGCAGTTTTGCTGTTACCTAAGGACACATCCCCACTTCATTACAGTTTGACTGAGTAAACAGTAGATATTGATTTAGAATTAGGCCACAACCATTTAAAGAAACCTGTCAGTTAAAAAAGAATTCTACCCTTTCATTTACTTTAACTTGCTTTTATTACCTGGATTTTTAAAATTGAAAAAGATTAAATATTTAATTTTCAATATATCTCTCATGTTTTCACTTCCACAAGCTTGTTCCAAACTTATTTCAACACCTTTTTCCACTTTGATTATCACTGTATCTCTTCTCCCCACTCCCCTCCTCTGACTCAAGTCCCTGGAAAAGTCAATTTTTTTTTGGAATACAGAGCTACTCTTTATGATTAGAAATATCAGGATATGTTCTCTTACACATCTGGTAGGACTGGGGTAGAGTTTATATCACCTAACTTCAGCTGTTTAAAGATACTTAACCTCAGCTTGCCACCTGAAGATACCTTCTGTGGGCACTTTCTCCCATCTTAACACAGCTAATCTAAAGTTGTGTTTTCTTTAGTGGAAGCCCACAGAAGCAGCACTGATCTGAGTAAAACCACAGTATTCTTAGGCCAGAACAGTGTGCTGGCCCAGTTCACAGCAATGCTGTACCCACACTTGGTACCAACAACAGCTTGGTAATGCCATGGAGCCGGGATGAGCTATATGCAGCTAAAAACTTTCTGTTTCATGAAAAAGCCTAGAGACAGATGGAGAGAGTTTCCTGCAGAAGCTCCTTTACAATCTTCATCATCTACAGAAGGTGTTGAGAAAACTAGTTCATCCTTGACACCTATTGGCTTTGCTTTACCAGGCATAGGCTAGATGAGGTTAATTCCAACCTTTTCAGAAGGTCAGTGTCACTGTTCTCCCCAACACCACAGGGACAATTTTTAAAAAATCTTTCTTTTCTCTTTCAGTAGGAGCATGTGATTGAAAACCACAGAAATCAATAGCAGACTTGCAATCAGTCCCCTAACTATAACTAATTTTTAGTCATACTTCAAACACAAGAGATTCCAAACTGACATCAACTTCTAGAAAATATTAGGGAGATAAAAGAAAACAAATAGTTTGTTAATAATGAACTGTCTGTATACTAGTCACATTTTAAGATTGAATTCACACAAGTTCATCTTCACATTTCACTTCTTCATTGAATATGATGTGAACACCTTCCCTCAAAGTTACAGTAATAAGGAAGGGTATTGATTCACTAGCAAGAATTTTAACTGCAAAGGTACATATTACGATAGCAAAACCTGACATATGTTAGCCAAGTAATGCTTAGAAAAATAAACTTTTAGAAAAGAATATACTCACTTCAAGAAGTTTCTACAGGAATATCCACAATTCTCAGATGTCTGAAAAGATTCATATATTTATATGTATATAAAATGTATCTATCTATTAATGGGCAACAACAACAACAACAAAAAAATCTATCCCAATGCTTACGGTTTCACAGTTCAAACATCTAGTTTCGTTAGTCAGTGTTCCCTGAAAAATCTCATGCACCCAGGTGAGTTCTTGTTTATTGTTTTCTTCAGCTTCATTCATGTTGCCATTTTTCAGTTTCCCATTTTGCTTTTCCTGCTTCTTCTCCTCCTGCAAAATGTCTGCAATGGTGTTGAGCAGGTAATTTAAAAACTCATGTGCATCCTGCTGCATGTAGTTGTCAAAGAGATCTGTGAAGAGAGTCAAGATTTGTATAGCATAATATATCCTTTTCTTCAAGAAAGAAAATTATTTTTTTTTCCCAAATTCAGGTACTGGCCTTTGTTCAGCAAAGTATTTAGAATCATGCTGAAGAGGAGCAGTTTTGCAGCCAATCATCCTGGCTTCAGTGAAGGTACTTTGGGGGAAAGCTTCAGCTCACCTGACTTTAGCTGTCTAGAAGGTTATGCTCATTAGAGCTGGTTGTGTAGGCTCCCATTACAGTCAATGAAGAAAGCAAGAGGGTGACTCATCCTAAATTAATTCCTTACACTAGATGCCTAACTTTAGGTAGCACTGACTCCCATCCATATATTCCAAGTCCCTCAGACACTTAGGAACATCACAAAGTTTTGACAGTAAGACACCTAGCTGGGAAAACCAAAGATATTGGATGCTGACACATACTAGTGTACTGTGCCTGGCCAGGATGGAATTACCTTTCCCATACCTTAGCCCATGGGCTGCTGTGCTTCATATGTGTGGCTAAAAAGGTGTTGATAATGGACCGGTGTTTTATCTGATGCTGAGCAGTGCTCACACAGCATCAAAACTGTCTCTCCAACTCTCCTTCTCCCCAAAGGCTGGTAGGCTGGGTGTAGGAAAGAGGTTGGAAAGGGGACATAGCTGAGGCAGCTGATCCAAACTGGCCAAAGTGATATTCTATGCCATGACAGCAACAAAATATAAGAGAAATATGGAAAAGATGGTGGGGGCAGGGGTGTGCATTCATTATTAAGAAATATGTCTTCCCAAGAAACTCCTATGCACGCCAAGGCCCTGCTTCCCAGGGAGGGGCTGGGAATCATCTGCTGACGGGAGGTACAGAATAAATGTCCTTTGGTCTTGCTTTCCTTCCACATGCAATTTTTGCCTTTTTTTTTTTTTTTAAATTAAACTACCTTTATCTCAACTCACAGTTTTTTTCATCTTATTTTCTCCCCCTGCCCTGCTTAGGTGGGGAGTGAGAGACAGGCTTGATGGGCACCTGGCAGTCAGTCAAGGTTCACACACCTCAAGTAGTAATAATAACACCATCTAACAAAGCTCAATTTTTTACACACAAGTCTGATGAGCAGAGACTTGTCCCCTTCAATAAATGCTCACAGGAGGAGAAGGAAATATCCCAGTGGTGATTAAGTATAGACTTCTTCAGAGAAGGCTTAACTTGGCCACCATGTTGAAGAAAAAAAGAATCTGTGTTCCCAGAAATGTGTATTTTTATCCCCCTGCTCCTGGAAAAGCTCATATGGATTTCCTCAGAAGATATTGTACGGGCCTTCAGCTTTATAGTGTCTAGCCTGGACACGTAAACAGGTTAATACATACTGAGTCTGGCCCTAATTTAAAAAAGCTGAAAACATAAGATCCAGTCTCTGAAAGTGATCCCCAACAGTGTGGGAGCATTTATCACTAGATGACTGAAAGTTAACTTTGTCACAATTTCAAAAGTCTGCTCTGAAACGAACAGTCTGCCCATTTATATGCTGTCACCAGGAAGCAATTTCTTCCAGGTGTTTGACTAGTTCTTTGTCTCTTCATTCGAAGTTCCTCTGTTTCTAAGCATACCACCCACATTGATATGAATCTAGGCCAACATGGAGCTGTGTGGCAGGCTTCTCTATCTCAAGACGTTCCTCATATACCATAGAAAGAACTACTACAAGATTAGACGTATGCTGTTGCCAACCTAATGCTCAAAAGGTGTTTGATGCTTCACAAAGTAAGACTGTGTCCACCACTCCTGAGAACAAGAGCAGCAGCTGATGTGCAGTTGACAGAACACTCCACACACATCCAGTTACTTATTCTCCAGAATGTTCAGGAGTAGTGGTGCTTGTAGCACTCCTAGGCCACAGAGTTTCTATACTGCCAACTGCCCTCAATGTTTCTATTTGCCACTAAAAGAGGAATATAAAAATTACAGCAGATTGTCATCCTGTTCCCAATCCCATCTCACTGTACAGCACGGTCTGTCCCACCATGCTGTGAAAACATTATTAATTCATACACCTCTGGGAACATATGAAACCTGGTATGGTTATTTCAGGCATAATATCATATACACAGATACTAAAATATTAATATCAAAACAACATAAAGTACTAAAAGCAACTTACAAATCTAACCTGTACATCTGATTAATTGCCCAATATTTATTTATACTTTTCCGATCAATGCCTAAACGTCTTAGAGGATTCCAGTTTTACACTTACCGTTCTCTTTTCGTAACCTTGATATGAATTTCTTTGGTGGAATAACTCCAACTTTTTTCTTCTGAGTAGCAATACTGTGGAAAAGATCTGCCAGGCAAGTCAGGAGATTTTCCTTCTTTTTCTGTTGGGCCTTGTATGATAATACATTTTCCCGAAATGGCCGGCAAAAATACAATGCCTGCAGCACGGAGTTACAGTAGCAGGTGTTCCCAAACTGCCAAGTAAAATTAAAAACAAGTTTAATCCCTGTGTATCACAATAAAAGTAATTGCTTCATTCAACTTCTGTGTCCCTGTCACAAAACAGCCATTTTTCCATACAGTTGCTGCAGAAATATATTCCCACACCCACCCCTGACACTTCACAATAAAAACTATGCTGTTCTAAACTAACTAGGATACAAAATAAAAGCTTCCACTTGCAAGAGATATATTTATTGTAGTGGATCTTGTTAAGTTTGTTTCAATATAATAATATACTCTTCCTAGGCTCTACCTTACTGCTCAGTAGTGGAATGACTAATGTTTTCAATGGAAAGAATTACTATATCTGTATTGTTTATATGGGAATAAACAAGTGATTAAACACCCTTCTCACTCATTCTCTCCTTAGTCACATAAAAAAGCTCCTCCTAAGAGTCCCCAACACAGAATGCTGTACCTAAGCTCATATATATTTCCATCACTTCCTCCCTGCCATTTCACAGCTAAAACAGACTTTTAACTTTCTTGAAGTGTAAGTTCTAATCCCTGGAAATATTCATAGAACAGTAAACCGTTCTCTCTGGGGGTGTATGAATCTGTCTTCAAACATCTGATACAGTTCTGCAACCTACTTTGCCTAAAATTGGAACCTGAGCAGCTTTTTTTTTTAAAAAAAAAGACAATCCTGCCTTAGAATAAGATTGATAAGAGTCAGGCAGAAAGAAGAACAAAACAAACAAACAAACAAACAACAAAAAAACCCCAACAAGAAACAAAGCAAAGTTCAAGCAACATCAGAGCCATAGTTCTGTATATAGTTTACCTACTGAAAATGATACTTACATTAACCAATCCAAAGTAGTGTTCATTGATTGGAAACTGCTCTGGACCAATGTCTTTTTCCAGAGCAGAGGCATTGGTGCCCTATACAAATAAAAATTAAAAAAAAAAAAGAAAAAAAAAAAGGAAATTATTTAGAATAGTAAGATTCTAAAATAAAATTATGGACAGTATCAAGACAGAAAATAATTTTTTCTTTCAGCTGCGATTAGCCAAGCTAACTCTGTCTTACTAATAGGCAAGCACAACAGTCTCATGAGGCAATAAAAATATTTGCAAATCTAGGTAGTAGAGCTGGCCTGGCATGGACCCTCTGGTAATGGCTGATTAAAAGTGAACAGGTCACAAAAACAGTTGTTCTTCCCATACACATCTCCCTCTTAATTTTACTGTGTACATGGACATCTGGATCCCATTACTTGCTTGCCTCTTAAAGACACCTGTTGATCTTAAGCACAAGCCTAAAAGTTATCTTGGCTAACCAGTTCCTAGATGTAAGGCAGGTCTTCTAAGCATTACTGAAACTCCTCTGAATCCCTTTTAATTCATCATCAGCCTGTAACAGTACTTGGGGTTCATATTGGTACTCAGTTACAGTAACAACATCACAAATGTTAAAAGCAAGTAATACAGCTGTCATTTTGTCCTATCAAACATCAAAGGGCACATAAACCCAAGTACTGTTACATCCCTTAATCACTGCCTTGGTGTGGCACGTTGTGTTCAGCTGTATATTCAATAGCAAAGTTGTTTAGGTCTATGAAGTACAAGCATTAATTTTGTACGTTACCTGTAGTTTTGCTATATTAAAATGCCCATTTTTAGAGAAGCTTAAAGTACTAAGCAAGCAAACTAGGCTGCTGCCAAATGTGTCATTACTCCTACCCACTCTGTAAGCCTGGCTCCATCCCCTTGAGAGTCTCTGTTCAGATACTTATAGACATTGATGAGTTCCCCTCTCAGTGGTCTCTTCTCCAGACTGAACTGGTCCAGCTCCCTCAGCCTTTCCTCGTAAGAGAGATGTTGTAGTCCTCTTATTATCTTTGTTGCTCTCTGCTGGACCTGCTCCAGGAGCTCCATGCCTCTCTTGTCCTGAGGAGCACAGAACTGGACACAACAATCCAGATGTGGCCTCACCAAGGCTGAGTAGAAGGGCAGGACCTCTCTCAACCTGCTGTTAATGCTCTTCCTAATGCATCCCAGGATACCATTGGCCACCTTGGCCACCAGGGCCAAGCTGGTTCATGTACAGCTTGTTGTCCACCAGGACCTCCAGGTCCTTCTCTGCAGAGCTGCTTTCCAGCAGGTAGGCCACCAGCCTGTACTGGTGCATGGGGTTATTATTCCGCAGCTTCAGGACTCTACATTTGCCTGTGCTGTATTTCAGACAGTTCTCTGCCCACCTCTCCAACCTGTCAAGGTCTTTCTGGAGAGCTGCACAGCCTTCAGGGGTATTGGCCACACCTTCCAGCTTTTTGTCATCAGAAAATTTGCTGAGAAGGCATCTGCCCCTTCATCCAAGTCATTGACGGAGAAGTTAAACAATATTGGGCCCAGTATTGAACCTTGGGGGACACCACTAGTGACAGGTCAGCAACTAGACCCTGTGTCACTGATAATAATTCTCTGGGATCTGCTGATCAGCCAGTTCTTAATCCACCTCACTGTCCATTCATCCAGTCCACACTTCCTGAATTTGCCTATGAGGACATTGTGAGAAACTGTGTGAAAAACCTTGCTGATGTTATGGTAGGCATTTGCTCAGACTTTATCAGCTAAAATTTTCAAAGTAACTGGTAATCAGATTCAGTAATTTTGATGACCCTTGCCCATCTTCTTCCAAAGGCCTGATTCGTGTTTCTTTACTGCACCTACCATCACCACTGATTGGTATACTAGATTATTATTTCATGGAAACTCATTAAAAGAAGATCATTTTAGTCAACAGAATCAGCAGTGTGAAACAGCACAGGCGCACTTTGAGGATTTACAAGGCTTTAAAGTAAAACATCTCCTTTAAGTTGTCAGGTTCCAGAAAAGCTCCAAAGATTTTGTATTTCACATCTCTTTCTCAGATCTTTTTCCGTTCTCCCCCATTCTCCCACATACACGGAGGTCCTAGCTCGGATCAAGTGTATGTTATTTCCCAGACAATCACTTTGAGACTGAACTGCTTCACAAGCACAATGCTTCATGCAAAGCTTCATAAGGGATACATTGTATGTTCTCACCTGACTCTGCTAAGCCTCAGTGAGAAACTTGGAAAAAAAGAATGATCGATACAAAGCAATTATTGGCCACCTTTCAACAGAGATGACAATGTGATAATTATGTAAGTCCCATATGAAGATTAGTTTCATTGCTAGGACAGTCAGCCTTGCCAAAGATACACAGATTCAGCAAAGGATCCCACGTCCCGAGAGGGAGGAAACTGATAGACATTTGCCTATCTGTTATTAGCAGTGGAGCAAACAGCCACTCTTACCCTCAAAACCTTGTCTGATAAAAGAAAAACATGACTACAGAAGATTAATGCAATTTTTGAAGAAAACCATCTTCATATTATTACTCATTGTACAACATTCAGATCAAAGCTAAGGTTTTCTTTGAATACACTTTTAGCATTACAGTCAACTTCCCTAACGTAAGAATGAAGTAGGTGTTTTTCCAGTTTTGTAGGAAGTATTCTCCACACTGAAATAAATTTTCCCTCTATAGTTAATGGAAAATACTACCTCTAAAAAGTAACCTCCAATTCTTTCATAAACTACAGGTTAGTGTATGTTGTTAGACAAGTAGAGTGCAAATGCTTTGCTAATTAGTTGCTCTTACATTACTCATTTGGTTTTCCTCCAAGGCCAAGGTATCTTACTTCAGAGGATGCCAGATGGTTTGACAAATCCTTTCTAGCCTCTGAATTTCCTCGTAAATATTGTAAGAAAGAGCAAGAATCAGGATTTACTAAACAAAATTATCACTGAAAACCAAAAAATTTCATGACGTGCACTAACTGATATTCACATAAAAATTGTACATCGCATGGAAATTTCCAAAATACACACTGTTGAAACAACATATGCTTAGTAACAGCTCATCATGCACCTTTACCTCTCCAAAACCAGGTCTTGGCTGTTGCAAATATAAAACAAAGCACTATGTGCCAGTGACCCAACAAAACAGAGAGGCTAAATTCAATCTTTGGATGACATAACTTCCTTGAACTTAATTAGGATTTGTGCCCTTTTATATCAAAGGCAATTTCAGTCTGGTTTATTTTAAGTTCTCCAAAATGATACTGTTAAATTAATAGAAAAAGAAGTCTATGAAAACAGGTAAGAAGCATAGAGAACTAATACTTCAAAGAAGGATATATTTCTTAAAAGGAGAAATAAATTTAGGCATACTACTTAGTAAACTCAAACCATGTTCTATTGCATATATATTACATGTTTTGCATCTGAAGTGTCCTCAATAAGCAGTTGATATGATGGCAGAAGAAGGAAAATTTTTCAGCCAAAGTATACCAGAAACCCTATACCCAAACCAGGTTTAAAGTGGAAAAAATATGTTACTACAGATGGGTTAAAGATGATTCAGAATTCTGTTTAAACCAACCATTTAAAAAAAAGAAGACATATTAGTCTATTGAGGTTAATCAACAGCAAAAATCAACCATGACTATTTAACACGGTTTTAAGCATACTTGTACTTGTTTCCACTCCCAGCAAGTAATTTTGGTCACTTCTACAGTGAAAACCTGCTCAGACATTTTAATGCAACTCATTCTCTATGGTTTTAAAAGCAGTTTTGTGCTTCAGCTAGGAGAAATATTCTACCACAGCTGAATCTACTGTAGTTCCATAAAAATCAGCAAGAGTAGCAGTGTGGCTATGAAGCCTGAAATGCGGAGAGGCTGCATAAGTCAGTGAAGTGGTATTTGGAGTATACTAAATAAATTCATAATAAAGGAGACTGCTTCCTTCTTAAAGGAATACACTAATGAAAGAAATGCAATGAAGTGACAGTGGTAGCCAGATCTTTTAAGAATGGGAACTAGGTTGATGTGAAACTCCTACTATGTATTCTGTGGTGCTGGTGAACGTTGATTTCTCTGAAGTTTTACCACTTAATTAGACAATAAATATTCAGCCCTTGTAAAATGGCAGACATACAGCTGGAGACATAGCCAAGTGTGGGTCAATTCAGGCAAAGCCAAGATTTCTACCATAGCATTGCTCCAAAAATATTCTCAGCAGATGACCTATATTTTTTCCTCTTGTTATTTTGCTCTAGGCCTTCTAAAGGGTAAGACTATCAGTTTTCTTTTCAGCTGAAATTTCTGATAGTGTTGCTAAGAGTTTAATTTGTGGATTGTATCACAAGAAACACATTAAGTAACAAAAAAAAAGAAAAAAATGAAACAAAAAAGCCAACCCTGCTGTTCCTTTATGCATTAGCAGGTAAACAAAATAACAGTTCAGAGGAAAAAAAGACATCAGATTAGATCATCAAATCACATGTAGCAAAGTAACCTAAATACAATTATTCTATGAAGTGAGAAATGGAATAGAGCTAATATGAAAAATACCGTCATCAGACGACAGCAAATCAGACTAGACTTTGTACTGTGACAGATCTATAAAAAATTGCACTAACTTTCTAGAAATATACACGTATTTAATTTAAAGTAAATGAATGCAGTAAAGAAATTGGGACTTTTTATAAGCCACCTATTAAATGAGTATCACTACATAAACAGAAACACAGTAATAAGCATCAAAGAATAAAAGACAAAAGAAGAAATAAGAGGAAATATCTTGTTCACAAGAAAATCTAAAAAATATAAGGAAAAAACATTTAAAAAATTGAATCATGAAAACAGAAAAACAAACATATAAAGAAAAAGAGACCAATGAAGGAAGATGGCTGGTCCATGACAAAGGGTTTTGGATCATATACAGCTATGAACTAGATTTTTTTTTTTCTTAGTATTCAGGGAAAGTGGGAGCAACATGCTAGAAATACGGTTGTTTCCTGAAGGGAGAAACTGAAGACTTAAGACAAACTAACAGTGATGTTTGGGCTGGTAGAGGAGAAATTAAAGTAAAAATAGTAATGGCTTCAGGGCTAGGCAGCCTGAGTTTCAGGATTTTGGAAGGCACAACATAATGGGAGGAAAGGGGAAAAAGAAGATAAAGATGTGAAAGACCTCATGACTAACAAATGGCAATGATGGATAACTCAAAAGATAGGAGGCAACTCTAAATAAAATCCCAAATTAGCTTCCAGAAGCAACACAAAGAAAGAAGAGTAAGGGAAGAGCAAGCACTATCACAGCATGCAGCATATATGCAGCTGCTTTCAATAGACACATGACTTGTACCCAATGCTGGACTTTGGCTATCCTCAGGGACAACCTCAACTTTCAGAGGGATATGTGAGTAATGGAAATAGCTGAACCAGCCTTCTTACAAACTCGTTGAAATTAAACACCAAACCTGAAATTTTTCTCTATTTTTTAAAGTGCAAATCCTACAAGACAGTTGAATTTAACCAGATTAGCTCTCTTTTTCTTCTGCGAAGGAAAGTTTTATTGTTCCTCCAGCAAAGCTATTTTGGGTCTTTGTTGCCACAAGGAAGAAGAGGAAAGAGAGAAAACTGATTGGATTTCATAGCTGAAAAACCACTGTGCATTCATATTTTCGTAGGAAAGACAATTTAAGAAAATGTATCTAAATCAATAATTTTTGTGCACTTCTTCCAAAGAGTACTATTATCATTAGGCAAATTATAAGAGCTTGAAAGGAGATGTCGAACCTGTTGTGTTTTTTTGCTGTTTTTTTTGCTGGATGCACTAAACTATCTCTAATCACAGATATAAGTGTCATATATACCACAAATAAATTCAGCTCTTAACTGTGTGGTTACCAAGAAACATATAAAAACTGAGAGGCCTGAAATCCTTAACCACTTAAAATCTTGGACGAAGTGTTTAAGGTACTGAGTCTTACATAGCTTATAAAACTTGTTTTTTCTCAAAGCACAAAGCAACTAAGTGAGGTTCTAGTGTAGTGTTACAAGTTCAGTATCTAAATCCATAAGTAATTTTTAAAAAATATTGACCATTAAAGTTTCCAGGATTATACAACTTTCACCAAACTCAGTATTCTCTTGTGAGTCTGTCTGCATTCCCAGCTTAATTGGGTTTGGATTAGCAGCATTCAGGCTTTTGCTGGAACAAGTAGCAAAACTATTGGTTCTGGCCAATTTCCTTCTTCAGAACACATAACCTCAGGATGGCCTCACCAGTCGAAAAGAGACTGAGGTTTGCTTACAGGCTATAATTTCTTCAATAACATTTTTTCTGGGCAACCTAGACTTCATATGTGGTGCCTCAGACTATTCCAAAAGGAAGGCACCTTCTAGACTTAATCCACAGCTGCACCAGCTGGAATACTTTTTGATAACCTGGACACAGAAGTATGAATATCTTAATTAAATCTCCATATAACATGAGTTTTGAGGGCTGCAGTTATATTGCAGAACAGGTTTAGAATTCAAAATTATTTTTTGGCAATGTTTTTCTCTTAGAGAAATGGTCTAAAGACCTGAGACAAGTGCAAGATTCTGAACATGAAGAGAAGAATCACCTGTACATGTACAAAATGGGAAACAGCTGACTAAGGTAGTAGTCAGCTTAAAAGAAAGAAAAAAAAGGTCTGTGTGTAGTATAAGATGAATAAGCCACAGCTATGCAGTGTTTTTTAAAAAAAAAATTCCCAAAACCGCAACAACAAATATTGACAACAAAATTAAATTCTTAGATGGGAGTCTACAGAGGGAGTTCACAAAGTTTCTAAAGTAACTTTCCTCTTTAACTTGTCACTGGTAAGACTTCAGACACAATCTTACATCCAGGCTTGGTTTAAAGAAAGATAAAAATAACTGGAAAGAATCCAAAAAAGGCAGTCAAAATGAAAAAATCAACACTAGAGAAAAGTGACCTACAAAAAAAGGGTTGAATAGGGTTTAGTTGCATAAGACAGAAGAGACTGAGGCAGGGCATGACATATACAGCTATGAACTAGATTTACCAGATTAGTCTACAGTTTGTTACAGAAGGTGGTTAGTCTGTTCTTGATCTCAATGGTGGACAGGATAAGAAGTACTAAGCTCAAATTACTATGATGTGGATTCCAGTAAGACATTAGGAAACTTGATGTAGTCACCGTCACCGGAAATCTCCAAGTTTCACTGTTGTACACCAGAAGCAACATAGGTTTATCAAATGGAATTCCAATGGACAGTTGGAGACTTTATTGTCCTAGGACAGTTTAGATACACCTCTTACTAGACCATTAATTGTGAAATCAAAAAATCAAATAACTGCAACACACAATATCCAGTAATGGCTGCTTTGAAACTCTCAGCGCAACAGCCTTCTCTGCAAAGGCTGAGCAAACCGAAGAATATGTTTGCAATGGAGGCCTGATGGTGGAGGTACAAGCTCATTTCTTCCCCAGAAGCACTAATACACTGTGGTGTTGAGTACATAAAGTACATAAATGTATGTAAGTGTATCTACCAAACAGCCAGCCAAGGACATTTTCTGAGGCTAAAGGAAGATCAGCAGAAGAGACTTTCCTGACTGCTTCTCTGATTGGACATGACTTACTGTCCTGGGTTACACAAAAATTCTACTATCCACCTTTTTTCTTTTTTTCCTCCAAATAAGCTTTTTTGGCTTTTTGGTGGTTTGCCTTCTCTAAAGGGACTGAACTGCTAGTGATTAATGACTAAAACATGTGAGCACCTGCAGTGACTGCCCAAGAGATTGGACTATTGGTGCTCATGGCTCAGTCTGCAGTGTGCTTTGCTAACAATGTGCAGGTTGGCCACCCAGGCCAGGGGCTGAAGGCATGCACATCCAACACCTCAGGATGTAAGCTGGGTGTTGAAGAAGGTAAGGTAAGGAAAGAGGCAAATCCTGTGAGGTGGGGTAGTGTTTCTTTTTCCTTACACAGATGACTCAGCTGTGGTAACTCCCTGGAAGATTCACACCTAGCCTGAAGGTTTTCCTCTCTTGTTCATGAGCCATAACAGGCCATAAAGGTCTTAGCTGCACTGATGTTATAGACAGCTGCAACATCTTAGAAGACTCACAAAGTATCCCATTACTCCCAATATTACATCATGCAGTGTAAAATTCCCTGCCCCGAGGGAGGTACCAGAGGCGTTCCCACATTCTATGTTCCTGAGCATATATAACTCTGGGTTTCAGGGCTTCCCTCATCAGCTGCGACTTTCACCACCACCTTGACTGATCTGGACTGCGGCCACCACTTTGACCAATGAACACTGAAATTGCAACAACCAAGTCTCATCGCTGGATCCAGTGCATGTCTTGTGGGTCCTTCCAATCGCTCGTGGGTCCACAGTCCTGCTCCAACTGCCTGTACCAGCACTGCAGCCTCACTCCAGGGCCACACAAGCATCTGCCGTTATCAAATCCTAGCTATCTGCCATTTCCTGCCAGCACTGGCTCTCCAACCGTTTCTGCCAAATTTACTGGGTGTGGGGGAGGAAAATCACTTGGAAGGTCAGACACTGTGGCCAGGTGTGTTTTCTTCAGGTGGGGGAGGCTGGCTGCCATTTTGATTTGGTCCGGTGGGCAGAGCTTGGAAAAGTTACTCCTCACCAGTTGGTTTAACCCAGTTTTATCAGTACAGTTATCAGCATTCTTCTTGGTAAAGAGTAATTTTTTCACTTACATGTGGGCATATTTGGTCTCTATATATTGGAGAAAACAGGGGTATGGAATTCATGGGAGCAGACTTCTATACGAGGCCTCTGCCCCTCCAAAATGTCTCAAACTGAGACACACTCCAGACAATGTCTCTTCATATCCATCAGAACCTCACCTCCTGCACAGCATTTGCCCACCACACACAGTTAATCAGGGTCCAGAGTCTGCTTTTAATCTCATCTCTTCCACAATTTGGACTTGTTCAGCCTTGCTGAGCTGTAATTAAGAGGTTCCTTTATTCAGGTATTTAGCATAACCTCTGGTTTACTCTTACATCAGCAACATGAAGTGAAAGACTACATGCATCTAAAAGAAACACATTGTAAACCACACACTGCATTAATGAACTGCCCTTTTGTGTTTATCTGATAAACAGCTAGTAAGTGCGTAATACCCACTTTAATCATAACAAAGGTATTCATGGAAGACAAGCCTCAGCCATTAGTCCAGGTTATACATTGAAAACTACGTATTTGCATGTTTCTCATTTTGCACATCTCACTCTATCCAATGAAAAAAACATCTGTTTATCTTTTGATGGAATGCACATTTTCTGCTTGTCAGTCCAGTGCCTGTTTGTCAGCCATACTCTCAAGTTTCTCATTACTTCAGAAAGGTATTACAATAATTAGACTTCATATTCTCTGTACTTTTCATATTTTTTCTATATTTTATATATATGTCATACTGAAATTGTGCACCCTTGAGACTATGTTTCTAACATGGCTTTGACTGAACTGTGTGTAAGTAACTTTTTTAAAGATTTAACAGATTTGTTTTCCTTTATCAATCTAAATATGCCTTCAGATAGCTGTTCTATCGTCTTGGAATGTATTATTTTGCCTTTATTTCTGTTTATGAGAAGATGTAAAAACCATGAAGAAATACGCACTGCAGATTGTTCAAATGAATAAATATAGTTGAAAGTCATAGTGATCAATTCTATAACCCAATAACATTCTTATTGTATGAAGCCGAATGTTACTATTTTCACAGCATTAAAATTGTAATTTTTTTTATATCAACCATTTTCCAAATCCATGTTTGTAGATTTGAGTCTTCATTCTGCCAGTGCTCTATATTTAAACAAATCCTGCAATGAGTCTCTAAAATCATGCTATTAAAAACAAACAAACAAATCCAACATTTATTCTTATTTGTTTCCAGAATGCAGGGAATCCTGGGCTTCTCAGATGATACCTTGTATCAAAAGCAATCTGAATGTGTTCATAATATCACAGTTATTATGAAAGGGGGGATTAATACCTGTTCTCAACAGAATTCTAAAAGAGAAAAATATGGTTCACAGAGCTTATTAGCCAGATCTGTAAAAATATATGTCAATACATTCTGAAATTATTAGATGTCCTTCACTGCACATAACAGTAAGATCCCTAGGCCACAGCTGCAGCATGAGCTTAACTCAGACCTCAAGGCTGTACCTAAAGCTCATCAACAGAGAAACATACTGCAGAGTATTTCAGTAAGCAACAGCCTTAAAATGCCAGCATGCCTATCCACATTCGAACCAGCATTTTGTACTGGAGTCATCTGGTTATATCACAGAAACAATAACCAAAGAGGATTACAGCACTGTAGGGGCTAAATCACATCCCTATTTGGTGTCTTCAAGTGTTACATGGCACTGGTTGTTGGTGTTCCCTCAGGGTTTCTTCAGTGTATCTTATGCTTCTCCACATCTACTGTATCTATCCTACATAAAAGGTGACAACTGCCTATTGTATACATCCCTCTGGTGAACATGGTGTGTAGACAGAGTAATGAGCTTTCACAGTGTCTGAAAGGCCGGTAAGATGAACATCTTGGGGGCTAGACCTCCCTTTTCAGTGAGCATGGCCATCATGCCCACATGGAGTCCCACTGATTCCTTCAGGCACAGTTGCCTTCATCCCCTCCACCCCAGCAGAACAAGTTTTAGCTCTTAGGTCTCATTAGGCAAATCAGTGCATAATAACTAGTACTATTGTTATTATTAAAGTTCAGGGAATAAAACTGGTAAAAGACAATAGAGGAATTTTATTTAATTCTAGAAAGCTGTGCACTTAAATATTTACTACAAGTAAATGTGCCAAGTGAAAATTTACCCCTAATATTTTTTCTTACTGGTTAGTTCCTACTCTGTCTGTCTCAGCACGTGAGAGCTTATCCAGTGAATATATAGTACTAAATCTCTTTTGCAAGGAAGTTAAATACTGTCCTTGGCTTCCTTGCTTCACTACACCTGTTTTGATCCTTCCTGAAAAGACTAACCATCTCTACCATCTTCAGGAGATCAAAATTGCAACCCAAGATATCAAACATCAGGCAGTCAATTAAATAGTAAAAGTATATCTGAAAATGCTGACTAGACAGCTTCTCTTGTGATAAATTAGTAATTAAGTCAGTAAAAAATTAGCTATTTTTTCCCTCAGGACATGAAAGCACTTGCACAAACACACACAAGAAACTATGTCAATGAAGGACTACCATTGAAAACATAATCTATGTTGCATTCAGAGAGGGACAAGTATTACAGGACCAACTGCTCCCTCTCTCTCTCTTTCCTTACTTTCCTCCATCCAATCAGAAAATCAGCCAGGCATCATCCCTTTTTTTTTTTTGCAAAAGTTAAAAATAAACCTCTGTGAACAACTCTCAAGTGGAATGGGAATGACAAAAGATAAAGAAGACCTTGACACCTTTTTTTTTCATTATTGAGTTCAATGAGGTTAAAAAACTTACAAACATACTAACAAGCAGCATTACATACAAAAATATGTTATATTATCTAAGAATTACACAGCCATTTCTTAGTCCACAAATTGTAATAGCTCTGTTTTTCAAGTACTATGTTATTGTGTAGGAACAAGGTCTGGGAACTAAGATCTTTGTATGGTAGATTTCTACAGATACCCTAAATCTAACTAGCACTTCAAATATTCAGGTTTTATACAGGCAAAAGGTTTACTTTTATACCTCTAGCCTTCTGGAAGGTGGTGGTAACTCCTCCTATAGACCACTGAGTTCAAGTCTACCACCTGATCTAAGTGGACACATTTTTGGACAAGTCATAATGCAGTGTTGCCAATACCTCCAAGAATTTCTGTTTCTCTTACAGCCCCAAATTCGTGTAGCGATCTGAAAATTTCCACTTTTTGCCTAAAAGGACTTCCAGTCCCTGTGGGTTATCCAAAAAAGACTAAATGTGACCAACACAGCATAGCATCTTTAAAAGCTGAGTACACAGACCCCAAGGAATATATAGCCTAAAAACATCATTATCATTAGAATAACTTCACCTTCTGTCACAGCACCATGACTAGAATTGCCTTGAAGTATGAGTCCTTGTACGCCTTTTCTGCCTGAGGCTCTCATTCTTCCCTTCAGTCTCTCCATTTCTCTCATGCTACTTGTGCAAGATATACTGGCAGTGATAGCTGAGCAGCACCCCATTAGAACAACCTCATCAGTTTTGCTATGAATCTCTTCAGTCTTTGAGAGAAGCATACTGCATACAAGTGCATCTGTCTGAAGCACATGAAAAAAATCATGGAGTTCCTAGTACTTTATGCCAATGCTAATGTCTTACAACCACCTATGAGTCTCCAGCTTCCCTTCATGCAGTGCTCTTTTATACAGTTTGCAGGGCATCATGTTCACCATTAATCAGCAGTAAAAACTGGAGCCTGCCTCAGAAGGAAGGTAACTGTGCCCAGGTTTTCTTCTCAGTCCTGTATACTGTTTCCTAAACCTCTCTTTTCAGTGTCCTAGCCCACTGGACTGGAAATCATTAAGAACAATGAAAAGTTCAAAAGACTACTTGCTGTTGGTGAAGAAAGATGAGAACCCAGATTATTTTACCCCAAATCTGGATGTTGTATTTTTTTTTTTTAACCCCCAAACCAACTCTTCCTGTCTGCATTTCAGAGTAGGCATTTCAAAGGGAAGACTGAGGCTTAAGTCAAAACTATGTATGGGATGTCCCAGGCATCTGATTAGAAATCAAAGAGCGAGACCATTTAAGTGGAAGTGTGGACCCTTGGAAGGGGGAGCAGGCTTGCAAACTGCGCTCCCTCCCCCAGACCACTGCTGCTGACCCCGCAGGAGCCAGGCCTCTGGGGCTGTGCCTATTGCCTTACCCTAGAGGTAGGCTCCATTCTCCAGGGCAGATGAATGGTATGTGTGGCATCACCAGCACAAGGCATGCTGGGGCACCACATGGAGGGAAGCTGGCAACTCTGTGTAGCTGCTCTTGAAGAACCTGGAAATAAGTGGGAAAAATACAGACTAAAACAAAAAAAACCTTCAGAAATAGGCTTCTCTTCTGTTTGCATTGGAGTGCTTGCACACAATAATTTCTTTGGTGAGTTTGCTATTGCCTCACTGTATTAATAAACCTTTAACAAAGTTTGAGCTCTCCCTCTTTCCACCAAGGATTTTCAAAAACCTAAACCCAATCAGATGCTCAGAGTTTGTTAGGATTAAAATGAAACCCAAGCACAGTGTAGAAAGCATCCTTTCAAGCGATGGAAAGTACCAAAGTCTGAACATAACAAACAAAAATATTAATGTTTCCTTATTCTTTCCGAATTGGCTAGTCTGGTTTAGAGAAAGCTAAGTGAAGAGTATTTAACAAACAGCAGTCCTCTTTGAGTGGCACACAGTGCAAGTTAAACCCTGCGCACTCTTAAGCTAAGACTTCCTAGAACATGACTTCCTATAGCATGTGGATCCAAAAGGGTGTTAATTGTTTTCTTTGTAACCTGGGGAGCTTTTGGCCCCACAGGGTCCCTGCCTGAGAGGGTTAAACGGGGTCACTGACTTAATATGGATTCAGAACACAACTTTGATCCTTTCGCAGGATTATTAAGGGAGGAGAGAGGGCAGGAGGAAGGAGGGCGGGCCACGGCTCCGTCTGCAACGCGTCCCACTCCGGTGGACCCCGCACCAGCTCTGCATCTCCGTCCCTCCCCGGCCCACGCCCGGGCTGCGCCGGGAAAAGTACTCTGACATCGTCACTCTCCATCGGCCAACTCCACCTCAGGCACGTCCCGGCACAGCCGTCCCGGCACAGCCTGCCCGGCTTCCCCGCCACGGGGGCAAGGGACGGGTCGCTCCTTTTGGCTGCGCCCCTGGGGCAGCCCCCCATGGCCGGCCCCCGAGGGGCTGCCGTGCCGCCCGGCCCCCGCCAGCACTCACCATATTACAGATGGAGGCGATGTTTCTGACAGTCATTAGTCTAAAGGTTGCAGCGATCCCACACCGCCATCTTTATAAGGTGAAAACAGCCCCGCTCATGGTGGGAAGAGCGCAGGAAGGGATAGGGGGCGGCGGCGGCTCCTGCTCCGGGGCTGGATAAAACCAAGAGGAGGGGACTGCACAGGCACCCTTTGCTCCCGCAGAGCAGTGAGAAGGATGGACCTTCCCGGCCTCCCTCCCCCGGCTGGGTCACCGGGGGCTTCAGCAACGCGGGGAGAGCGGCTGCATCTCCGCTCCTTCCGCCTCTGCCTCCTCTCGCACGGTCCGCAGGGCCCCGGGCTCCCGCTGGAGCTCTCAGCCGCGCCTCTGCACCAGCCGGCACGGCGCTAATCTCTCCCTTCCTCCTCCTCCTCCTCCTCCTCTTCCTCCCCTCCTGGCGGCTGCCGCTGCCGCTCGCCGCTCCATCGCAGCGCCGCGCCCGCTGATCCGCTCTGACAGCGCCGGGGAAGGAAGGGAAGGTCAGAGGCAGTGCCCGGCGCGGGGCACCCCCGGCGGGGCGGCCGCCGCCGCAGCCAATGCGCTGCGGGGCCGAGGGGGTGCGGGGGGGCTGCGCCCGCCGCCCCTCCGCACGGGCACTCCGAGGGGGGCCCTGGTGCCTCAGTCGCCGGGCCTGGAATGGCCACGAGGCTGCAAAACTCGGGCCTTAGTGCGTACGAAATAATACCTGCAGGTAGTAGGGTGAAGGACAGGAAGGCAGAGTGCAGGCAGGAGGACATGGATGTGCGGCAGTGACGGCGGCACTGTGCTTTGGGACATACTCTCTCCACCTGATTAGAGTTACACAGGAGCCCAAGCACTTGCAAACCGCAGAACAGTAGGCTGGAATATAATTTACTGCCTGCAGTTGGTGCTTTGTATTGCCATTCATGCAGATAACACTTATCTTCACAAATGCTGCTTTGGGACCGCATCCACACCACGTGTCCTAGTGCTCACTCACAAGTTCACAACATGTGGCACCGTTAATACAATAATCTCAGTTTCCCTTCAAACACAAGGAAGTCGAGGTCCATGACTTTCTCCAAGGTAGAGCAGTATGAGTGTATTAAGTTTACACATGTGATAACAGGCATAAAGTTGTTAAATAGCTAACTTGAGGTCACACAGCAAATCTCTGAGAGAAGCAAGAACGGAGTTCAGCTAGGGGAATCCTCATCTTAGAATTCACCTTTTCCTTTGCAGATATTGCTGTTTTCAGCAGAAGCTTAAGGCCTGTTTATTGTTTGCCTGCTATGCTGAGATAATCATTCAAATGAAGAGAGAGAACTGCTAACATTTCTATAGGCACCTCTGCTCCTAACAGCACCTAAAGTATGGCATGCTTATGCTTGACTATACTTTTTACTACATGATGGTAGAATATAACAACTTTAGGCTATAGAGCCTGGCTCCACACGCTTTATTTACAGGAAACATTCTGAAGTCAGTAATTTTATTTTTATTTCAAGAGAAGGTCTATGATGACTAATAAAAATCTGGCATCAGCAGTAGCATCTAAAGATAAATTCCTGCCCTGAGAATAACTTAAGTGGCCTCAATCCATCTCCTTGTGGACAAGTGCCTACTTTATAGAAATGGTATCAAATTTGGCAGTAGTTGGCCTCCTGTTGACAGTTTCAGCAAAGACTCAAAATACAGTTAATTGTCACAGAGAGAGAACTTTCTTTCCTCAGTAAATTGGATTAGTTACATTAAATCACTACAGACATTTGAAATACAGAATGGTGAAAGATTTTCAGACATAATAGAGTGAAGTCGTTAGGACCACTAAACTGCTACATAAATCCACAAACCACTAAAAAGAAGAGCCATCAAATAACTTACCACTGAGGAAAAAAATCATCTTTGGTATAATCTGTTAAATTCATAATTTCACATTTTGTGTGAGTTTGATCCCAAGTGTTCAATTTGCTTAAAGGCAGAGGGTTGGATTACATGTAATATGACAGGTTTTCTCGGCATAGCTGGAGGAAATGGGAGTTAAGCTGAGGTGTCACTTCAGGACTGGCCACCTCCGGCCTCAGTTTTGAAGCAGTCAAGGCTTGATCAGTCTCTAGTGCATTTCTAAATAGCCTGCAGAGACTGGACAGTACTGCACTGTACCTGGTTTCTAAACTCTGATCCCTTTTATTTCTGAAGCCTAATCATGTATTCTTTGCTGCAGCCAATTTATTCCAGTTTGCTGTAGAGAATCACGCTTGCTCTCAGTGAAAAGTTATGGAGCAAATGAATAGGTTTGAAAGGTGATTAAAATTTTAAATGAAACAAAATGCAATGTCTAATAAAGCCATTTGCCTCACATATATTTTAATGTCAAGGACATTATCTATAATATGAACAACAGAGAAATTATACAAAGTAAGAAAAAAATAAATAAGAAAAAGGCAGTATTCTCATAATTTTGCTTTCTGACTGATGCCAATTACTTGACTTCAGGGTAAATTTTCAGGTTGTTTCTGTTTGTTAAACCTTTTTTTAACATGAAATTAAACTGCTTCTAGTTAAGCACTTACTGGTTGTCGAAGGAAATATTTGTAAACACACACATCATTCTGTGAAGAATTCAGTATTATTTTCCTTAATGCTAATATAAATACTTTCATTTAAAGGCGGACACATCTAATGTCTTATTTCTGAGGATTAATAATAAAAATAGGAAATAATATATGAGTGTTTATGTGTCAGTTTGACAAAAGTTTAGCACTGTCTTTTTTGTTCTTCAGTCACATATCAAACCAGGAAAGAAGAAAGAAACATTCAGGCTTGAGATGGACTGGCATGTGTTTTTCTCTTCTGCTGTTGTCATTTTCAGAACTAGAAACTTTATTTCTGTAGCTTTTTGAAAATAAAAAAGTGCTAAGCAATGCAACAAATGGTACTTACAAACATTATAGGAACTGCATAAATAAAGAACAGTGCACAATTGTTTCCACTCTAAAGCATTGCACTGTATCTTCATAACAAACAACTAACCCTGTGTTTCTTCTGAGTGTTAGACAAAGAGAAGGAAAACAAAGGACTATTTATAACCTAAGAGTGGTTATATAATTTCTGTTGAAAGGTCCAAAAAATTTCTCCTGTATTTAGTTTTAGATCCATCTTGGTCTCATCTGGCTATACACTTCAACCTTTTTATTTTGCTACATAGAATAAGAATCTAGCCTAAATATCCTCTTTGGTTAGCAAAGGAATGGACTTCCATAACATTTTCCGTCTGACTTTCTCAGAGTACTTTGCAAGCATTCATTCAAACTTGTTAAATTATTTGGTGGCATGTGAATATTAGCTTCTTTTACAAAGCAAAAAAACAGGTAGGAGAAATTTAGCAACTTGTCCAAAGTTACAGTGCAAAGTCAGTGCAAAATCTGGAACTAGAATATCTGCCCACTCTGTACTACAAAGAGGATATTGCATTTCCTCTCCAGAAATCTTGGAAAATTCCACATAGGGTTCATTGATGTTTTTCTTGTAATAAACTCAGTTCCAGAAATGGGTAATCATCAGTCTGTTTTGCTGAACAAGTGTTTGGAACAGAATCAAATTTAGGATATATTTCCAGCCAATTAAAATACAATTTTAATTGAAAAGGGAGTAAAAACAATACTAAGGTTTTCTGGAAGCTTGGAAAATATATAATAAGAATTAAAAGATAATTCAGATATCAGAAATAATTTCAGTGCTGACAACATAGGTTTAGAATTTTACAAACTTTTTTAATGTATATTTTGTATCTCATTTTAAATTATGTTCTACTAAAAAATATATTTTACTAAAAATAGCAATATATCTTTAACAGGATGGCAAATATGTAGACATAAGCACGAGGGATAAGGATTTTCCATTAAGCTTGGCCCCCACTGCAGAACAGACTGGGAGCTTTAAAACAATAACAAATGCTAACTTGGCTCGTAGCAGGTCCATGGAAACTGCTCCATTTGCACCTCAAATTCTAACGGTAAGAGGGAGTTGTAGTCCATGAAAAATTCATGGAAATCCACAGAAAATGTGGGGAGTCTACAACCAAAAAGCAATCCAACTTTAGAATCACTATTCTTCTTTAAGACTGTTATCTTCAAAGCAACCTCTAGCCAACATTTTCAAATTATCTGAGAAATTATTTATCTTAATTCAAAATAATGTAAAGCTTCATATTTTAGTGACAGTATGACTTATTAGGATTCTAAAGATAAAGCACATAAAACTTTGCATTAAATTGATCTCTGAATCTTGCTTATCTTTTTGCTAGCGTGAACATGATACTAGTTGACAAATCCACATCTGACCCTTGCTAGGACAGTAATTTATTCTACAGGGAGGGTTTAGAAAAGGACAGACAGGTCAGGTAGCCTCTGCATTCCTCCTCCTGAAGTTGTGCCACTATCAGACACAAAAGTAAGCTTCATGGAACCAGAGAGAAGGCAAACAATGCAAAGTTTGTATGGGGAAGACAGAAGAAAGCTTGTGCAGGGCAAGGAAAAGGTGTAGGATTACGTGAATGATCAAAATGCTCACCTGGGATGGATACTGATCACTGGTTTGCTGTGCTAACAGAAGTGTCAGTTTACATTCTGGAAAAGAAGAAACTAAACTTGACATAAATCCCACTGGAGCAAGCGGTAAAAATTTAAAGGTTGAATATAATTTGTGTTTTTTGCTACATTACGAAAAAGGACTGATCTGATTCAGTTGTCTGTAGAAAATGGTCATTGCAGAGAAACCCACTTGAAATAAACTGAAACTACGTGTCTCACAAATTCATCTCCAGAGATTGACTTACCTAGAGTCCAGAAACAACTTCTGAATCCTGACCTGATGACAATAAACTTAACTGGCACAGGGACTACAACTGCAACAATGTTTTGAGTATCAAGAATTAGACAGAAGTAACTAGAAGTGGTAAGAAACAATTTCATTGCAACTACGTGACGGTTTCAGGCTGAATCAGATTGGTTTAGAGGGTAGTTTGAATGCAGAGTCCGGACTAAGGATAGTGGGCCACGCTGTTACTTTCTTTCCACACACTTAGAGGAGCTGTGCTGATAGTAACTCAGCATGAGCCAAGACATCTCGGTTTCTCACTGAGATAGGAAGCTATGAATTATCTTCAATATATACACCTTTTTCAGCAGTACATACACCTTTTTGTGAAGCAGAGACTTTCATTCAATTCAGTTTGGACAATGCTCTCAGGCACAGTGTGATTCTTGTGGTGTCCTGTGCAAGGCCAGGGGTTGGTCTTGATCCTTATGGGTCCCTTCCAACTCAGTATATGCTATGATTCTATATAAGGTCTCTGTGTTACAAATTACTAATTCCCAGTTCATGCTCATCTGCTCATACTCACCCCAACCCATCTCAGCAGCACCCGCGGCCAGGCAGCCGATTTTAGCTGGGGCAGAGCAGCAGCAGTGCTCTGCTCCCATGCTGAGCGCTGCCTTGCAGGACAGGCCCGGTGCCACCGTGTCACCCGTGACCTGCAGCCCCGGAGCGAGCTGCATGTGCTCTGCCAGGGGCATTAGCGAGGCTCGGGGCTTAGCTCACCGTCCTCACAGACAGCTCCTAAGCTTCCTAAGCAGGGCTTAGATGGGAGTTTAGACAGAGATCAGCCGTATTTATTGCCTCAAAACCGCTACACAGCTGCTACTTCTCACCGAACACGCTTTTGTTTTCCTGTGCTAGAGACCTCCGAGCACGCAGAGCTGGGCCCGGGCAGAGGCGGACAATTAAGTCCCGACGAAAGCCCCGTTATGATCCCTTTCGGCTTCCCCTGACTGAGCGCCGCGGGGAGCGCGGCTGAGGGACCGGGACGCTCCTCACAGAGGCGCCCCCGCGGGGCGCTCTGCCCTCAGGGGGTCCGAGCTGCGGGCTTCACGCGGCCTTCACCGGGGCTTCACCGGCACTACACCCGCACGGCACGGCCCCGCCCCGCGCGGGGTCACGCGCGCCAGCCCCGCCAATAGACAGCCGAGGTGTGCGCCGCGCGGGGTCTCGCGGGAGCGCGGCGCGGTATTTAAGGCCACGTGGAGGCCCGCTCTCTCTCTCTCTCTCTAACTGTGGGCCGCCGGCGTGGTAAGGGCGCTGTGGCCGTCCGTGCGCGGAACAGCCCCCGCTCCACCAGGACGGGCAAGGCTGGGGGGGAGGGGAAGGGAAGGAGTTGGGGGGGTGTGCGGGACCTGCCCCACCTTCCCTTCAAATCTTGCCCTCTCGGAGCCTGGCGGTGCTCCGGTGAGTCAACACAGGGGGATAGAGCAGCTCTCCCTCACAAAAACCCAGTGCGGAGCCCTCCTCTCCGCCCTGCATCCTGTCGTGAGGCACAAGGACAGTCTCTCCTTTCCCTCTCCGCGGCGCCCTCGCTGTCCCGGGCTGACGCCTCTCTCCCTCCGCAGTGTGTCCCGAGGTACCGGCGAGTCCTTCCAATGTCCCCGGCGGGCAGGAGGCCGGGCGCGGCGGGCCTGGGCCCGGGGGAACGCTGGAGATCTGCGGCCACGCCTTTGGACGCCCATGGGTGAGGGGCACACTGACCTCGTCCGCTCCCCTGCAGCCTGGGCCTGGTTAGAAAAGACTTCTGGCTTCCATAGGCTTTAAATCCCGAGACTTTTTAAAGACAGACGTATTTATAGGGATGCTGCCCTGTATCGCTGAGACAAAACAGTTTTTGTGTACATTTGTAACCTTCTGTTCTTTAAGTTGCAGGTATTGGGCTGCACAGGCCCTGAATCTGAATTCACTGCTGTGGTTTTGTATTTTTATAGGCTGCATAAAGAATATTACACTTATACCCTGCAGTGTTTAGAGTATTGAATGCTCTAGGCACTTAGACTCTAATGATAATTACTTCGAACAAAGAAGTCCCTGATTGCTTGGGCTTTCTTTTCAGTCTTCTAGTACATGTGTAACAGTGTCTTTTGACATCGCTTGGTTGAGCTCTCTGTATAACTTGTTACAAGATGTCTATATATATGTAAGTAGACACAAGGTAGCAATGAATTCTCTGCTAAAGATCAGTCTGATCTGAACATTTATAGCTTCAGGGTAGTGTCGGCACAAAAAGCAATTTAGGCTTAATAAATTTTCCATTGTTTCTGATTAGTACTATATCCTAAAAGGTATTAAAAATACATTATATGTATTTTAAACAGGCTAACAAAAACAACTTGACAGATTAAAAAACTGATTGCCTTTTGATTTGATATTAAGCTTCATGTAAACAACCTCTGCATCTTTGTAGAAAATTACTGTAAAAGTCTAACCCAACATGGTAGCAACTCTGTATAATACAGCTTTGAGTAGGTGTAATTAAACACTAATTATTTTACTATAATCCTATAAATTATTTTATGTGTTGTTTAGAGGCCCAACTTAGCAACCTCATGCAAGAAATATTCTAGACATGGATAATCAGACCTAAATGTGAAGCAATGCTCAGGACTTCTTAGGAACAAAGAATACCTTCTACTGGAAGGTAAGTGTGCTCAAGTCTAATGACAATTGCAGATAGTTTTAAAACTTGCTCTTCGATAATTCACAGATTTCAAGCAAATTGGAATATCTCTTTTGAGTAAATAAGTTCAGATCATCTTAGTTAATAAGAAAACAATATAATATAGTGTAATCTACTCCCCTTTTATGCTTTGCCCTCTTAAGTCTGGCAGTGTCTTAAGTGGCCAACACAGAGGGGTATAAGAGTTCTCCTGAAAACCCAGAGGTGAGGTTGAAACCCTTCTTTGGATCATGCTTGGGAGGAACACATTTATAAAATTACTGAACTTCATGAAGCTGCTAAATCAACTTTATTAATAGCTTGTGGGAAGGTTTTGAACAGTCACCTGGTTATATTATCTGAGTCTTAATATCAATTTCATGTAAATATTTTTCAGGTTTCTCAAATCTGGTTCTTTGTGAACCTGTGTGATGAACTGAGTGAACAGTTTCTTGTAAATTGTTTGGTCTCCAGGTATGTAATGTGAAAAAGATTATCAGATGTTAGTGAATGCATTGCCTTCTATATCTAAAGGAGTTTTAATTTATTCCTTACTGGAAAGCAAAACAAAATAGTTTGAACTAATGGAAAACCTGTGTGGTAACCATTAAAATGTTTATATTTATTTATATATTAAAAGTTATATATTTAGCCAATCTAAATAGCAAAAAAATCTGAGGAAAGTTTGGGTTAGGTATAGGATCTGTTTATTCTAATAAGGCTGGTCCTCTGGAATGGAATCCATATTAATGTTATGTGAAAAGAAAATCCCATCCTGTACAATAGAAATAATTTGTATTGAAAAATGGCTCTGACTTAAGGGTTAGTGTCATGTAGAAGGTTCATATAGCTCAATCTTAGGGCAGTCGCCCCTTTCCTGTGTGCACGATGCTGACTGTAAATTAAATAGAACTTCTTTTACAGGGAGGAAAACAGAATGTGCCAGGGACTTGAACTGATATTAAACCTCATCTTATGGTTTTCTGAGTGGCTGATTTCTGACTTCATTTGAGATGACTCCACTTGTCACCTATAATGTATCATCTTGAAAGTGGAATTGAGATAAGCAATGTCTAAAACTACATGTCTTCAACTATCATGTTTAAACAGGAACCTCACCATTTGTTGAAACGAGTTTCTTAACAAAAACTTAAGTAATTTTTATTACTGTCTTTGTGGATCAATTGAAATAAAATGTGACTATGCTACCAGAAGTTTGTGTGTTTTGAAGGTTTCTTATTGAGGTGTTTCCTGTATGAAGGCTTTGTTTCATGGATGTGTAAACACTTTTGTGCTGCCACACAGAAACACTCTCTTACTATGTGCTATGGCGTTCAATATTTTATTCTTAATGTCTTGGTTTTCTGAATTATTTTATAACATGAAAGCACTAAAGATCAACCAGCTGACTCTAAAGTTGTTTATTTAGGCTGCATGTGTTATTGCATGTTCTCTGCAAAAGTAATATCTTAAGCCGTAAAGAGTAACTTAGCAAGAATCCCATTACTTGCCTGTTCTAAATGAGCAAAAAGGAAAATGTCGCAGTATTCCATGTAAAGCACAATCAGCAAGAAAGTCCTTGAAGAGCAAGTTCAGTATTGTTGAGCAATTGGAAGCTTGTATATGTGCTTCTCAGTTGCTTATGCCTAAGTAAACATTAAAAACATTTTCCTCAATGGTAGGTCTTTACATAAAATGGTTAAATGCATTGTATTACTAGTCAATGCTTCCTTAGAATGCACAAGCAATAATACAAAATACAGTCAAAAGTAGCTGTTGGGTGCTTTCTACTGCCTACACAGGAGAGTGAGTTAGTGTAGATTTAGGACTAAACATGTATATGTATATACACACATATGGTCAGATTTATCCCCCCTTGAGTTATCTTAAACAAGCACTGAAGGGTGAGTAGTGAATTCTTCTGTTTATGGCCTGCTAGGCTTACCTAAGTCTGCTTTTCCTCTGGACTTGCATTTTGTTAGAAGACAAAACTGAATTTGAAGGGTATACAGAAGTACTTTCTCTTCATTATATTAAACCTGTCTGACAACTGTCTAGTTCCTGTTATGAGAAACAATGAATCATTTTCCTGCAAGTCTTGCAAGTTGTTCTAGAGACCTGTGTCCCCTCCAGTCATGCTCAAGGACTAGGTTTTAGTCTATTTAGTCTTGCATTATGTGATTGTGGTTTTATATCTGCCCTGTGTAGGACTTCTAAAAATTGCTTTTCTCAGGTTCAGTGTTAATTGATAGTATTCAGGATAGACTAATTTCTAAATGTTCATTCTTGTTTTCCTTAATCAGTAAGTTTGTTTACATTTGATAGCTTGGCATGATGTTTTCAGTGAGCTGTCTCCACTTCCAGAATTTTCTGAAGGAATCAGAAGCTGTCTTAGAATTAGAGTTGGAAATCCTTTCCAGATTAATTTGTCATGCATTAAATTCCATCTTCTGCTGTGTCCACAAGGATCTTGTCAGAATTGAAATCTTTTGGAGTCTGCAGCCAGAGTTCTGCCTTTTTTTGACGCTAAAACAAAAAAAATTAATGCCCTTGAAGGACCTATCTGAAGGCTGAAAACAGTGCTTCTTTGAGTCATGCTCTGTGCTTAGGTGCTGACACTTTCAGAGACTTGTCAAGATTTTTTGAGACATTGCTATTCTTCAGCTTCATGCTGAGCAGTTAAAGTGATAAAAAGTAATATTAAATCCTAATGACTTGGTCCTTATTCACAATTTTTTTCTAAAATGTTCCAAGCAGGTCCTTGTTCATTCATCCCTAGTTATTAAAAGCTTTTCGAAAGCTGTGTATCAGAAACAAATAATTAACTTGACTTTTGTGATGCTGCCTTCAAATTCTCAAAGGCTCCTTTCGTACTTGTTTATTTCTTGGACTTGCAAATTCCTTTGCGAACTACCTGTTTCTGATCAATTTGCAGAGATCTAATATTATTTTATCATGCTACTTAAGCATTTCTGCTGCTTCAGTATCCTACAAATTTAAACTAGGTTATTACTTTTTAGTTTGATTTGGCATGACTTGCAATTTCTGAAAGACAGCTACATGTGGGGCACATTCTCAGTTGGGGAGTGTGAAATACATGTTTTTGTGTGTTACATTTTGCCCATGAGTCTGTCTTTTAAGCAACGTTTTGTCTGTTTAAGCGGCACCGTTTTTAGCTGATAGTAGCTGGTAGTTTTAAGTAGTTTCCTTGCTTGCTACTTTCTCTTTTTTTTCCTTTCTTAAAAGGAGAAATTAATCTTAAATTTCAAGAAGTTCAATATAAAAATGTTCTAGGATCTACTTCTTTCCATCGCTGACAGCAGAAGTTTTGTTTTGTGTCAGTCTATCTGATGCAGAAGATAAGCTTTCTCACATTAGTGGCTTACACTGTACTGGCAATATGGTGTACAAGTTTTCCAACAGAATTGCTGTGGCAGTGAAGACCTAATTTGCTGCAGCTTTTAATGAAATACCGATGTGCCCCTAAGTGATGATGTTGCATGTAAGGTCCAGTCTTTGCTGTTTTCTCCTTATGACATACCTCATCAGAAAGGCTGGTGAAGAGAAAGACAATCTATTTCAGACATGATCAACTATTTTGATTTCACACAGCACAAATGGATTAAGTCTAATGGTTTTAGTACATCTGGAGAGAGATCAAGGCTGAAATAAAGTATACTTGGGACTCAGTAGTGAGCGCTTAATGTTTCACCTATCTTGTTCTTCAAGTAACTAGGCAATTTTTAGGCATTATTTTTTAAAAACTGAACTGGCTTAATGCAAAATCCAAGCAGAGATTGTATTTCCAATTTAAGAAGTATCAAATTATTTCATGTATTTATAGGGCTTATGATTTTTTACGTTTGACTTTGTTATCACTCAGCTGGGGCCATTACTCTATGCTGAAGGTTCATTTTGAAGAAACACTGGTTGGAACAATAAGTCACTTGAGAGTACTTTGTTCTAAGACTTCTCATGGGTAGTTATAAGAAATCTCACCTCAATTAACTTTGGCTTGTTCCTATTCCACCTGCAGGCTTTTTGAAATATGAATACATCAGTTCAGGCATCACTCACTGAATTAAATTTATGATATATCATGTTAAAGTAGTGAAGCAAAACAAAGGGATTAGTATTAGCCTAGGTATATGGAGTGTGTCTAAAACTGATAACTTCATTGGTGTAAATTAGCTCATTCACCCTGATCACTGCCTTGGGGGACTGCATGCTTGGGGCTGCCCAGTTCACTAAGAAACCTGGTTTGTATTAATGCTATCCTCTAAATAGAGTTACAACATTTCAATTTTCCCTTTTGTTTCTCATTGGAAAAGTGAAGGCTAATGGAAGAAAAACAGCCAGGTTTGCCTGAGAATAGTCAAGGGCTACCTAGTTGTCTTACAGCATCATAGATTTTTGTCATCTAGCCTTGTTACAGGCTAAATGACATGAAGTCAAATCCTGCCATTTTATTAAGTTTTGTGTGTATGGTTTGTACAACAGGTTATTTGAGAGTTTGAGGGGAAATAAGGATGGACGAAATCTATAATATAGCTTTTAATCTGTCCATTTCTGTTTATTCTGGCCATTGGTAGCAAATTTAGGAACGCTGCTTTGGCTTTTCATTGACTAAATCTGCAAGAACATTCAATATTAATCAAGACCAAAGACTGTCAGAAGGGGGGATATTTACATATCTATGGTTTTATTCCATGTTCTAGGAGACAGTTGAAAAGCATGATATCTCCTATTTCACTTCCTTTTAGTAAGTAGTTACAGCTGATGAGACTCAGTGATCAAAGGAATGAAAATTAAAAAAAACCCGAAGAATGAAATGTACTTAGGGAATAACGTGCTTAGCCCTATACTGTCTTTGTTATACAGGGCTACATGCAACAACATTGTATTATATTCTATGCAAGGGCCTGGCAAGATATAAAAATGGTTATTCTTCCATTTATTTATTTTTTTTTAATTGGGAACAGTTGTTGGGAGACCATCTTGAAAGTCTAGAATACCCTAAGAGTTTTAGTTCTGAGGAGATTGGCAGTACCAGAAATTGTGTGATTTCTACTTAGTAACACAGATTTGTGATATTTGGAGTTTGTATTGCATTGTTTTTAATAATCTAAAGTTTGGATGCAGATAGTAATTCATATTAGAGTTTATGACTTTATGATTCTTTATGTCCTTACATTAATAAGTCATTCTTACTGATCTTCAGTAGGAAGGTTGGAGGTAGTAATAGTGGCTGCTTGTTGTCTGCGCTAATCTTTAGAGTTGATGGTTAGTTACTAGCATCCTGCTTATTTTTCCCATAATATTACAATCGTATCCAAGATTCTAGAGCTCATGGAAAGAGCAAAATAGGGTGAAAATATAGGCTGAATGCACTTGTACCTTAGAAACAATGTGTGTGCATCTTGAGAATTTTGGTTTAGATCAGTGCAGGCAGATGTTTCTTACCAAACTAGAGTTTATAAGATGGAAAAATCCTATATTTATGGTTATGATAGCTCTAAATAAGCCACATGTTTTTAGACTTCCTACTTTCGGTTTCAAATGCAACTCTCATTGAATTTTTCCACACATCAATACTTTTGCTTACCTCAGTAAAGCTGAACTGACATTGCTGCAAAGATGACCTTTTCTGTTCAGTGGACTTTGATGTAAGGCTCAGAGATTTCCTCCTATGCCCTGATAATTAAGTTCTACAGCTTTGACTCAATGCATAAATAATGAACACTACAATACTGAAAATACTCATACTTTTTCAGATTAGGAAAGTATAGAAGCTGTCAACAATGACTTGCCATCTTCAGATTGTACTGAAATACACAAAGTATTTCACAGAAAGTACAGTGTTTACTGTAATACACGAAGTTATTTAACTGACAACTCTAATAAATGTATTTCAACTTAAATATACTTTATTAAAATCATGAGCAGGAGTAATTGGAAATAGACAGAGGTCTAGGAAGAGCAATATGTGTAAGACCAGCGGATGAAAAAGCTGGGACTTCCTGCTTTTAGCACTGCCTGGATTTGGAGACAGTAGGTCATGCAGATCTCTAGTTTATTTAGTGTGGTAGCAAGTGAGGTAATTTTATTTCCTTATCAGTGGAATATTGCACACCAAAGCAGAGGTGGTATGTGGCCTATGATTCAGAGTGCTTTTCAGACTTTCTTCTGTGAAGTGAAGACTTACACAGTTTGGAAGTGAAAGAAAATCAGTAGCAGTTCTGCAGGAAGGAAATCTCTGCAAGCTACTCAAAAGGTTGCTAACTGTAATGTTCTCAGGATTATAGTAATGGATCCTATTAGATTCATCACTTCAGGGTTTTTTTCTTCTGAAGTGTAAACATAAAATACACACAACATACTTTACTGGTAGAGTAACCAGGAGGAAATAAAGCCAAGGACACCACACAGAAGGAGGCAGTGTTTCCAGAAATAATGTGTTCTCTTCCACACACCCAGACCCAAGGTACTGATTTCGGGTCCAGTATGGCACAAGGTTTTTAGAGTTGCTGGTATGCTGTGACATACCATGATTTTTTTTCCACATATCCATATGTTTCCTCAAAGAAACTGCTCTTAGACCTCGCTGTTTCAGTTTGGAAATGGGTTATGGCCTCTCCATCCTCTGTTGCGTGGCATAAAAGAAAAAAAAAAGGCAGAAGATTAATAATAAAAAACCTCTTGCTGCTCTACATGAAATCTGGGATTTTCATCTAGTCATACTCCTGCTATCAAGAAAAGCTGGAAAGAGAAAAAAGGTATAATAATAGAACTCATATGTGTGCAATAAAAATGTTTTAACTCTGTGATGTGTTTTTATAGTAATAGTAACGTGAAAATTGTTAAAGAGCATCCCCAATAACTATAAGATGACATTAAGTCCCTCACAGATTCAAGCTGCTTCTTATACTGCATAATGAGTACAGTTATTAGAAGGCCACAGCCCTTTCAGATGTTCATAATTCCTTGTTAATGTATCATTGATGGCAGGGCTTAAATAATTCTTGGCCTTATGCAAAAAGTTGCTGCCAGTTCAGTATTTTCATATCATCTCATTGTAGGGAGAGCAACCCAGGTTTGGGTAACCTTAACTATAGGTCATCTTTTCTTTATAGTGTTGTAGATGTAATAATGCGGTCTGATTCCCACCTCCGTCATATTAAGGCTGAGAAGTCTCACTGATCTGAGCTAGATCCCATCTGCCCTCTTGGTCTGAGATAGAAAATGATAGTTCCAACTGCTGTGGCTCCTCTCCAGCACTGTTTTACCACGTGTTACTTAAAGGAAGCTAATTGCACAAGTAAGTAACAGTGTGACTTTTTTTACTGCTACTGGGATGCTGTACTTCTGTTTTTTCTTCCAAACTTATGTTTTATTGCAATATCTGTTTTGATTCACAGTATTTCATCTGTTCTCACCTGACAGAGACCCATGAGACCTTTCAGTGTGTCAATTTACTGAGTCAAAGCAGAGCAAACACCACAAGGTATTTCTATAGCTTGGTCCTATTAAGCTCGTGAGGTTGCCATGTTCTTTCCAGGCTCCTCAGGCTTCCTCTGCAGAAGCCATGATTTTCACTTCTTGTGGAGCTTCCTCCCGTCAACCATTTTGTGAACACTCAATAGATTTATTATACTATTGAAGTTTTGCTGTTACTGTGTCTCAGAAATGCTAAACAAAAAAACCACCTTCTTGAATGGACAGAATATGGAGAGGCAACTGCTTTTAATAAATGCTATGGGATATGTGTGTGTGATTTGAAAGAATTACAAAATTAGAGAAGTTAAACAAAGCAAACACAAGTTAAAGATATGGAAAAATATTAGTTCTGCCTTGTAGCTATCCCTGTAACAGATTAATACTTACAATTACAGAGAATATTAAGTTGATATTTAAAAATCACAAAAATTTCTGTTTTTCTTTCTAGCATGCCTACAGGCAGCATATTTTAGTGGTGATCAGGAAAAGAAAAATTACTGCCATTGTCATATCTCCATAATATTTTGACATATTTTAGAGGTGAGCAGGAATGAAAAATTACTGCCATTGTCATCCTTCCATAATTAAGTTAGCTTAAGCACTATATACTGTGTAGTCCACAATTTTTATAAACTCTTTTCTTGAACTTCTTGTTCACTTCCTTGGAAATTGCTAGGGAAAAGAATGCAGGCCAAGAATTCATCATAAAGCCTTGAGAATCTGAGTATTTGTATTTATGCCATTAGAGAAGGACTGATGGTTTTCCTTCATGGCTAGAATTATGACAGCTGAATGCAGTTTTGGTTATCAGATGGGACCTCTCTCAGCATATTTGAATATAGGGTTTAGGTATGAAATTAAAAGGTAATGAAAAATAGTGAATTACATACCCTCTTAAATATCCCATGTATCTCAAACTGCTTCACAACACTATAAGTTACTGTGTTGCTGTTCACTTCAGGAACTGTAAGCAGAACCAGCATTTCTTACATAGTTAGTAACATATCCCGTGTAATCCTTGGATAAGACTTGATTCTATGAGGAAGAAAATATAGATAGGGTACTACCACTGTTTAATGTTGTGGGTTTTTGTAGAAAGCTGTTACATTTTTGTATTAAGTGAAGATGTCATTCCATGTAAACCGTAGAATGATGGAAGAGCTGCTCTCCCAGTTTACTCTGGCTGAAGACCATCAATTATAATTTGAAAAGACTGCTCGAATCTAACTTTAAAACTTCCAAACATAAGGTATGCACACTTAGTTGGAGATCACTAGGAGCTGTAAGAGTACCAATGCGAATGTGGAATCAATTCACCAATATTCAATTAAAACATGCTTGTTTACTTCAGCAGAGACTTAGCCCCCCCTCCTCTCTATCTCTCTCTCTATAAGCCTTAGTTATCTTTCCGAAGTTAACCTAATGTCTAAAATTGTTTGAGGTTCTGTCTTCACTCTTGCCTTTTTCTTATTTCAGTAGCTCACCTCACCATTCCTGCTCTGTGCTGTGCTACCAGGTGCCTAGGTCTAGAGTTATATAAAGTTGGGTTATTTATACCATTTCTCACTAATCCTCATGCTGTTAACCAGAACTCATCTTTGATCTTGTTCAGCAGGGTGTCACAAGTTTCTAGCTTGACTCATACAATTTCTCATGTACTAGCTTTTTTTTTGCTTTGTTCTTCCATGTAAGTGATCTGTCCTTCCATTCTGACTTCTGCACTTTAATTCTGAATTATTTCCATTTCATCAATTTTTTTTCAGAGTAATTGTATTATTACTGCATCTACCTTTAGAAGGTTATTTAACATCTTCCCAATATTTTGTCTATGTTTGTGTGAGCACAGAGAGAAAAAATGCCTTGCAATTTGTAATTGGAGTCTTTAAAGTAATGTGACTTAAACATCTATGTTTTTATTCAGTTGTATTTTTACATAGTTTATATATGTTTCTGTTGCCTTGATATTTGAGTACAAGTTGGACTGCTTGTGAGGGTCTCACATAAAATTCAGTAGTGCAAAATGCTGTTGCTATTTTCTTGTGGAAAAATAAATTAGAACTGAATGTTTCTTGGGTTGAAAAGGGGGTGGAAAGGAATTGTTTTTCCTTCCAAGTAACTTTTTTTCAGTTGTCAGATTTCAAAGCTCTAAGTAAGAATATCATATGGATCGTCTATTTGCTTATATTCCCAGCTGCCTTTCAGATCCACTCTGGCAGAATTTCTTATGGTGGATTCTATAAATTGCAGGTTTTGAAATAATTTTAAAAAAAGATTTTTTAAGGTAGGTTTTTTCAGAAGTATTCAGAACTGAATTCTTTCCAGTCTTTCTGAAGAGTTTCACTGTTGATGTCAATAGAGCAAAATTTGGCCAGTGCTGAATAGTTTGAAAATCCCTCTGCTGGTACTAAAATAAAAACCTTTGGTATTCCTTAATCTCTTCAGGTGGTAGGGTGTGTTTTCTTCGGCTAGGTAATTTGGATTGGCCACACAGAAAAACTCTTGTAATGTAATTCTGTACTTATATCATGAAGCCAAGAGGAAAAATCAATTTATTACCCTGTAGGCACTGAAGGAAATATAGAACCCACAGACATAGTTGTAGACTGTCTTTCTAGAAGTCTTAGTTCGTGTCCTATGTATCATCAAATACATTAGAAAATATAAGTAGTTTCACAAGTATGAACTGTTTTAAAAGGCAGAAGCTTGATTTGAGGAAATTTTGTTACTTGCAAGGCAGTTCTTTTAAGAACCTGAGGTAGTCCTGTGTAATTAGCTGCTTGATAGAATACAGCTCTAAAAGTAGAGTTATTATTGACAGTTCATACCCATAGTCTATAACACACTATAGGGCCAGTCTGTAAATCAAAACAATCACTTAGATAAAGATTTTTAAGGAAAAAAATAGTTTCATACAGAGAATGACTGGTAGAGTCAATGTAGAATACAAGGACAGTCTCATATTTTTGTGTGCATGCTTTAGTGTCATTGTGGTAGCATCACTGGGGCAAAAGAAAATCCTATTTACACAACATGTAATGAATTGTAATTAGAAGCTAGATGGAGCATAGAATTAAAATTATGAAACAAATCTGCTTAGAAAATGATAGCTTGAGGAAGCACCATGAGATGAGTGACAAAGAGTTTATGGCTATCACATACAGCAGTGTTGTAATTTGCATTTTAGTTTGAAACTGGAAAGCTTCTGCAAATTTGATTTAAGTTTTTTGGCTTGGACTGAAGACAGTGTAAATATGGTTGTGTGAATGGTTCCAAAAAAACAAAAGCAGAAAGGGAAGATGCAGTGGTTTGTGTTTCATATGTTATTCAGGACTCTTGAGAGTTCAGTTTGGTTGCTCTGATTTGGAGTAGTTCAATAAATGCTCTTAACTGAATGCCTCCTAGTATGGGAAATGCATTTCATCAGTCCCTTAAAAACATTAACTAAAGGGAAAAAAAAATCAAAACATCTGCTAAAGAGATGTTTGTGACAACATAAGCTTAGTGGTCTTTCCACCAATGAAGTGTTGATGTATAATGACTTAAAAAATCTAAGTCAAAATGATAATTAGTTGATGTTTAAAACTTATCTAGAGCTGATACAAATTTGTCAAGAACATAAGAAAACATAGAACAAAATATAGACATTTTGTGAAATTGAATATGTCTAGTTAAATTAATCTTTCTTCTTGTTTGATAATTCATATAGAAAAACCAGAAACATTTCACACACCTCTCACATTTCTGGTCTAGAACATAGCAAGAAGTGGGATATTCAGTACAAGTCATTGGTTATCAGTGTCTTTAGATTGATAGTTTATGAGTCTGAAATATACTTTGTTCACAATCATAATCTATTAAAATGTCTAAAACATGAGCTATGTGATTAAGTATATTACATAACAACTCAGTAATGTTGCTCTAAAAGCTCACTTGACCTTTTCATTCCTGTATAATTTTTTCCCCCAAAACTCTTTGCAGGCAGCTTCTTCAGAAAATGAGTTATTCATTTAGGTAATTGTTGCTGATTGAGCTGAAAAAAAACAAGGGCAATATAACCTCTGCTTCCTAGAAAAGCAGTGTGCAAATTCAGCAAAACCATCTTTGAGTTTTCAAAAGCAATTGGATGGATTGGCTGTGTTGTTGCTGTGCTTACCTAACTAGAAACAGAGCCATTTGAGATCAGAGACTCTTGGCTCCTTGTTCAGCTATAGCTCTACTGAACCCAGTGCTTGGAGCAGGGGTTACCCCATTTGCCTTCTGCATTCGATTTCAAGCTGTTTGGAGCAGGTTTGCTCATGTAAACATGCATATGGAAAGGATCTGCACTCAGTATGGATGACTACCCAAGACTAACCTGAAAAAAGGTAGACGACTCAGTCAAGAATGTGGGTCTCAGCAAGCTCAGCTTCTGTGGGGCAATATGTCTTCAGGAAAGAGTTAAGGAGTGAGGAGGGGAGGTAATGTAAGTGGATGGGGCCTCACTATAATTGCATACCTGTGAAAGTATGCTCTCAGACACTTGAAGAACACGAGAAAGGTACGGTACCCTCACTCAGGAGTTCATTTTCTGTTCTCTCCCTGGAGATGCAAATCTACAAATGAGCCAAAAGGGATGTGATCAGTGCAGTGTTAAAAAAAAATCTACTGTAATTTATATAGAATCAATCCTTGTTGTGGTAGCAGAGAGGAACATGTTAAATAAACCTATAAGGGACACCATAAAATTGCATTTAGACTTCTTGCAATACACAGATTAATCTGCTCAGACCTAATTTTGCGTGGGTGTTTGTGCCATGGAATCTGGATATATCCTAAGGGACCTGGTTCTCTACAGTGTTGGGAATTCAGCAGAAGTGCAGGATGTATAGTATTAATTATTTTATCACAATGATAATTTTGATCTTCTGCAACCTTTAAATAGCTGGAATTGTGTGTAAAGCAATAGGAGCAAATATGTCTCCTTATTATACTTCTATAAATAACTGATCTTCCTGTATTGAGAAAATTAATTCCTTCTTGTGTTATCCATTACCTCATTGTACCCTCTGTACCACAGCCAGACACCTTGGCTACCTGAGGACAACAGTGTCACTTTGTTTAAAGATGTACTTGTGACCCATTTATTCAGGGCATCTTCACTGTTAGGTTCTCTGTACATGGCAACTGAGATGCTTTTTCCACAGTGATAGCTTATGGCAGGTTTCCCTTATCCACAGCAACATGAAAGAAACTTCCTTAAGTCCCAGAAATTATAAAATTCCAGTGAAGTGCGACATATAGACTTTTGAAACGGAATGAACTGTAACAGAAAGGCCTTTTGTCTTGTGAAGGAAGTGTTATTGTATTAAATCTAGGGTATTTTGTATAATGCAGAGACTTTGCCTTGTTCAATTTCAACACTTAAATTATGGGTTGGCCTGAAAGAATGAAAACCAAAGCAAAACAAGTGATGAAATGCTGGACCATACTACCGAAAAACAAAACCACTGCATTGTATTATCAGCAAAGTGGGGGAAAAAAAGCCCCCCAGATTACTCTAAATTATTACGAAATTACTTTTTGAAATCTCGGTTTCACTTTTTCAGTTTTGAAAATCTCACACACGGCAAGGAAACAAGGGAAGAAAATTATCCAGAGGGTTGCATGAAGGTTTCTGTGAGGCTGTGTAAGGTCCAAATCCACTGTTAAAACAACTAAGGTTAATAATCAGTGCTGAGGTAACGTGGAGTTGGTAAGATTAGTGTGGAGAAAAAACTACTGACTTTCTTCTCTTTGCCTTTATTTTGTAACTCAAAAAACCTGATAGCTGAGATATTTGCTAAATAGTTGCTAGTAATAACCATATCAATCTCATTTTAGAATTACTGCATTTATGCCAGAGCCTGGTGACTCTTTTCTTGTTGAGACAGGCAGCCCGTGCACTGTTTTGTGCTCATCTAATCTCTCAGCATACTGGGAAAAAGCATACAGGTATGTTTTGTTCTCAGAATAATTTTTGAAGAGGTTTCAAAACCATCAGGGTATAATCTTTCACCATTGGTGTTCAGCACTGTACCAGATTACCCTCTTATTCTTTTCTACATATACAAGATTTAGCAAGAAAATGGAAAGAACACCACTGACCCCTCCTTGTTGTTCCAGCATGAGGGCAGGAAACTTACTGCCACCAGACTGTAACACTTAAGACAATTTTCAGCTGATACTGAAACATAGAGAGACAAAAATAACTGCATGTTAAGTGTCATAAAATCACACCTTCAAGACCTTTTGTTACTAGAAAATAGGTCCATTTGTGCTATTTTTAAGGATGTTTGTGACCTTTCTGGTAACTCTCTTGTTGGCTTGCTGATATTCAAATTATGATTCTATTTTAAAAATGTCACCTGGATGCATTTGCTGTTAGAATACAAAAGGATTATTAGGACATTAGGACAAAAGTCTTAATGATCTCTTAACTCAGTATAACATGGATGGTGCGCATCTGTGTTCCTGGTGATAGATTATTTTGGTTTAGCAGCTCTTACAATTGCATACAAATTCAGGGCACCAGAGGCCCTTTTTAAGAATCCTGCCAATTCAGTTAAGCTGCCTAAACTTCTTGTACCTTTCCAATGTTCTTAATTTAAATTGGCAGTGCTTGTGAACGGTATCAGGTTGTCAGCACTAGAATAAAAGAATTGTTCCTTTTGTTCCCAGAACTAGTACAGTGTGAGCTTTCTTGTTTGATGGCATAGGATGATTGGGATGAAGAGGACAAGAGTCACAAAGGACAACTGCTTTTGTAACTCAGCACTACACTTAACAGAGGAATTGCTGCTGAATCTTATGAATACCAGTTTATGCTGGTAAATATTTTGTTTTGTTTTGTTTTGGGAGGACAGTGCAGAGTAACTACTTCCCTTCTACCACAGAGCATAAGTCAACACAAGGTTCACCTTGCTTGCTTATATGTAGATAACTCTTGACACTGTGCTCCCTAGAGGAAGTAGAAACACCTCCTCTAGGGAGGACATGCAACCTCTAGGGAGTATCCTTCTTTACTCGTGTGCCTTTTTATGAAACAAGTGATCTATTTTATATATTTATTGAAAATATGTAATATATCCCACAATAAATATGGACTACCTTATTCAACTGTTAATGAACCATTAATCATCTTCATATTAATACTGTCATCAAGATCAGAGTGGTCAAACATGTGTGTTCTGAAATTCTTGCTGTTAGAGCAATCAAATTTAAAAATCTCTTATGAGGGCTCATTTGTCTTACTGTCATGGCTTAACCCCAGATGGCAACTAAGTGTCACACAGCCCCTCATTCACCTCTTCTCACCTCCAGTAAACTTTGTGAGTTAAGAACAGTTTGATCATTGTAAAAAAATATTGCAATAATAATAACATGAAAAGAAGAGAGAGAGATGGAGAGGGGAAGGACTAAAACTCAGAAGAAACAACTGATGCACAGTACAATTGCTCACCACTTACTGATTGATGCCCATCCCATCCCTGAGCAGTGATCCTGCACTGCAGGAGTTCTATTCCTTTCTACAGTACATAGAAGTTTTGTTTCAGCAGGGCTAGCCTGAGTGGCAGATCCCCTAGTGTAGGGATAGGTGCACTTTCAGAAGAATTTGTAACAGGAAGCTAGAACTTGTTTTTTGCTTAGGAAGCCTTTTTCTGTCTGCAAAGTGCCTTTCTCAAGAGCAGTAGATGATTTTTTCCCTTTCCCTTCTGCTTTTAGGAATATAGTTAGGTCATGCAGAAAGAAAATTAGAGAGACAAAGGCACAATTTGAACTCAATCTATCCATTTTTGTTAGGGATAACAAGAAGTGCTTCTACAAGTATATCAGTAGCAAAGCGAGGGATAAGGAAAACCTCCATTCTTCATTGGACATGGCGGGGAACATAGTCACCAAAGATGAGGGAAATGTTTAGGTACTGAACACCTTCTTTGCCTCAGTTTTCAACAGTAAGACAGGCTGTCCTCAGCACAACTGGCCTTCAGAGCTGGTAGACGGAGACAAGAACCCATATAGCCCCCCTGTAATCCAGGAGGAAACAGTTAGTGACCTGCTGAGCCACTTGGATCTTCACAAGTCTATGGAACCAGATGGGATCCACCCAAGGGTGATGAGGGAGCTGGCAGAAGAGCTCGCCAAGCCGCTCTCCATCATTTATCAATAGTCCTGGATCACTGGGGAGGTCCTAGATGATTGCAAGTTGGCGAATGTCACGCCGATCCACAAAAAGGGCTGCGTGGAGGGCCCGGGAAACTACAGGCCTGTCAGCCCGACCTCAGTACCTGGCAAGGTTATGGAGCAGATCATCCTAAGTGCAATCACACAACAGCTACAGGATGGACAAGGGATCAGACCCAGCCAGCACGGGTTTAGGAGGGGCAGGTCCTGTCTGACCAACCTGATCTCCTTTTATGATCAGGTGACCCACCTGGTGGATGAGGGAATGGCTGTGGATGTGGTCTGTCCGGACTTCAGCAAAGCCTTTGACACCGTCTCCCACAGCATACTCCTGGAAAAGCTGGCA